>JAZKJV010003880.1:600000-1125088 GCA_037367405.1 Ottelia alismoides
TATTCAAGCATAAAATTAAGTTTGATTGATTGAATTGGATTGATAATTAATTTAATATTATTAAGTTAATTATATCCAATTGAAAATACTCTAATATGATTAGAGCTAATAATTACCTTGGAAGAATTAATTATATGAATGAGATTCATAGTAATTAATTAAATTTGAATAAGAGATGGAGGATCACATAAGTGACATCCATGGTCTCCCGTCAAGGCGAAGGGTTTCGTCGCCAAATATTATATGTGGGAGACGTCTGTCCGAAGTGACAGCTCCCACATATGATCCGTTTGGATCGGGTTCGTCGCTTCTCGAAAGAGTAAGGACGTATGCGTAGTGACCCCAATATCGGGTCCTCATATTATTGGGGCGATATTGGATTGCGCATAGCGAGTTGTATTCATGTTGACGGTTGGTTCAATTAATGACGAGTCAACATCACCTTAGGGGTGGTGGGCTCGAGTATTAAAGACTGAATTGGGAAATGCAAGTTGGACTTGCAAGGCGGAATGTGTTCCCGCTTCTCTTTATCGGAGTCATAGGTTCTCATATTATTGGGATATGACAATGATAAAGAGGAGATCCCAGTTTTTGCTTGAGATATATTGGTAAGTATATCTCCTACTTTTAAAGTGAATAAGGGAATAAACTTTCATAGTTGACATAGCAAGACTAATTTGATTTAAAATACCTTAATCAAATAAAATTAAATTGAATATATGATTATATGTTCTAATATAGTGCATTCTCAATTTCAGAAAATGAAGTCCATGAACCCACTGAGCAGGCTTCTGGAGGTCAACCAATTGACCGGACTGAATTACTCGGATTGGATCCGTAATTTGGAGCTTGTGCTTTCGGTAGAGCGTATCAGCTATGTGCTCTCTGAAAACAAACTTGAAAACCCTAAATCTAAGGAAGACAAAGCATATAATGACAAGTATGATGAAGATCATGTCTTGGCTAGGTGCTATATCTTGGGTTCTCTCTCCAATGTTCTTCAGAAGCAACATGTGGAGATGAGTACTTGCCAGGATATCATGCAGAATCTAAAGTATATGTTTGGTGACATTAACCGCACCCAGCGGTACAATGTTATGAAAGAACTCGTTCGCTGCAAGATGCAGGAAGGGACCTCGGTCCGCGAGCATGTACTCAAAATGTGTGGGTACTTGTCAGAGCTTGAGACTCTGGGGGCGACGATGGATGCAGACATGCAATCTGATTTCATTCTACTGTCATTGCCAAAATCTTTCAATAACTTTGTGGTGTCATTCCACATGAATAAGCTGGAACTGACAAATGCTGGGCTTCTTGCTGCATTAAAGTCTGCAGAAGACGTAATGAAGAAATATGGTCCCACTGGCACTGCAATGGTTGCACAGGTCAAAGGGAAGCGCGGTCGGAAGCAAGGTTCTCGGAAGGGCCCGGCACAGAAGAGAAAGAAGAAGGGACAAAGTGTTGCCTCATTGTTTAACCCTGAAAAATCGGTGATCTTAAGTTCCTCACAAGGCGGGAACTCAGTCGCTGAATCGACCACACGAAATTCGGATTAAAACAACAATTAACCCACAACAGATAAATCAAGCAATGAAAGTAAATGTGCGGAGTTAAAATTTATTATAACTCTACAACAAAGATGTGTATAGGTGCAAGTATTGTAGAGGTCGAACACAGGGAGCAGACAGGTAGATCGGGGCACAAGTGCTCAAAAATGTGTGTGCAAGTGATCAAATGCCTATTAAGCTATTTTTTTTGCGGGTTTTTAATTTTATATTTTTTATTTAATTTTTAATTTTATATTTTTTTGTATTTTGATTTTTAATTTACTGATTTTATATTTTCTTTTTATATTATATATATATTTTTTTATATTCTTTTTCAATATTGGAAAATAAAGACAATGTAATAAAAGGGAAACTAAAGTATTTATAAAAATAGATAAAAATGTTCAAAAATAGGGAAATAAAGTCTTTTTAGTCTTTTTATACTTTTTTCCTGTTTTTGTGATTTTTGGGTAATTTTTAGAATGTTTTTGGTATTTTTAATTAATAAAATAAAGCAAACAGTGGCAAAAATGCACGGCTGAAACTTAAAATGGAGAAATAAAATAGCAAACAGTAACAAAAATTGTCCAAATTAATTTTCACTTAAAGATGATCAAACAAAGAAAATTCAGGAAAAGAAAACACTATTTTTGGATTTTTTTATGGATTTTATAAATTTTTATGAAGGTTTTTAGAGTTTTGCAATTTTTAGGAGTTTGGTTTTGTATTTTTTAATGATTTTTGGCCTGAATTTAAAACACACTAAAAGGAACAAAATATATTTTTTTGGGAATTTTCTGGAGTGTTTTTATATTTTTTTAGGGATTTTATGATGCAAACAGTGCTGAAATTGGCTATTTTTGAATTTTTAATAATAATAAAATGCAATAATTACGAAAAATAAAAATATGGTGATGAAGTACTATGCAACAGAGATCTAAGGTAATTTTTGTAGATTTTTTAGGGCTTTATAGATGCATGCAAAAATTAGAGACTACAGCAAGAAAACACACACGGCCAGGGGCATTTATGTAATACGCAAGAAATCCAGGGGCACGAATGAAATTTGTCAACGAAAATACAACAGGATTAAATACTTTCGAGACCAAATAGCAACACCCAAAACTCGAGGGGCTTCTCCTGCAAAAATGCCAGGTCACATGCGTCGAGCACGTGCCTGGCAGGGACGAAACCACAATATTGTAAACGTTGGGGGGTATGTTCGCAAAAGGGCCAAGACTTATACACAGCAACTGATAGTTTACGAACTTAAAGTAAACACACACAAACCCCAGGGTCCTCTTCGCAAAATGGCCAGGGAGCACGTGCGTGACCACGTGCGCCTGGTAGGGGCGTTAGCGCAATACTACAAAGTCTGGGGGGCTGGAATGTAACATTTACAAAAATATAAATAAGGCAGATGAAAGATTAAGCAGTTGTCACGAAATACAAAAAAGTGCGGGGGAAGAACAACAAAATACCCCTGCTGTAGGCGCGATCGAACGGCCTGGCGGCGTTCACTTGGACACTTGGCGACGTCGGGTGCGCCGATACCCCTTGGATCACCAACGCCCAGGATTAGAAGGAGCGGATCTGATCTGATGGCTGTGGAGTACCCTTCATCCAACGACGCTTGGGGAGGCTGCAAGAACAGGAGCTGATCGACGGTCCTGGCGCGTGGAGGATGAACTCGGCAAGAACACGGCCAGGTGACGTTGGAGCTTTACAAAATCTTCACGCGCGAACGTCGTTCTCCCTCCGATGGCACCACGATCCACCTGGGAGCTTCCTCGAGAGGGGCCGCGGCTTCAAAATGGCCTACGACGGCCAGGACCCCGCGGCGGAGTTGGCAAGAGAGGACAACCCCCAGGAGGGTCGAGTTGCAACAGAATCGATCCCCAGGAGGGTCTCTGCGCGCCCTGGACCTGCAGATGGAAAGAAAACACAGCAGCAACGAGAGCTTGCAGGTCGCAGAACTTGAAAATAAAAGGTTGGCGGCGTGGAGTGTTGAGGATGGTGGCCGGAGCTCGAGGGCTCCGGCAAGGTATTTGATGAAAAGATCTACACTAACAATGGCCTAAACAGCGATCTAAGTAGATGAAATAAAGCACTAAACTAACAGCTAATTAACTATGAGAAAAACACAAAGAAAAACAAACAAAAACAGTGGAAAACGACCTCTAACGGTGGAAGAACCGCGAGATGGAACCTCACGGCCGCAAGGCCGGAGATGGGGTTGGACACCACGATCCGCCTAGCCAAACACCTCCTCGAGCTCGCCGGAGAGTAGCTGTCACCTATCTCGATCCAGGGCGCCCAGGGGAAGGGCTTAGCTTAGGGCAAAAAGGGTTCAAAGGAAGAAGGGAAGTGAGGGGGCTGTTTTGAATGTGGCTCTGGCGCGATGTTCGAGGGCATGTCACGGGTGCGTCTTTGATCGAACCGCCAAGCCAAGGGCTGGGCGTGGTAGCTTGATGGTAGATCTGCAAAAGTCGTGAAGACTTTGACATCAAAGGATGAAAGGATCGGCCCCCAAAAATCGTCCAAAACGAGAGAAAAATCAGTTCTGACAACAACAGGCAATGGGTCAGAGAGTTGACCCAGGTCAACTCTCCAGCCCTCCAGGTTGGTCCACGTGGACCAACCAGGAAAAAGCCTGGAAAAAATGATTCTAAAATCATTTAAAAATAGTAAACGATTTTATTAATTTATGATTATAAAATAAAAAATGTTTATTATTTTATAAATTATTTTATTACGATTTTTATTTATTTTTATGGAGTATATTTTTACAAGTTTGCATTTATACCCCTATAGGTATCTATATCTATGTATTTAAGTATTTTATTTTTATTTAGGTATTTTTAATTTATTTTATTTTGGTTTTTATTTTCTAAAATTATAAAATACTTTTATAGACACAAATATATTTTTATTTTGATTTTCTGATATATTTTATACACTTAATAAAATGAAAGTGTTATTTGTATAGGTATAGCTTCATGTATTATACCTATATATTAGACATATACAAGTATTTTTATTTGAATTTTAATGATGTTTTTATTCTGATTTTAATATACATAATTATTATAAGTATTATTTACAACATTATAAAAATATAAAATTATAAAAATAATAAATAAATAATAAATTGAATATTTTAATATGTACAAGTATACAATGAGGGTCCAAAAGTCAACTTTCAAACCGTAGCTCCGCCAAATGCGAAACCACCACCATTAATTAGATTATTTTCTTCTATATACAATTAAAGGTGAGTATGCTGCATTTGGAGTTTTTATTTGCGAGATATGGGTCTGGGAAGTTGGCATTCTGGATTTTTATTCAGACCATAACTTTTTATCTGTGCATTATTTTTCTGTGAAATCAATTTTGTATTTTTATTTATTTAATTATCTACAACTTTCATGTACAAAGTTTCTTTATTTGAAGTGTAAAAAGTGGAACCAAAAATAGGTCCCAAAATGAATAAAGAATGAATAAAATGTATAGGTATTTTATCTGTGTTTTGGCCCTTATCTCCCCCTACTTTATTCCTTGTCGACCTATTCATCAAGATGCCTAGGTCTCGGGGTTTCGGGTCATAAAATATTTACAATATTTTATTCTTTTTCTTTTCTTTTCTTTTCTTTATTCTATAATTTTGGCTTTAAAAACCGCATTTTATGCAATATTTACATACATATGCATGAATGCTAAAATACCTGAATTAGCTCTATTTACACGCATTTACTAGGGTTTTTAAGGCCAAAATGATAGAATAAAGATGATGAAACGTGGATTCATCACTCATCTTCCAATGCATCCACTTTAATGGCGTCGAAGAAAACCGACGTCTGTCACCACTGCAAGAAGCCAGGGCATTGGAAGCGTAATTGCCCAGATTATATGAAGTCGATCGACAAAGGTAAAGCCCCAGCAGGTATGAAATCTACTTTTATCATTGAAACCAGCTTTCTCGTTGGACGAGAAGGAAGTTGGGTAGTTGATTCTGGTGCTTCTGTTCATGTATGCAATTTGTTGCATTTGTTTCAGGAAACTAGACAGCTTGAAGAAGGGGAGATAGTCATCCAGATGGGATCTGATGCAAGTGTTGCAGCAGTCGCCGTCAGGACTTGCAGACTATCGTTATCTAGTGGAAGAGTCCTAGTACTTAAAGAGTGTCTTTATGTACCTGAAGTCAGAAGGAATTTTGATATCTGTATCTAAGCTAGTTAGAAGTGGATATTCATTCCTATTTTGTAATAAATTAGTCATAAATCATTATGATAAATATATTGCAGAGGGTATTTTGACTTCTGGAGGACTCTATGAATTGTGCATTAATGAGCATGTCATGAATGTTACAACCACTAATAAAAACCCTAAAAGATCCAGGAGTAATATAAATCATTCAAACATGATTTGGCATCAAAGGCTTGGTCATTTATCTGTTGATAGGATCAATAGATTAATAAAGGATGGACCTTTGGATTTTCTACAGGTTCAGCCTTTACCTACCTGTGAACATTGTATTCGAGGTAAAATGACTAGGATGCCTTTCCGTAACAAGGTTACAAGATGTGAAGGTAATATTGACCTAATACATAATGATGTATGCGGTCCCTTCAGTACCGCGACTCGAAATGGATATCGATATTATTTGACATTTATTGATGACCATTCGCGATACGGGTTTATCTTCCTATTACGTCATAAGTCTGAAACCTTTGAAAAGTTCAAAGAGTTCAAGGTTTTGGTTGAGAACCAAACCAATAGGAAGATTAAATGAAATCGATCTGATCGAGGTGGCGAGTACCTATCAGATGAATTTTAGGAATACCTTAAAGAGAATGGAATTATTTCCAATCTCACTCCTCCAGGAACTCCCCAACTTAATGGTGTTGCTGAAAGACGCAACAGAACCATCATGGATATGGTTCGTTCAATGATGAGTAAAGCACATTTGCCACTTAGTTTCTGGGGATATGCAGTAGAGACTGCAATATATATCCTAAATAAGATTCCTAGCAAATCTGTACCTAAGACTCCTCATGAGCTATGGTATGGAACCAAACCTAGTGTTAATCACTTGAGGGTTTGGGGTTGCTTGGTCCATGCAAAGAATGTGGATGCAAGTAAGCTAGAATCTCGCTCTCGTGAGTGCTACTTCATTGGGTACGTTAAAGATGGTATTGGATACCAACTTTATGACCCTGAGACCCAAAAGGTTTTTGTCTCTAGAGATGTGAAATTTCTGGAGGATGATTTCCTTAAAGGTCAAGACAAAAGTGAAGTAGAGGAACTCATTGAGTCCCCTGAGGACTCTGAGCTTCCTGAACCAGAAACTGAAGAAGTAAATAAAGATGAAACACCCATACCTCTTCGAAAGAGTTCGAGGGTGGTTGCACCACCTGAAAGGTATGGATTCCATGTGTCAAGTGAAACTGACAATGATCCTACTTCATTTGATGAAGCACTCGCGGATCATGACATGGATAGATGGATGCTAGCAATGAAGTCAGAAATTGACTCCATGCATAAGAATGGTGTATGGACCCTAGAGGATCCACCTAAGGGGGTAAAACCCATTGGGTGCAAATGGATCTTCAAGAGAAAGAGGGGACCTGATGGGAAAGTAGAGACTTTCAAGGCACGGCTCGTAGCCAAGGGCTACACACAGAGAGAAGGTATCGACTACGATGAGACATTCTCTCCTGTGGCTATGCTTAAATCCATCAGGGCATTGCTAGCTATAGCTGCATATCTTGACTACGACATCTGACAGATGGACGTCAAGACGGCTTTCCTCAATGGATACCTCGAGGAGGATATCTACATGGAGCAGCCCCAGGGCTTCATGACTGAGGATGGCAAAGTATGCAAGCTGAAGAAATCCATCTATGGGCTCAAGCAAGCTTCTCGTAATTGGAACATCAGATTTGACGAAACCATAAAGAGTTATGATTTTGTGCAGAATCCTGATGAAGTGTGTACAAGAAGCTTAGTGGGAGCGCCATTGTGTTCATCGTGCTTTATGTAGATGACATCCTTATCATTGGGAATGATACAGGGATGATGACCAGTGTGAAGATTTGGCTGTCCCATACCTTTGAGATGAAAGATCTTGGAGAAGCCTCTTACATCTTGGGTCTGAAGCTGTTTAGAAACCAAGAGAAGAGGATATTGGGATTGTCACAACAAGGATACATTAAGAAGATTCTTGAACGATTCCGTATGGATAGTTCCAAGAAAGGATTCCTACCCTTAAGACACAGTATCCACCTGTCTAAAGGAATGGCTCCTCAAACTGTTGAGGAAAAGAAGGCCATGGCTGGATGTCCTTATGCATCAGCCGTAGGAAGCTTGATGTATGCCATGATGTGTACTAGGCCAGATATCTGCCATGCAGTAGGAGTGGTAAGTCGTTACCAATCCTGCTATGGAGAACAACACTGGAATGCGGTAAAGAACATATTCAAATATCTAAGACGGACGCAAGATTACATCTTGGTCTATGGAGATGGTGATCTCCAAGTCTTGGGATATACAGATTCTGACTTCCAATCAGATATTGATGATCAAAAGTCGACATCAGGGTTTGTGTTCCTATTGAACGGTGGTGATGTGAGCTGGAGAAGCAAGAAGCAGGACACTACGGCAGATTCAACAACAGAAGCCGAATACATTCCCGCATCGGATGCTGCAAAGGAGGCGGTGTGGTTGCGCAAGTTCATCCAGGAGCTTGGCGTAGTTTCCTCTGATACTCCCATCCCGCTACTCTGTGATAACACGGGAGCCATTGCCCAGGCGAAGGAACCCAGATGGCATCAAAAGAGCAAGCACGTAGAAAGGAAATACCACATCATTCGGGAGATTCAAAAGCGTGGTGACATCATCATCACCAAGGTGGCCTCTGCCGACAACATTGCTGATCCTCTTACCAAACCTCTGACACAGAAGGTTTTTGACCAGCATGTAATGAGTATGGGTTTAAGGCTTGTTCCTGAATGGTTCTGAGGGCTAGTGGGAGATTGTTAGCAATGTGAGCCCGAGGCGAACCATTCCTACAATAAATGTTATCGTAATAAATGATTTATCAATAAAAGTTATTGATTTTGTTTCACTCCCTTTCTGATATTGAATGAATGAATGCACTATAAGGTCCCTCTGTACAATAAGGGTTATGTACCATGGCCAACTTGATAATCATACAGCTGTTGATTCAATGATTGAATAATAGAGGCTGATGCTTGGATGAATATCTAAGGAGTTAGATAGAGGACTCATCAAGCATCATGAATGATTAACGAGTAGTGATCTCCAGTCTGAGTGGGAGATGGCAATCCCATCTCAGTAGACTGATATCTGATCGACCTCTTGATGCAGGTCCTCTGCATAGGAATATTGATTCGGAGGTATCAGATTAGTCGAGTCAATGAGTTGACTTGATGAGATCGAGATAACCAAAGACCTGTGATGAATTACTGTCACATCACAGGCAAACATCCTCTGACCAGAGACAGATATATTACTATATGTCTGAGCATGTACATTTGGCAGACCAATAGGTTGATGACCTAATCAAGGTCTATACACCGGCGAGCTGGTGTGCATGTAAGGGCATATGAGTAATATGATCTCTCAAAGGAATCATACAGGTTCACTTGTGAACCGGGAGACATGAGCTCACTCATGAGGTATTGGGATTGACCAAATTCCATACATGGTCATCATGCTTTAGAAGCATGATATGAATTTGAAGGTAAGATATATGCTTTGTGAAAGCATATGATCTGTACCATATCCCAAGGACCAAGATTGAGAAACTTAATGATCAGACTATGAAGATGACAGTGAAAAAGTGATCTTTATCTTCATGATGATCATGAGTCTTCCAGTATGCAGGATGTGCAAGTCTTTGGAATACCTGAAGGGTGATTTGATCATAAACGATTGTATAACCATGACGCTTCCATTCCGAGGGAGTGATGAAACAGGTCTGGATTTTAGTGACTCCTCTCATTAGAGAAGTGACCTAATCTTAGTCCATGTACTGGACATTGATCTGAATGAGATTTAGATGCAATGAGAAGATTAGGTTTACGGTCTTGATTTAATCAAGCATCTATGAGAGGTCCATGGGATCTGGATTTGAGATTTGATCTCAATATCCAAGTCACTATACGTGGAACAATACAGTCGCCCTGTCCTTATCTACAAGTATCTGAGGAGAAATAGCATTGTTCTTAAATGGTTTAAGAACAATTCCATAAGATCTAAGCAAAGAGAAGTTGATAATTAAATGTGATTTAATTATCATGATTTATGAGAAATTATCCAATATAATTAAATGTGATTTAATTATTATGGATAAGAATAATGTGGATAGCAATACCCAATTATTCATAATATATTATAAATGTGATTTATAATGTATTAGAGAGAGTTAAATATAATTTATATAAGTAGATTAATTAATAATGTGTATTGGATGCACATTGTTTAATTAATTGAAAATGTAAATTACATTTTGTTTTGGGTTGTGAATTTGATTCACAATATTCCAATGTCAAGATTGCAATATTCCCAAAATTAATTGAGAATTATTTTGGTGAATTAAAATACCAACAAATTGTTGTTGGAAAATAAGTAGAGAGAAAATTAAGGACATGTGCAATCTCATGGGAATCATGAGATTGCACTCCTCATTAGGAATGAGGGGGGCGGCACTCAATTCCCTTAGGGAATTGGTGGCTGTCCCCTCTTCCAAATAAGGAGAGCATCTCCTTTGCTTTCTCTCTCCTTATTTGATTGATTTAGATTTGGTATTAATATTTATTTGATTTATCAAATATATTTTTTATCAAATTAAATCACAAGTTGTTGGTTTTTACCAACAACAATCTTGACCATTGGATTGACATAAATCAATCTCAACCATTGATTTTATGTGACACATGGATTGAGATCCATGGATCCCAAAACCCTATAAATAGAGAGGCATACTTGGCTCTCTCTTTACACATGCTATTGTAGCAAAACTCTCTCTCTCTTTCTCTCATACTCGACAGCCCTCTCCCCCTTTGTTCTTGGTGGCCGTCCACCTTGGTGGAGAGAAACGTCGACGCCCGCGCCCTCGTGCTACCGCTTCGACGCTCTGCGGTTCTCCGTCTACTTCGAGTGCTTCGCCCGCGAAGGAGACGTTTGATCTCGTGCGACGAGATCAGGAGCAACTGCGCTTGGATCAACTTCTTGGATTGTGAGGACACCGCGGTTCATCCCCGCGCTCGCAAGCGATCTCTCCGACGATCGGACTTGAGACAGGAGGTCTCTTCTCTTAGAGACTCGATCAACCACGCTTCAAGAGGTATTGCATTATACTTGTTGTGGTTATAGATGAAACGATCCGAGAATGGTTCTTGGATCATGTGGTTTCATCGAATAAATTTTTTAAATTCCGCTGCACCGAACAACTAGTGCGACTAGTCATTCTTCGTCGTATCCGATACGACTCTCACGCTTCCGTGATGCGCTTGAGGATCTCTCCATATCCTTCAGGGTACATATTCTATGTAGTTATTATTGGTGATTTTTTCAGACTTTTTTTTGAAAGGAAAAGGGCCTCCATTGTTTAGGTGTTTTCCCAAAAAACTTCACCATTTATCACCAAAAAGGCATTATAAGGCCAAAAATGTACAATATTGTTATGTTTCACAAGTTCCAGCTCTCACTCAGCGCTTGTCACCACATTTTTCGCATAAAGTGCTCCTGATGAAACACCACACCAATTTCTCTCCAGACTTTCTTAGTCTTTTTGATAATAAGTCTAATGTTAGGTTTAATATGAAAACTTTTATACTTGAAATAAAGAATCTCTTATTTCTGATATTGTCAAATATGTTCACTCTAACAATGCTCTGGAATTTTGTAATGGTCAGCTATCTCAGTTTATTAAGTCTTTGGGATCCTTCATCAAATATTGTGTGCCTACACTTCCCAGAGAATGATGCTGTCAAACGCAAACATCATCATCTCTTAGATGCTACCATGACTCTTCTAATAAAGAGTCATGCTCCTCACCCCTACTGGGAGATATTATCCTCATTGCCTAGTAACTCATCAACTGTATGTTGTCTTTCGTATTAGAAAAAAATGTTCCTTATTTGATTATAGCTCCAAAAAAGACATGTTCTCTCTAACATTTTGTCTTTGGTTGTGGTCTTTTGTTCATCACTTGACTCCTGACCGTGATAAGCTCTCTGAGATCTATCAAGTGCTTCTTTCTTGACTTTTTCCAGACCCAAAAAGGGTACCAGTTCTTTGATCCTATTAGGCGAAAGTACTATGTTAGTACTGACTTTACATTCTTTGAGCATGTCATGTATTTTTCTCTTACAGGTGATAGGATGACACCTTTTGAATCTGTCGAGGAGGTTTACATTCCACCTCCACCTCTTGCTCCTAATATGGCTATGTAGCACATATTGTGCCTCGTGTGTGTGCTCGCAAACCTATTATCACTCGACCCCCGTCATGTGTCTTTCCTAACATCCAACACTCCCTAGATAAATTTTTAACATTTGGTTTCCACTGATGAAACTGTTGATGTTTCTGTACAGCAATATACTTTACATAATGAAAATGCAAATGCTCATGAGATCCTTATATAAGGGGTTGATCAGTTAGAGGAATTGGACCGGCCTATCACACTTAGGAATAGGAGGCGTACATGTCCTCTGCATCCTCTCTTCAAACATGTTTCACTGACGTGCCTATCATAGGGCTTCAAGAAGTTTAACCTTGCACACACACGAGGACGCTATGCAGGACGATCAATAGCATCTGGTTATGGAGGAAGAAATGGATGCACTAAAATCACAAGGCATATGAGCCTTGGCTACTGCTTAGCAAAGTCTTTTGTAGTTGATTGCAAATGGGTCTTTATAGTGAAGCATAGAGACAATAGTGTTGACCGCTATAAGGTCAAACTTCTAGCACGTGGGTTCACTCAGACATATTGGGTGGATTATCGTGGCATTTTCTCTCCTGTATCAAGTCACTCCACCAATCAGATCATCCTTTCTTTTGCAATAATGAGAGAATGGACGCTCTCCCAACTTGATGTCAAGAATGCCTTTCTGTGTGGAGACCTTTAGGAGGAAGTCAATATGCAACAAACAAATGGGTTTGATGCAGTGTCAGAAGATATGCAGACTTCATAAGCCTATTTATGGTCTTAAGAAAAGCACATGAGCATAATTCCAAAAGCGTTCAGACTTAATAGAGCATCAAGGTTTCATTCCGAAGATCAAATGCAAATAACTCGTAATTTATACACAGGACATCATCAGGCATTTTTGTTATTCTTGTATAAGTTGATGACATCGTTATTACTGGAGTTGATTTACAGGGGATCACTGAGGCAAAAACGTTCCTCGAATAACAGTTTGTCACCAAGGACTTTGGAGAACTATGATACTTTCTTGGGCTTGAATTTGTCAAGATTTAGAGAGGACTTTGATGATTCAGAGAAATTATGTTATTGATCTCCTTCTTAAGATTGGGATGGCAAACTGCGAACTTGATAGTATTCCTATGGATCCTAACATGCAACTCTATGATGATGAACCAATGAGATACACAAGTGAAAATACGAGGAGCTTGTCGGGAAGCTCCTATGTTACTATCGTCAGACCAGATATCTCTTTTACAATGAGCAAAGTCAGTCGGTTCATGGAGTAGCCACGTCAAGCAAATATAGATGCAATCTTCATGATCCTAAGATGCCCATCCCTTGAGATTACAACATATGTAGATGTTGATTAATGCATAATGCCTAAAGACAAGAAGTAGACGTCTGGAGATGCAGTGTTTGTTGGAAGCACATTGGTCTCATGGAAAAACAAGAACAAATTCCGGTTGCTAGATCAAGTGGAATATGGATACAGAGCCATGGCATAAGATAGCACTGAGATGATGTGGGCCAGGTATGTTCTGACTAACTTAACCATAGACACACCTCTTCCCAATGCAATTGCTATGTAACAATCAGGCAACATTATTTATTGCTAACAATCCAACCAATCCATGAAGGGACCAAACATATTCAAGTGGGCATAGGATAGCACTGAGTTAATGTGGGTCAGGTATATTCCAATTGACTTAACCATTGACACACCTCTTCCTATACAATTGTTGTGTGACAATCAGGCAGAGCATTATTTATTGCTAACAATCCAACCTTCCATGAAAGGAACAAATATATTGAGGTAGATTTTCACTACACTAGAGACATGATAAAAAAGGCTCCATCTCTACATCTCATGTCAACTAAGTGGAGAAAATTATAGACATATTTTACTAAGGCTCTAACTAGGGGACCATTCTAGAAGTTTTCTTCCATTCTAAGCATGATAGACATCTATACTCTAGCTTGAGGGGGGTTATTATATGAAAGAGTATTTACATCATATGTTTTTCATGTAATTTTCCCTTTTGATTATTTGTCCTCTAGGGTTTTTCCTCTATATTAGAGCCATATGGCCTCTAAATAAACGATTCATACACTTCTTTCCGCAACATCTGAAATTCAGTTATCTGTAGTTGGTTTTATCAATGGTTGTAATAGTCTTGGATTTGAAGCAGTCTCCACGGGGCATACACAAAACCAGCCCTGTATATAGTGCTACTAATCACCAAACAATAGAGAAAATAACAGAGAAGAAGATAACTCTGCTTCCAAATAATAGGAAAAACAACTCTTCCAGCTTTGCACCATATCCACGAACCTTCATTTTTTTCCTTCTCTCTGATTTCTTTCTTGAGCTATGTGAGAATTCGTGAACTTGTGTTCGTTTGCAGCCCTCCTCTCTATTTATATTCAATAAATAGTAATTAAGAGAGTCACGGAATAAATATCTTATATAGTGATAAAGAGAATCTCATCAATCAATAAATAAGAGGATCACGAAATCAGGAGAAGCTCATCAATCAACCAATTAATGAGTCATGACATTCATCAATCAAACTCTAATTTAGTGATTACAAATTGAATATTTGAATGTTATGTTATCCCGTAATTTGATCTACACAGGAAATTTATTTCCTATCCCCCAACAAATGGTATCAAGGTCTACATAGTTGATAAGATGATGTACAACACTAATAGGATGATCAGGCTGAATGGGGGCAAATTGCAATTTATGAAAAACAATAAGAAAAACTTGTTATTTGTAAATTTCACGCATATTTTAATTTTTGCCACCAATCCAAGAGCGACAAGGAATAGGGATTTGAGCATGTAGGGATTCGAGCATGAACAGGTTCGCGGATTTACTCATAAGTTTGTTGATGAGAATGTATACAATCACATTCAGACCAAGACTCGTGCACGAACATTTTGGTCTAGTTGAAGAATATGTACACTTCGTACATGGAACATGTTGTTTCTACTTGAAGATGTAGTTCAAATTCAAGGATGGTCCATCTATTATGAACCATTTAAACAAATTCCAAAGTCCTATCTGTCAGCTTTCTACATGGGAATAAAATTTAAAGATGAAGTTCTAATTCTGCTGCTAGGTAGGCCCTGGTTGCCCAACCCGGTCATGGGTCGGCCTGGTCCAATAAATTTTATGAATGAAACAACCCAGCCCACTCTTTAAACCGTCCATCACATGGGCAGGTCATGAACATGAGCCAAAAAGTTCGACACCGCATGCAAAAAAGGTAGATTTTACATACATTTAATAAACTATACTTCAAGTTTTTATTCTATATTATTAATGTCAAATTATATTTGATAGTTTACCATTCAAGTAACACATATAATAGTTACTTAGATTTTAGAATGTTTTTGAGACGCTCAAAATTTTATTTTTGCAAATAATTTTAAGAATGAGAAAAAACTAATTTAGACTAGGCTCATGGGTCGAGCTTGGCCCTTGAAGTCCGACGCATGGACTGGCTCATCCCGGGCGTGGACAAGAAATTTTAGAACCTCGGCCGTTCCGTTTGGCCCATAATTTGGTTAGGTTTAACTACTGCATGCAATTCTTCTAGATTCTTGCTTAAATTTGAATGTTGCGGCTCATGAGTCAAGCCTTTTCCTTGAAGTTTGGCGCATGGGCTGGCCCAACCCAGTCATGGACAAGGGATTTTAGAACCTCGGTTGTTCGGCATGGCCCGCAATTTGATCAGGTCTAACTACGACGTGCAACTCTTCTAGATTCTTGCTTAAATCTGGATGTTGTGTATTAGATTCTAGCTTTATATGATAGATTTATAACTAACCCACTTGTCACAAGTACTAATTACAAGTTTGATGTAAAAAATATGTGGATTTTTTAGATTTGATACAAATTTGATTGCTACATAAATAAATTTAAAGTCAAGATGCAAGTCGTTTAATTATAATCCGAGGTTAGTAAGTAATATAATATTTAATAATCACTCATTATTACCAGCTTTATTAGTTACAAGTTCGCAATTTCTACTGGTTACTACTTAGTTGATGTACTGGTAGAAGTATAACTCGGGCAGTATTACATAGTAGTTAGTAATATACTACCGTGTGCCAGGCTACTTAATAGTTATTCAAGATTGTCTAGGTTTTTTAACTTGTCTACATTGTCATATGTTTTTTACCTTTGAAATTGGCAAACATGTTTAAGATTCAAAACTATGACTTTGAACTTCGTCTCCTAGTTATGATGCTGAGATCTAAAGGGTATAGTGGAAAGATCAGGCAGAAATATGCCAATATGCACTATGGCAAAAAATTTATAAATCAGAAAATTATTGTGTTTCATTTTATAGTTTGTATGTTACTGGTCTCTTGTTATTAATCCTTTAATACATATTAGATTAGATACGCGTTTTATAGGATAAAAGTGTTTGTTATTAATTCCTTAATACATATTAGATTTGATACGCGTTGTATAGGATAAAAGTATTAATGTCCTGAATACACTCTCTATACCTATTAAGATTTTAGTTCCATCTTGTATATGGAAACCTTTATTTATGAGAAAAATATCTTTGATCCACCTCTGTGTCCTCCATCGCTATGTGCAATATATCTCGATACATCTCAGATATCCCCTTTTTCTAAACTTATCGATATGTAAAACCTTGCTTAGAACTAGTGAACTTTTAAGCAGATAGAAAGACGTTAATCAACCTATTTTTCGAAGGAAATTAGTTAAATATGATGATTACATCTTCTAATGAAGAACTTACATAGCTTAAGAGATCGTACTCATGTTCAGCTAAATGGTGTTCCAGGTTTTTTCTTCCACTTACGATTTCTAGAACCAATATCCCAAAGCTGAAAACATCAGCCTTAGCTGACAGATATCCATTAATAGCATACTCAGGAGCCATATAACCACTGCAAAAGCCATAGTTCTTCTACAGAAATTCCAAACAGAAACCTTAGGAATTAGTCAAAGCAAACTCATAATGTACCGGAAGCTTTAAGTGTATTTACATGTGTGGCATCCCCTTCAAAAAATCTTGCCAAGCCAAAATCTGATATTTTGGGATTTAATTGTTCATCCA
Source organism: Ottelia alismoides (assembly GCA_037367405.1). Taxonomy (NCBI): domain Eukaryota; kingdom Viridiplantae; phylum Streptophyta; class Magnoliopsida; order Alismatales; family Hydrocharitaceae; genus Ottelia; species Ottelia alismoides. Next base: position 617,112 of record JAZKJV010003880.1, read on the forward strand.
ACAAAATATTGCTGGCTTTGATATCTCTGTGCATAATCTTCACAGGTGACTCCTCGTGAAGGTAAAGAAGTCCTCTTGCTATTCTGCTTATTATGACAAAACGTTTCGACCAATCTAATGCCAAACGTTTGTTCAGATCTGGGAATATATAGATAAAAACATGGCATAAAGTTGAGTTGGTCATTTTCATTTTATGGTCTACAGTGTGCAAGTTCAACTAGATAAACAAAAAAGGCAACCAATGTGCAAATTCAATGAAATAAACTGAACAAGAGAACCAGCATTATTTTCATATATACTCTCATGACTATGTGCCAATAATATGATATCACTACAAGGAAAACAAGTTGTGGCTACAGAATTATACCCACGGATGTGGGACTTGTGGCCACGGAATTGGATTCTGGCTACGGCATGTCGTGGCCAGTAGCCGTAGCTACAAGTCTCGTCGTGAGAGTTCTCTAGCCACGAATATATCGTGGGCACTACAAGTGACCACAGAACTTGTCGTGGCCACAACTCTTGTATGAAGCTCTGGCCACGGAATTGTAGCTACGAGAAACTAGTGGCCACGGAATTATCGTGGCCATAAGTTTCCGTAGCCACATTCTGTGACCACAACTCATTTTTCTTGTAGTGTATGTCCAGATAATTTAACTACAGTGATATGCACAAAACAGTTGTGCAATTTTTATGGTGTTTATAATTTAAGTCGATGTAAGTGAGCATATGCAAGCCAAATCATTTGCTCAGATTAATTACTGAGGAAGTTAGGGATGGCATCTAGTCCGCATGCCCTTATGAATTGGACTGCACAAATGCTATAAAAGTAATGAAAGATTGGAACGACCGAAAACGTAGTCTCTTATATAGGGGGTACTTCAAATGAGGTGGGGTCTCACCAATATTGTGGTGAGCCATCGAGCAGATTCGCAGATCTCAATCTAATGGTTGCATCAAAAACCTCATCCAAAAGGGCATTTCCGTCAAATAGATTTCATTAATTTTGAGTTTCATTTATTGGTTTCAAATTTCCGTTTTAAGATTTTCTCGATTTGGTATTTTCACAAATGCCTTTATTGATTAATTTCCGATTTTATTCCAAACGATCTGAAATCAAATACAGCTTTGTAAAGTACAACGAGATTTTGTAAAATATATTTTACTCTTTGTAAATTTCATTAATGATTTCATTTTATTACTGTAACTTTATTTTGTAAATGGATGTATCAGTTTTGTAAATTTGTATATTCATTTTCTAATTCCAGCGAGTTTTGTAAGAGTATTTTTCCTCTTTGTAAGCTTCAACTTTTTTGTAATTGTGTATGTTTTGTAAAAAATCCGTGAATCTTTGTAACTGAATCTTCCACCTTTGTAAAATTCACGCATGTTTTTCATTGCCTTAAAGTTCAATTGCCATACATGTTTTCGAGTCCTGCAAAATAGAGAAAAAACATTGAGATTTGTAAAAAAGGTAAATAAATATGTAAATCTGAATACCAGTTAAGTAAAATTATTATACGATAATGTAACAGAATCTTCTCCTTTGTAAGAGTGTCTGAAGACTTTGTAGATTTTAGGCGCTCTTTTGTAAAATGATCTGATCACTTTGTAATATTTCTATAGAGTTCTGTGACAAATAAGCACACTGTTAGATATTGGAAATATGTAAAAAATATGACATGATATTGTAAAAAAATTCAATATTTGCACAAAACATTCCCACTTTTGTAAAAAAACTACGATTTTTAAAACAAGCTAAGGGGTCCCTCCTCCGCGCACATCTCGATGCTTCGGCGTCGACGGTGAGGTGTCGCATTGGAGGACGCGCAGGCGGAGCACGGCCTGACGGAGAGTGGGGCTGAGGGTGGGTGGTAGGGGCACGAGCGGAAGGCTACCACCTCGCCAAAGAGGATGGCGCGCGGGGCTGAGGTCCTCCTGAAGGTCGGTGCACGAAGGAAGGCCGACGCCGCACGCCGACACCCGACTCCCGGTGTCGCCCTCCGCCTGGCACCACTGCCCGCTGCCATCTTCATTCTCCTCGTGCCGCCATCCTTCCGCCCCGCCGTGCGCGGGGGCGCTCCACCCCTCTTGCAGCACTCCCACCGGCCATCCTCCACCTAAGGTCGGCGCTGCCCGCGTGGATCGCCACCTTTCCAGCATGCGCGCAAGGCAGCGCGACCCCGCCCGGCTCCGCGCCTCTGCGGCAAGGCCTTCAGATCCACGCCCGCGCAGATCGCCGATGTCGGATTGCCCTGCCCCCTTTTGGCGGCGTCCTTGGTCCCCTGCAATTGATTAATCAAGAGAGATTTTAGGCAATATAGTTGTCACATTCTATATTTAGAATGTGACAAATAGACCAAAATGGGTTTTCGACCAATTAAATATTATAATTAAAGCATCATTAATTATGACCGTGCGATTAAAAATAGATGGATGATGATGGATGGCTCACCATAAAAACGGTGAGACCCCGCATCATTTGAAGTTTCTCCGTCTTATATATCTATAAAAGTAATATTATGTTTATTAACCCTCCTAATTAATCGATTTCTCAAGGAATCTCCATTAAGGCCTCTAATGCTCCAAGATGGACAGTTTGTAAACTCCGTTAAAAAGCAATAAAATTCTTCTAAGGAAAAGATATAATAAAATTGGAACTAAGGTAAAAGTTTCTAAAAGAGATCAATATCATTATAAATATTCAATAAAAGGACTAATTTGAATATAAAATCCAAACACTCCAGTTTCTCTAAATCAATAGGTAATACGCAATAACAGAAAAATATTAGAGTGATCTTGACCTTTTTTCATAAAAGATGTCACGTACAATAGGCCCCTCACTTGTTTGTCTATCGAGTATCAGAGCCACAAAAAACCTTAGATTTGTTGGTGTATGACTTGAATCAAAAAATATGCTTTGTTGAACACGGTTGAAGAAACGTCGTATGCACCCCCTATGTCACACCATACCCTATCAGACGAGGGTCTTGATGCCCCGTCATTGAACCTGGGGGAGGATCTATGATGAAGCAAGTGCGTCTCCACCGCAGAGGCGTGGCGGTAGTACTCCCAGCAGAAAATTTTATAAGAGGTTCCTTTTCTATTTAGGTATTCAAAACTGTTAGCATTAGGGGTTTGTTTGTTCTGGGATATTATATAAATCCCCTAAAGTCAGGGTTCTGCATCCTATGTATTCCTCTTTCTCCATAAATAATGACATGCCACAGCCACAGACGTAAACTAGGTACAAGTGAACCTTATAAATATGTGTGTTTGCATTTTACTTGATTGATCGTGTTTGTGCATGTGTTTGCTTCCGCTACTCACAACAAACCGTTATCATAGCATCAGGTTTCGTAAGCATCATCAAGCAGATGATGTCGCACAATCTACAGATTTAGAAGTTCATTGGGAGGAACGGATTCCTGTATGGAGAATCAAGATGCGCACCCTTCTAAAGCACCAAGGTATCTAAGCATCGTTCGACCAAGACTGGGCGAAAGCGCTTAACCCCTACGAGTTGATGGTGCGGGAAGAGAAAGTGCACTCAACGCTTATGATATGTTTGATGGAAAAGAATATCGTAGAGATAGCCAATGAGAAGCTGATGTACATAATGAAGTCTATTTTATGAAACCGATGAGAACCACCGATGAGAAGTGATGTAATATGAAACCGCAACCATTCTATAGTTGAGACTCAAAAGTCGGTAAAGTTGATGTTGATGCAACATTTGTTTTCTCTTCGTATGTATGCAGGTACATATCTTAAAGAACATCTAGATCACTCAAATTGTAGCACCTCTGTTTAAAATGCTTGTTTTTTTACAGACTTTAGATCTCCAGAATTTTAGCCATATAAGTATACAAAGCAATAGTCATAGCCTTATGAAACATGATTTTTGCTTTCTGTCACTCTAGCGTTGATGTTTTTAGTGGGAGATCCATATATGTAAATGATATTGTTAAAGGGAGATAATAATATGCATGAACTTGAATTTCTTTATACAAAAAAATGTATTTATTATCTCAGGAATTATTCATTTCATCTCTATTGACATAAGTTAGATACGATCTATGGATTACATAATTTCATGATGTCTTTATAAGTTCCATGCATACTTATACGAACCTTTCAACATAGAAGATGAAAATTGAAGGTGTCCAATCTTTCAATCATCTAAGTTGTACATCATACGTTAATTCAAAAGAAACTAATTTCTACAAAATATGCATATACATAATCTCTTTATGATCATGTTATAAAAAATAAACATAAGCATCTGTGATATATTTTATATCCACTTTGTTGTCAGCTAGGACTGTTCAAATATTTAGGGAGGATAGAGAAGGTAGATAAGTTTCAGTTCAACAGAAGGGTTACAACCTATTTATAAAAGCTCAGGTGAGTGGTTCATAAGCTGAAGGCCTTATTATTATTTTATTCTATGCAAAAGTTTTTATGATGCAAGCTTTTAATAATTTGGATAGTTATGCATTTCAAGTTTTTAAGTATGCTAAGTTAAGCGAGTCTTATTTTCCTTTATAATTGTATGATCCACTCATGATTATGGTTTAAGCATGCATTTATGTTATATGGAAATATGATTCTTGTTTAAGAAACTACGTCAAGTAAAGCAAGTTCTGTATGATTCTTGCAATGATTATGCAAATTGTATGATTAAATGATGTTTAAGTAAGATGCGCACTATATCCTACAGTCTAGGAAAGTCATGAACAAGTAAGAGGACTTTGGGTCCGCATTCTGTATGCAATAGGCTTTGGGCCGTATGCAGGGTGTTCTTTGGCCTTTGGGGCCGTCTACGCGTATGACAGTAAGATAAGGACCTAGGTTGAGTTCGCTTGCCTAGGTAATAAGTATGTAAGGCTAAGGGATGATTAACCTCTCCCTTGCAGTATGGTTCATGGAATTACTAAGATATGTCAGGGTAGTATTGCATCGTCAAGTATGGAAAAGCAAGCTTATTTTCAAAATAGGATTTTTGATTACAGAATAAGTTTATGATTATTATTACCCATTGTTTTTCTTACAGTAAGTAATTATCAAGCTCTATGTCAATTGTTGAAGAATGGTCTTTGTGGGTTATGTTTAGTACCACATCTGGGAGTAGTGACTTTTGGTCACATTGGTGGGGCTATATAAAGAGCCTCACATCCATTGTAACCTTTGAGAAAGTTAATGCAAAATCAACCCATTGAGGCGGTTCTCCCGTGGTTTCATCCCGCTCCTCACGGAGTAGGGTTCCACGTAAAATCAAAATCTTCATTTGTTTTATTCTTGCTTTGATCGCTTCCGCATTTCATATTTCAACATGGTATCAGAGCAGGCCGATTCTCGAGATTTTCAAGTTTTTAATTTTTTGTTGAGATTCCAGATTCAATTCTTCATTGTTCTTGAGAAGTTCAAAGATCATCATTCTAGGGGTTTTTCAATGAGACCCGAATTTCACAGGTTCTTTGAGTTTTTCATTCCTAAGTTGTATGTGATTTCACAAGTTTATGCGAGCTCGATTGTAGCAGAAGATCTCGATCAGGGTTGTTTCCCTCTCCAGAAGTTGCTGCGCGGACAGATCTCCCCGCATGATGTCTTCTCCGGGCACGAAGATGAAGAGGCTCGATAAAAAAAATTATTGCAGGAAGCGGCCCTGTCATCTGAGGGGCGCATCTTCAAGCATCTCGCGCATCCTCCTCGCACCTGCATGCGGCGCACGAAAGATCCCCTCCCTAGACGAGCTGCCTGCCTGCGCGACCTCTTCCTCCACGCGCATTCCCTGCCTGCGTCCTCCTACACGACGCCCTGATTGCGCCCTCCTGCATGTGCGCACCCTGTGCGCGAGCCTTGTGCCTCCTTCCCTGTGCTCAAGTCCCTACGCCCCCTGCCTAATGTGCGAGCATCTCAATTTCTACACGCGAACCCCCTGCGTGAGCTCCTCCGCCTCCTTCCCTGTGTAGGGCGCCCCTCTGCGCAGGTCCCCCTTTCCTGCTTGAACATTTCCTGTGGGAGCGCATCTCCAGCCACTTACGTGCTGTGCACTTCTCCACGAAGCCCTGCGGGGCCACAACTCCGAGCCCATGTTCTTGTGCCCTCCAGGCTGACGATGCCGAAATCCATGCCCGATCCTCCAAGTTGGCAATGCTCGGGACTTGAGCCTCTTCCTCTCCTAATGTTGGCGGCGGCATCGATCGAGAAAGGGGTGAACCCTAATTTTTCTCTCTCTCGTTGAATGGTGAGGGACTCTATGGCCCGTTTTTGTTTTTTTTAAAAAAGGGGACGGCGTGATTATGTTTTGGCCCTTGATGGGCGTGAATGAAAAAAGAGAGTGGCTGCTTGAATTGGAAAAAAAAAGATGGTGAGAAAAAAAATGAAATGAAGTCAAGAATAGTTAAAAAAGGGAAACGAAAAAATAGAGAAGTTGTGGTGGAAAAAAATGTGAAAAATGAGATTGAAAAAAAAAGAGATGAATACAGTCCACAAAAAATTGGGACTAAAAAAAGAAGAAGAAAGAAAGAATTTCTTGTTGATCCTTCATTGTTCTCCCAACTTGGTTGTTTACGATAAGGTTGGGAGAAAGGGGGAGTGATGGGTAGAACATTCCATGCTCTACCATTGTTGGGTAGTGGATTCTTCCCTACCATTGCTTGAAGTGTTGGGTAGAGGTTTCTGAGCCCTACCATTGTTTGAGATGCTCTATTTGAGTACATATGGTTTGTGGAGTTCTCCAGAGGGAGACTCATTGCTTGAGGTACTCTATTTGAGTGCCTATGTTTTGTGGAGTTCTCCAGAGGGAGACTCATTGTTTGAGGTGCTATTTGAGTACCTATATTTTGTGGAGTTCTCCAGTAGGAGACTCATTGTTGGCTTCATTCTCTAGCGGTTGTGAACTCCACTATGTATGGATATTCCCACGGATGTTTTCATAGCCGTGAACTCCACTACGTATGGATATTCCCATGGTATGTTTTCATGGCCGTGAACTCCAGTATGTATGGATATTCCCACGACGTTCTTATTGGCCCTTTGGAGTGATGGAGCAGTTTTCAGTAAAGATATGTTGCGGGCCGGAGTACTCTATGATGAAGACTCAATTGTTGATCAGATATTTCTGCGGATCATTATTCACACTCAAGTCTCTAGTTCCTCCTCACCAACATGACATAAGAAGCATCGTCTTCGGCATCAATCGACAACGTGCGTTGAGTTGGCATTGTATGTTGTTTCATGTACTTTGTATGTGGGTGAGTACATTCTTTTTGTTTTTGCAAGCTCAGCATTGCATGCTTAGCTTGAGGGGGAGTGTTGAAGAATGGTCTTTGTGGGTTATGTTTAGTACCACATCTGGGAGTAGTGACTTTTGGTCACATTGGTGGGGCTATATAAAGAGCCCCACATCCATTGTAACCTTTGAGAAAGTTAATGCAAAATCAGCCCATTGAGGCGGTTCTCCCGTGGTTTCATCCCACTCCTCACGGAGTAGGGTTCCACGTAAAATCAAAATCTTCATTTGTTTTATTCTTGCTTTGATCGCCTCCGCATTTCTTACCACACTCTCTCTCCCTTTTTTTTTGGAAACCACTCACGGGCCTAAAACAAATGACACCCCCCTTTTTTTATAAGGCCCACATGGGCCTAACACGCAGGAGTCCCCTCTACCCTTTTTTTTATAAATAAGGGCAATCGTTCCCTAAAAAGTTCCCCATCGTGGAAACCATTCCTGAATGGAGCCGCCGCCTCCTGGAATTGAAGATGAACGTCGCCGCCGCGCAACCGCTGTTTCGCCTGGAGCTTGAGGACGGAGGGCTCAAGCACTGTATGGGGCGCCGCCTTGAGGAAGATCGCGAGGGGGGGTGCTGGCTGAAGGGAGATGCGGCTGCTTGATGCGTTGGGTTGCTGGTGCTGCCGCTACAAGTGTTCCATCGGGGAACCTTTCCTTGCATCGTGATGGCGCGCCAAGGGGGACAGAACCGCCAGGAGAAGATCGCAGGAAAGGAGCCGCGGTTTGGAGCCACCTGGAGGTGCGCGCGCGGAGAATGAGTGCCGCCTGGGCGCGGCTGGGATCGACTGGAGAAGGCCGCGCGCCTGGGATGGATTTGCGGGTGGACTGCGCCGCCAGGGTATCGCGGCATTGCCTGATGCGCCGCAGGGGGGGGCGAAAGGCATCGCTGGGGACTTGATGGGACTTGATGTTGCCTGGAGGCGGAAGGAGAGCCCGCCATCGCCTGGATAAGAACTCGAGGCAGGGGTGCTTCGTGATGCGAGAAGGCCACCTGCGCCGCCTGCGCGAGTGGTTCGCCTGCGAGGTCTGGGATGCGCGAGATCTGGTCACGCGAGTAGGAGCGCGCGCGCTGGGAGAACCAGAGATTCTGGAGATGAGAAGATGAGACCTCCTGGTGCCACAGCCGCACCGTATGGGAAGAGCACCATCGGGGCGCCGCCTGTGCGCCTGTGCATGCCGTGGATGGCTGCCTGGGGTATGCCTGCGCCTGGGATGCACTGCAGCGGGCTGGAGATGAGCCGCGTGATGTGCGGCACTGCTTGGATTTCCAACTGGAGGAGAAAAGCGCATATGCCTCGCCGCTAAAAAAGGGATCACCGCCTGAGATGAACGCTCTCCATTCATGGCAAGGAGCAGCTAAAGCCTGAAGGTGCCTCTGCGCCGCTCGAAGGCGTGATCGACAGAGATAGGATTTCAGAACAAAACCCTAGATGAACTTCATCTTCCGTTTGAACTCGGAATATTAGATCATGAACAGAAATAATGATCTTCAATAACCGTACATAAAAAAACTCGAATCTCGAACAAATAGTCAATATAAAATCCACGAGAATCGACCCGCTCTGATACCATGTGAGAAAATCGGAAGCGGAAGCGTAACATGGAAAAAAGATAAATAAATAAGAAAGAACAACGGGACTTTACGTGGAACCCTACTCCGTGAGGAGCGTGATGAAACCACGGGAGAAGCCCTCTACGGGGCGTGTTTGTCTATTGACTTTCTCAATGAGTACAGGAGGTCTGGGGCTCCTTATATAGCCTCTCCAGAGCCTCCGAGTCCCACCACTGGACGATGTGGGACTAAACAACTGGGTGGGGTAAATGGATCTCCTCCAGGATCCATTTACCCTGCTACAACACAATAGGCGCTTACAACTTATGCTCCAACATCAATGATGGAAATTCTATAGAAAAGTTTTTTCGAATTAAGAATATTCACGTTTAAATTATAGTATTCATTAGTTTCAAGATTATGCCAATATATAAAATTTGCAATTATTTAGCTGGAGGTTTGTGACCCATTTACTGGGTCTAACCTCATGTTGATGAGTTTAGGCTCACCACTCCAAATAATTTTTTTTCAGGTACTCAAAGGAAAGAAGATATGGGCCTAAGTAGAGCAAGTATGGAAGTGTCATCTAGGAAAAGAGGTTGTGCCATCATAGTTATTACTTATTTTATAATGTTTCCTGACTGCGATGTTTTTTTTCAAGTTAGAGTGATTTGGATTTTTTATTTTTGATTGTGTCATTCGATTTTAAAATTGTGTATGCAGTAACATGTACTTAATTTTTTTTATTTGTTTGAAATGTACATGATTACAGTGATATATTTATTATGGGATACAACATTTCAAAATCTATTTTCCTTACCGATTATCGCTTTGTGCTATACATGAATAGTAGATTTTGTTAAGACAAGCATATGTTTTAGTCACGCTCGTCTCAAAGTATAAGCGAGACGGGCCGTGACAACTTTGGTATTGGAGCGAAGATTTTTGGGATAGTTATAATTTTTTTAGAAATTGATTTTGAAATATATGTATATTTAATATTAAAATTATTCTATATATATATAAGTTGACTTGTTGTATATTGATTTAACTAGATACATTAAGTTGGGATTTTTTATATAACATATAGAGTTCTACTTTTTCTAAAGTGTTAAATGCGATTTCTCTATGATTTCTCTATTATCAATAGGGATGGCACTAGGACAACCTCTTAAGACCCTATAAATAAGTTAACTAATATATATATATATATGAAACAAGAAGAGTGTGGAAATGTATTTATACTTTTTAGGATAATGATGGTGATTAATATTAAAAAAATTTTTGAGTATCCTTTTAAAAATAGAGATGTGTTTAAGGAAATGATTCGAAATACTTATGTAGAACTAAGAGAGCAAATACATTTTTTTTGTGAAAAAATGTAGTTATTTGGGGTTTATGGTTTGATAAAAAAAGTAGTTATTGGAACTAAGATGTATATGTAAAAAAATGGCAAGAAGGAAATTATATTGGCACACATACATATCCACTAGTTCTTGAGTATGAGGAGATCTCTTGTAACCATCTGGATTTGATAATCTTTGTAGAGATCGCTAGTGGAAAAAAAGTAATGATAGGACAATTTGTCGTGCTATGCATAGTGCTCATCCTAATCATCTTGCAAGTTTGGATAGGTATTACGAATCACAAAACAGAGAGAAAACAAATTTGCAGGAAATCAACAATAACAACCATGTTGGAGGGGAACAAACAACCATTGTGAACTGTAGCATAAACGAAGCGGACAACAAACCTTATGAACACTATTATGAACAGTAAGTATAATGTGCCCTACTACCTACTATATAGGTATTTTGATGCTTAACCATAAGACATAGATCAGCAAGAAATGTGAGTGTTTGTCTTTCGTTGCAGCCATTATATTCTATTTCACAAAATGAACACCATGTACAAAAGGAGTCACTCATGGAATTAGTTAGTAACTAAGGGGGGGGGGTGTAAAATCATATATTGCAACTCCATTCCTGGTAAAATTACAAGTATTCAGAATCAAGTAAGGGTACTTACGAATCAATGTGTGTGAGTGTTGTATCATTGACAAAAAAAATTTCATAAACAAAATCATGTTCTGTAGAAACTCTCTTGTTTCTATAGCATATCCTTTATTGGGTAACAAATGTTGTGCCCCTTAATTTTTTTTATGGATCGTTAAACCTGACCTGAATGCATGTTAATAATACTATTATATATAATGTTTATGCATTTTCACCTCTACCTGATTATCTAGTTGTTCAACAAGCTCATGAAGAATTAAGAACTAAACTTTACTTAGCCAATCATCAATCATCATTAGAAGAAAGACAACTACATATTAGAAAATCTTGTACCTTTTCCCAATCAAAAGGATTTATTGTAGATAATTCCACACTTGTCCTCTCACAGAAAATAGAGCAACTAGATTTGAACACCTAATTCAACAGGATATCTATAGCAACACGTAAGCATCCTTATTAGGGATTTATACAACGACAATTTACCTTCTCATTATTTACTGGTGTTCAGTGGAAAAAAACTTTTTGGAATATACAGGTAGATTAGATATAATTGGAGTTAGGATTGTATTTCAAATTTAAAGGGCAAAATTTTATAAATGAGGGAATATATTGTAATACTCACATTGTAATGCTTCATGATTTTATGTTGATCTTGTGTTATGAATAGAGAAAGGAGCATACAAGAAAGGGAAGAATTGGTTGTTACAAAAGTAAAGAAAGTATTTATCTTAGCAATTGTCCATATCCTTTCTCATGTATGGAAGCCTAGTTAGTAGTTATTTTTTCCTGCATTGCATTTTTACCATATAACCAATTTTCATATGTACCCACCCTTGTCCTATTTCCTTCTTATGTGAACCTATTAGGTAATGGCCAAAATGAAGTATACGGCGAGAAAGTCCATCCGTCCACCTCGTCATCCTATACAAAACAATGGAACTCCATCGCAGCCACCTCCACCAGAAACATTCATGTCAGAGGTTCCAGCAAATGGAAGTGAAAATAGTGTCACATCTCCTTATCAATGTGAAGAACAAGAAGAGGAAGAAGATTTGAAGTACTCTGTCAGACCTAATTGACATAATAAACAGTCTCATACAACATGTAGAAACAATTATCCAACGTCGTAGACAACGAAGATCCTAAGAGTAGTCATGCCAAGGAAAGCAGACATAGTAAAAAGTCGGTGGTAGTTATGTATATAACATGTGTATGAGATGGGGAGGGTAAACCTTTTTGTCCCCTTAAACTAGATTGCAGAGGATGGGTGAAGAATGACAGAGGGGGGTAAACTTTTTGTTCCCTTAAGTAACGTTGTAGAGGATGTATGCAGAATGACAGAGGAGGTTAAAACTTTTTGTCCCCAAAGCCATAGTGCAGAGATATGTGAATAGTGACTGTAAGTATACGTTTTTGTTTTTGTCTTTGAATAGAAACAATAACTTTCAGTAACTTTTATTTTTTGTGTACTAGTTCAGTCATGTGATATGCCCAACAAAAGCTCGTGGTTTCTTAAGTCTTTTCTAGGATTAAAATTATGAATGTCGTAGCTATAATTGGATTTGTACCGAGATATAAAAAAAAGTCAAATAACCAGAGTACATAGACCTTGCGTCCAACACAAATAACAGGGTGATCTGAAGCGTTTGTGCCAACTTAAGTTTTATGAAAAAAAATTTCCTTGACTAAGATGAACACATGACCAGTTTCAAATCCAAAATTTTATTCCTAAGTACTTGGCTGGACAATAGAAAGATAAAATATTAACAAGCTGTTTAGATTTAAATTTATCGTAGTACCTCATGATTTTCCTTATTCAGCAAGGAACACATAATAGAGCCACGATAAAGAGATACCAGAATATGGATCATACTTTCACTAGAGTTTTTAGTAAAAACAAGCTTAAAAAAAACATATAGATTTCTTTGTGAAATTTGTATGTAAAGAATGTTGCATTATATGATTCCATCCTTGTATAAATAGAATTAAGTTTTGAAGGATAGATTGTAGTCTAGATCAGTGGTCGTATGTAGTTGAAACTCTGTAATATTGAAAACATAAATTATGCCATTTAAATAAATCCCATCACATCTCTGTCTTGAGACTAAAATTTATTCCGAAAATCTAGTAATTTGTTTATGATTACTTTCAACCTAGTTGTTGTTACTGAGGGGAAAAAAGAAGCACCAACTAAATTCAACATGAGTTTATATATATAGGGGACATCGTAACATATAGATAAGAGATTGTTGTATGATCCCTTCTGGCACTCATTTGAAACTTTGATTACTCTGTCTGTCTATAAACCATAAATAAAGTATAGTTGATAAGGTTGTATTTTTTTTCAATACATCGGTATAAAATAAAGAAGAGCCTATTTCTTACATTCTCCAACTCTGACTTTATTTCCATGATTCACTTCTTATTTCCAAATGTTGTAATCTCATTTATATGTTATGATCTCACGTGACTACCTACATAGAAAATTGTGAACCCTTTGACTTGTAAACTAGGCATGAAAAAAATGTGGGTAGCCATAAAAAAATATATATAAGTATGACATCTGGAGAATAGTGTGTGTATGTACAAATAATTTTTTTATCTTACCCTTTAATGAATAAAACATATCAGAGTTCTCATGTAGTTACATATACAGTTGTGATTTACGAAATTAACTCTTTAATTCAATGTATGTTATAGCATGAAACTTACAATAAGCTAAGCATTGAGTTTTCAGTATCCTCATTTCCATGTTAACGTGTCTATATCTCAAATTTCGAGGATGAAATTCATTAAGTGGTGGAGAAATGTAGCACCTCTGTTTCTTTTATGGTGTAGACTTATAATTATTAATATATAGTAATATAAACCATGAAAAAAAAAGAAGAAGAAGGATCTAACATTAGTTAATAATGTCTATGCGATTATTAACATGGAAGGATAATTACATGCATATTTAATAGCTAAATGTGTACATGCAAGATTAGAATTAGAGGGCATTAGCTATCACGAATCTAAGAAGAATGAGCATTGCAATATTAATAAAATATGCAAGATTAAGATATGTAAAGAAGAAAAACTTTCTAATTATAACCTTACAACTTTAGATTAAATTTGTTTCGCATGCAGTCATTTATATTCTAAAAGGAGATTGCCAAATAGTATTTGTTATGTTGGAAAAGTTGTAAAGTCGTAGGTGAGAGTTTATATCTTGTAATATCTGTGATATTTAAAATTATAGTAAACATATCCCTAAAGTTAATAACGCATATTGCTCTAGAAATATGAATATAAAAATCCGCCATGAGGATAACCAAGAAAGTTGAAGCGATCCTTGCCATGCAAGAAAGAGGCAGGGCATGTGTCCTATTACGTGGACCATGCAAAATTATTAAAGTTTATATTTGAATATGAAAAGGAAAGATGATATATATAAGGATGTTTTCTGCTTTGAGACGGTGAGAACATCTCAAGTCAGCCGCCATACTCCAACGAGTGCCAGAGCTGTGTTGTGGGCATGCGTTCAACCATTTTCAGGTTTGTTTATGCTATTTTACTTAAATTTTAATTTGGAGTTCTTGATTTCAACTTACCACCCAAAAAGAATAAGAGGAAGATCGTTTTAAAAGAATACATGAAGTTACAGTGCATGACACAATATCCATCCTTGATTCTTTTGGGCATGTACTAGTTCTTCCAGACCTGCACTAGGCCATACGAGTGCTATTAACCTTCCAACATTTAAAATGCTTGTTTTTTTTACAGACTTTAGATCTCCAGAATTTTAACCATATAAGTATACAAAGCAATAGTCATAGCCTTATGAAACATGATTTTTGCTTTCTAGCACTCTAGCGTTGATGTTTTTAGTGGGAGATCCATATACGTAAATGATATTGTTAAAGGGAGATAATAATATGCATGAACTTGAACTTCTTCAGATAAAAAAATGTATTTATTATCTCAAGAATTATTCATTTCATCTCTATTGACATAAGTTAGATACGACCTATGGATTACATAATTTCATGATGTCTTTATAAGTTCCATGCATACTTATACGAACCTTTCAACAAGGAAGAGGAAAATTGAAGGTGTCCAACTTTCAATCATCTAAGTTGTACATCATACGTTAATTCAAAAGAAACTAATTTCTACAAAATATGCATATACATAATCTCTTTATGATAATGTTATTAAAAATAAACATAAGCATGTGTGATATATTTTATATCCACGTTGTTGTCAGCTAGGACTGTTCAAATATTTAGGGAGGATAGAGAAGGTAGATAAGTTTCAGTTCAACAGAAGGGTTACAACCTATTTATAAAAGCTCAGGTGAGTGGTTCATAAGCTGAAGGCTTTATTATTATTTTATTCTATGCAAAAGTTTTTATGATGCAAGCTTTTAATAATTTGGATAGTTATGCATTTCAAGTTTTTAAGTATGCTAAGTTAAGCGAGTCTTATTTTCCTTTATGATTGTATGATCCACTCATGATTATGATTTAAGCATGCATTTATGTTATATGGAAATATGATTCTTGTTTAAGAAACTACGTCAAGTTAAGCAAGTTCTATATGATTCTTGCAATGATTATGAAAATTGTATGATTAAATGATGTTTAAGTAAGATGCGCACTATGTCCTACAGTCTAGGAAAGTCATGAACAAGTAAGAGGACTTTGGGTCCGCATTCTGTATGCAATAGGCTTTGGGTCGTCTGCAGGGTGTTCTTTGGCCTTGGGACCGTCTACGCGTATGACAGTAAGATAAGGACCTAGGTTGAGTTCTCTTGCCTAGGCAATAAGTATGTAAGGCTAAGGGATGATTAACCTGTCCCTGGCAGTATGGTTCATGGACTTACTAAGATATGTCGAGGTAGTGTTGCATCGTCAAGTATGGAAAAGCAAGCTTATTTTCAAAATAGGATTTTTGATTACAGAGTAAGTTTATGATTATTATTACCCATTATTTTTCTTACAGTAAGTAATTATCAAGCTCTATGTCAATGATGGAAATTCTATAGAAAAGTTTTTGGAATTATAAAATATTCACATTTAAATTATAGTATTCATTAGTTTCATATTATGCCAATATATAAAATTTGCAATTATTTAGCTGGAGGTTTATGACCCATTTACTGGGTCTAAGCTCATGTTGATGAGTTTAGGCTCACCACTCCAAATGAATTTTTTTTCAGGTACTCAAAGGAAAGAAGATATGGGCCTAAGTAGAGCAAGTATGGAAGTGTCATCTAGGAAAAGAGGTTGTGCCATCATAGTTATTACTTATTTTATGATGTTTCCCGACTGCGATGTTTTTTTTTCAAGTTAGACTGATTTGGATTTTTTTTATTTTTGACTGCATCATTCGATTTTAAAATCGTGTATGCAGTAACATGTACTTATTTTTTTTATTTGTTTGAAATGTACATGATTACAGTGATAAATTTATTACAAGATACAACATTTCAAAAGCTATTTTCCTTACCGATTATCGCTTTGTGCTATACATGAATAGTAGATTTTGTTAAGACAAGCATATGTTTTTAGTCACACTCGTCTCAAAGTATAAGCGAGACGGGCCGTGACACAAATACATTGTTGAAGGATTTAAGAAATGTGTATATTAAGATTAAATGAGTATACTACATTGATTCGGTTCGTTTGTCTTCGAGTGTCATATTAGAATTTTGTCTAGTCTTTTATTGTGGGAAGATAAGAGAAAAATTTGGAGGAAATTCGTGAGTTTGTATACATGTGAACTTCAACATATGGCTACAGATAAGCCTGACTCTCCTGCATTCTTGGTTATGACATATGAAAAAGAGTCACATTGGTTCTAGCTATGGGAAAATAGGAAAGTGCTGACACGCCCGAAGGCTCAGGTATAAGGTACTAAAAATAGGTCGTTGCGACCCAAGCGATCAGACGATGTCAATCAAGAAAAATCAGACCACTAATGTAAATAAAATCAGATAAAACCAAAATAGCGGTCCTGCTATTGGATTAACCTGGTATAGCACCCAGGGTCGAACTCAAGGAGAACGGATTGGCCTCTCGACCTACGAAGTAGTAAAAAGAAATAAAATAAAGCAAGAAAATATTTTTAGTGGTTTTTAAATATTTTTGTATTTTTTTGGATTTTCAATGTATAAAGAAAATAAGAAAAATAAAGAAAAGCACACTTCAACAATTTATTTAAAGCACTAAAAATCAACCAAAAATTCAAACAAAAATATTTTATGTATTTTATATTTTTTAGTGTTTTTGATGAATTTTTGAGAATTTTCTGATGTTTATGTAATTTTCTAAAAATCAAATAGTGACTAAAATAAAGGATACTGTCCAGCCGAGCCAAGAAGTCCTAGATAAAATATCTAAGAGCCTCAAAATGGCCTGGAGGTAATTTTCCTGTAAAGAAGATAAAACAAGGAAAATTTAGGTACCAATTTTATTAATTTTGGATTTTTAATTTATTTACTAGAATTTTTATAGGTTTTTGAGTGTTTTCAAGTTTTTAGTGATTTTTAGTAATGAAAAATAGCCAAAATTGGCTAGAAAATCAAACTAAGTAAACAAATAGTAAATAATTTTTGTAGAATTTTTAAGTGAGTTTTAATATTTTTTTGTGATTTTTCAAGCTAGACAGTGGCAAAAATAGAGGTTTTTGATTTTTTTAAAAATGTCAAATGAAATCAGAAATGTCCTCAAAAATCCACGAAAATTTTACAACATGGCAGGAGCCATGTTTCCAATTTTCGTTGGATTTGGAGGTGATTTGCTATTTTATTCAAAAATAAAGAAAGGGCACTGTGCACAGGGACCAAAGTGCAAATACCCAAAGTTCTGGGGGGTGTGGTGCAATTTTCCCAGCAAAACACGCGCCAAGTGCGTGCCTGGGGCACTCAGGGACCCAAATGTGATAAAAATAAGTCCCGAGGACTTAATGGTAACAGGTACCAAAAGTCCAGGGGCCTATCTGCAAAACACCCAAAATATATCGCACATACTGGAATAAATCACGCACAGGGGTATAAATGCAAATAGATAAAAGTTTTAATTCATTCAATAACATCCAGAACTATAGGGGTCTCTACTGCAAATAACCCAGAACAACACGTGACGAAGCACGTGGCATACAACACACAGGGGTATAGATGCAAATAAACTAAAGCATGGGGTCTATTATGCAAATAAACCTAAAACTAAACAACTACATTCAATATTTACAGGACTGAAACGAAATAAAAATAAAGACAGGGCCTAAGGGTAAATTACCCTTTATTAAGCGGATGGGCTGGATGCGCGCCACGTGGATGATCGGTAGGCAGCTGACGGTGGGCGCTCCAGATGACGTCTCCTCAGATCGGACGATGAAGGCTGCTCCGGAGATGGACGGCTAGGATTGAATATGGAGCGGGAGGGGACGATCGACGGCAACGGAGGGTCCTGGAAGAACAGGTTCCCGGCGAGACTCGTCGGGCTCGGGTGTGCGCAGCTGACCTCCTGGGAGCACTCTGATGGTCGGAGAAGGATCGTGGAGGGCTCCCGCGTCTGCCGGTGGGCTCCGATGATCGAGACGAGCTCCGAGGAGTTCGGGCGAGGTCGGCGGAGCTGGGTCTCCTGGCTGGAT
Source organism: Ottelia alismoides (assembly GCA_037367405.1). Taxonomy (NCBI): domain Eukaryota; kingdom Viridiplantae; phylum Streptophyta; class Magnoliopsida; order Alismatales; family Hydrocharitaceae; genus Ottelia; species Ottelia alismoides. The sequence goes on from JAZKJV010003880.1 coordinate 635,614, forward strand.
GACGAAGGGCCTCAGATGGCCCTCGTTTCGACCTGAAAAGTGAACCAGAAGACTCACGGGTCGAGGGCAAATTGCCTCGACCCGGTTAGGCGAAGTGGGGGTGACTGATGCGTCGGGATGGCGAGCTCCAGCGAAGGTGGTGGACGGAGGAGCTCGGTTCCCAGCTCCTGTGCGAGCTGGGTTGAGTGAATGGGTGAAGAAGGTGCGTCAGAGAGTGGCGGAGACGAAGGTCGATTCCGATGATCGATAGGGGTAACGGAGTGGTCGGAATCAAAGAAACGCGGCGGCGGAGCGATTTGGGCGTAAACTGAAATTAAAGGAAAAGATAGGCTATCGGAGCTACCTGGGTGGTCGGAGAGACTGGGGAGGAGCTGCTGATGCTCCTGGTCGTCGCCTCAAGGATCGTCTCGCTCCGAGGCTCGGAGCTCACGCGGGTGGCGGAGCTACGGCGACTGGGCTCGCCGGATCGATGGCGAAGCTCCCTCTCCTCGCTTCGACAGGCTTAGACGCGAGCTGTCACTCTCACGGTTGCTCTGGAGCTCACAGGAGGAGGAAACAACTAGCCAAAGATGGAGCAATCGAGTGGCGGAGCTGCAGCTATATACGGCTAGGGGTCCGAGAAAGATGGGTCCGGGCAAGCTCAGGAGCGCGCGGATCCCGAGGGAGTGGCTCCGGCGAGGATGTCGGATGAACGATTAAGGATTCGGACCCGAGGTTTAGGGAAATGGGTGTCGGATCAAGCGGGTATAATTTTGAGAAATCGGGTCGGGCGCTTGCATCCGCAGAAGGTGGTCCTGGGGGGGGGGGGGGTAGTTGACCGGGCGGTCAACATCCCCAGGACCCAATGGAAATCGGCCACGTGGCTGGATCTTAAAATGAAAAATAAAGGTAGCTAGGGGCCGAATTTGCAAAAACTCAAAACACAAAATATTTTTATTTTATTTTTTTCTATTTTTTAGTGATTTTTAATTAATTTTTGGAAATAAAAATAAGCTATATAAATAGTATGTACTATATAGGTATATGTACACAATTAGGGTTTTTGATTTTTGATTTTTAAATTATTATTTTTGTATAATTTTATCCCTATTTTATATTTTATTTATTTATATTATAAAATAAGGAATAAAAGGGTGTTTTTATTTTATTTTTATTATTTATATACATGAGTAAAATAAGTACATATATACATTTATATACATGGTATATGCACAATGTATTGTTGTATTTTTAATTTTGCTATTTTTATTTGGTTTTGATTTTAATTGTTTTTATTTTATTTATTTACAATATATAACATAGACTATTTACAAAAATTATGGAAAGTAATTTTATTTATTTACAAGGTCAAATAAATATAGAAGGGTGGTTTATTTACAAGATGAAAAGAGGTGTTTTAATTCTTTTTGATTTTTATATTTTATAAATATATACAAGTATTTACAAGCATATTTTTGGTGGGGAAAATATCTATATTTTATTTACATAAATAATTACACATGAGCCCCTATCTCCCTCTACTTTGGCTTTTATGCGGTCAGCCCATGCTGAGCCCTCCCTTGGGTTAGGTTGCTCAATATTTATTCTAAATATTTCCCTCTTTTTTTCTTTTTGATCTTTATTCTTTTATTTTTGCACAAAAACATGCTAATTATAGGTTTTTACACAATGCATGCTTTTGGTAATTATTTATATTTACACATATCTACATGCATTTGCAAAGTTTTTGTAGCTAAAATATAAGAATAAAGAGTGGTGAATGAGTATTCATCAGAAAGCGGAAGTCCAAGTCAAATAATCACACTGCAATAAATGTAATAAACATATACATTAGAAGAAAGACTGCCCGAAGAAGGAAGGAAAGGCCACAGTTGCTACAGTGGTTCAAGGAGGTATAAATTTCGAAGATAATTTGGTCTTCGACATCACAAATTATAAGGTGGTTGACAGTATATGAATTCATGATTCAGGTTGTTCTTACCATATGATCCTTAATGCAAATTGGTTATGCACCTATGAGAAAATAAATGGTGGAAACGCCGTCATGGGGAGTGATGCAATGTGAAAAATTGTAGGGATTGGCTCTATAAAAATCAAGATGCATGAAGTCGGGAGGACAGTGACAAAGTTCACCATGTTCCTAATCTGAGATAGACCCTGATGTCCCTTGGAGTTATGAGATGTAAAGGATATAGGTACAATGTTGAGGCTGGAGTTACGTAGGTTGCCTAAGCTGGGGTGATTATCATCAAGGGCAACAAGCAGAAGACCCTATATTGTTAGAGTACACATCTATAGGTGGGTAATTAGATTCCTCCAAGGTCCAATTATCACATGCATCTATGTTGGTACCACATCATTTATTAGTGGGACTTGGTCATTATAGAGGGGCTATATAAGAAGCCCCACGCATTCTCCATTCTTTGAGAGAGCGATTAATAGAAACATCAGCCATGTAACGTGATTCTCCCATAGTTCCATCGCGTTCCTTATGGAATAAGGTTCCACGTAAAATCTTGATGTTCTTTACTGTTCTTTATTATTTATCTCTGATTATGTTTTTGCATTGTCTTCTTCTACCGGAGCCGGTTCGATTTCAGGGCTTTTTAAGCTTGAAGATTTATTTGATTATTGTTCATGTTTGATATCTATTCAATGTTCTAAAGTGTTTCAAAACCCATCCTACATATCTGCAAGTATTGGAACTGTCATCAAGATCAAGGAAAACCCTAGGGATTCTGAAACCCTAGTTCTCCATGGTAAGGAGGCTGCAACCACCCACCATGTGGTTCTGAAGATTATCATCATCATTGAGATATAGGTTTTTGATGAACCCTAATTTTGCACAAGCAACGCCATCTCCAAACTGACACATAATCTCCATATCAGATCACAGCAATCTCCATGACAACGTTGAGACCGTGCCATAACCAAGATTGACAAAACTGTTAGGGTTCCACATGGAACCCTAAATCTGCACAATGATAACACGGTTTCCGATCACTCGGGTATAAGGTACAGAAATAGGGTCGTTGCGACCCAAGCGATCAGACCGTGTATATCAAGAAAAATGAACCACTAAATAAATAAAAAATCAATCAAGCACGAATAGCGGTCCTGCTATGTGATTAACCTAGTATAGCACCCAGGGTCGAACTCAAGGAGCACGGATTGGCCGAAGGCCTATGAAGTAGTAAAAATAAGAAAAATAAAGAAAGAAAATATTTTTAGTGGATTTTAAGTATTTTTATATTTTTTTTGAATTTTTAATATATAATGAAAATAAGAAAAGCAAGGAAGAACACAATTCAACAAATTATTACAAGCACCAAAAATCAACCAAAAATCAAAACAAATATATTTTTATGTGTTTTATATTTTTTTATGTTTTTGGTGAATTTTTGATAATTTTCTGATGTTTATTTTATTTTCTAAAAATCAAACAGTAGCTAAAAACAGTGGTACTGTCCAGCCAAGCCAAAAGTCCCTAGATAAAATATCTAAGGGCCTCAAAATGGCCTGGAGGTAATTTTCCTATGAAGTAGAAGAAACAAGGAAAATTCAGATACCAATTTTATTATTTTTGGAATTTTAATTTATTTACTAGAATTTTTATGGGTTTTTTAGTGTTTTTAAGTTTTAGTGTTTTCCAGTGGTGACATCTATTATTGTTATATTTTTGATATTACTTACATGGCTAATTATCTTATTATTTGTAGGCAAATTTCCTTAAACTAAAGCATCAATTTTACCAAATATTTTTTGCTTTCTTCTTTTCATTATTTCTATACGCCAAAATATATTACACTTGCAAATTTCATTTTTGTTATGTAATTGTGATTGCATAAAGTAATGTGAGATATATAAAATAAGACAAGCTAATTCCTAGGAATATAAAGTGAAAATATCATTAATATAAATCAAAATGCCACAAAATGAATTAAACAGACATAGAGAAATTAAATCCTTTAATTTAATAGTAAAATTAATTGAGAAAATATTTTATCCACGGAAACTCTAGATCTGAAATAGTGGTCATCTGCTACAATGACAAAAAAATAAATGTATGGAGGAAAATTCAATAGAAATCGAATTAATATTTAAATTCAAAGGTAAGTTTATATCTCATCTGCGTCATAACTCAAAATAACATAATGTCAGGATGTTTGTTAAGATATAGGAAATCCTTATTATCCCTTTGAGTGTAAATTGAAATTAGTCGCATGCTTTACATGTAAATGGGCATTACGTGAATTTTGAAAAGTATGTATTAATTACAAACATTATCTCAGAGATGGCAAGAAATTGAGATAAAATTAGCAGGAACATATCTCAATTCTATGTTACGTAGAATATTAGATACTAATTGTATACCTGCTCCTCGAGGCACATATTTAATTTTATTATATTTTATGTAATATTATTAATATAGATTTATTTATTTATTTTATAGTATAGGGACTATCCGGTAATTATTAAAACCTAATATGCATGCTAGTACTGAAAAGAATTAGATCACAAAGCTCAAAAACACCAAGGTATCACATGCTCATGAGTCATGATTGAGCAATTCAGGAGTAGTTTGCAAAATTACAAAGCTCAAAAGGCTTCTTTGTTAAGATCATCGATCATGTGCATGATGCACATGATTACTCCTTTGGTAGTGGACGATAGAATTATTTTAATTTGTACCAGATTGGATGGCTCACGATGCATGCACGTTGCTTGCGTCTTTATGCTGGATGCAGATTAGATCTAATTGCAGAGTCATCCACTTGAATAAGATATTCAGTTGATTATTCTCTCTCAATTTGATCTGACAATATATGTACAATTGGGTGTATGAATAATGTTCTTCCCGATCGTCTGTGCTAAGATCTCCAAGTGATCTCGGATCACCAACAAAAGTTTTTAATCTCCAAGTAATATAGACCTCTCAAGATGCTGGGAAGTTAAAGTAATGGCTAATAATTGTCTCCAAGTAGAGAACTGAGAGAGCTCGACTCTCTTGATTGGGAATACCTGCAAAGGAAGTTTCCTCTTGATTTGATGTAGAATCAGATCACGAATTTGAATTTTAGATACGAGACAATCCCTTTGATGTTGAGGAATATCTGTACTAAACTGAGTCAGATCAATCCATACTAAATTTCGATTAATGTTGATACATCATAACGGATCTCATTCTAATCAATTTGTTAAGAAATAGGTTACTGATGCGAATGGCTTGATAATATGGGCGATTGTATGTCATTCATATGCATTGTTGAAAGGAAAATTGACTGGATCATGTTATTAGAGTGATGTAATAGTGAAGTGGTGGATTTTAATTTGGAAGAGGTCTGACTCGTCCCATGTTTAGGGGGAACTCGTGATGGTTCAGTCTAAAATGATTTTGAATCCATTAGTTCATTTTGAATCCAGAATAACATCTCATTAAGATCAAGTTCTATCTAATCTTGTTCCTATTTTTTAGTTATTCTGGATACAACTGTGAACAATTGGATTTTTCATTACAAATATCCCACACTTGTAATTTTTTATCATTTAATGAATAAATAGCTTATTGTTTTTTTGATCTCAATCAAAGTTAAATATTGCTTTGTGCATAAATTATATAGATAAATAGAGTATTTTAATCTTACTTACTCTTTATACTTCTATTTCTTCAAAGTATTTTACCATATTTCAAATAATACCATTACAATGATGGTTGCGTGCATTGGCGGACCTATATATGCATGACAACGGGGCACAAGCATGCTGCCCCTCCCTCTCTACACACGATAAGCTATCCTAATGCACAAATTGTGATTACACCATTCATTATGTCTTTTTCCACAATATTTATCTCTTCTTTATAATTCAAACCAAACAATTGAAAATGATGGATAACCCCTACTTGTGTCTTGTCCCCGCCTTATTTCGTATACCTCCTCTAGATATATTCTTAAAGAAGTTTTCATGGAAGCATGGGTATACATACTAGTTATATTAAAAATGAGAACACTACGATACGAATCTTGATTTTTATTCTTTACATTACTTCAGGAGCCCTCTGATTATTTCTTCTACTTAGAGGATGAAGTATTGTTGTGTAGAATCTGCAACATCGCCATCCACTCCTTCAACTCTGTTTCATCTCCTCGGAAATTTCTTCTTACCAGGGTCAAGGTTGGGCTTGAACTCCCATAATAGACTAGATCTTCTACCGAGAAGCAGATGATTCCAGCAATATAGAATGCATGGATGGCCTCTGAATGAGTTTTTTGGATTTACAGATTATGGTTAGCCTTTCATTTTCACAGATAATGATTCCTCCAAGGTATGGATATCGATATCTATTACACCCACGCATACAATTATTGTGATGTATGTGTAGATTTATACTAACAAACATATTAAAACAGTTGTTTATTTCTCGATCTAGAGATAAGTGAAGTTTTTTACATGATCATGGTCTATTTATTTGTCATGTTTGGGGAGTTTTTTTTTCTGATTACTTATTCATTTTCGAACGTTCAGAATCCTTGATTGGTTATTCTGTACTATCCTTTTCACATGAGCTATTAATATTAGATAAAGATATCTTCAACATAATTGGAGAATTTAAATCTTTGCCAAGCAAATATGTATGTCTCTTGCCGCTCTTAACATTTCCAGAAACCTGACTTGTATTTGTTCCATGAGACTCTTTCTAACTTGCTGATTTTCCACAACATTTTGCTACAGTTATATGCCTTCTAGAAGATGCTACAGGAGAAGCTGATGATATCCCTCCTTACTCTTCACTTGCACTCTTACATTCATCTGATTTTGGTTGTCGAGCAGAAAAGCGATTTTTCTGGACTATGGTCTGAGGTTGAAGTGTCGGAAATTCATAGTTGAAATTTTATTGTCTCCTTATTCTTCAGTTGAAATCTTACATTTATCTAATTTTTATGATTCCTTCATATTAATTGTTCAGATAAATGATATCATTTCCACACGATACAAAAAGTCTCAGTTATACATACAAATAGTTTCCTCTTGTTATATATTGTATGTATATAGGTATATTTATATAGGTACATATATATTCATCTTTGTGAAGGTTTTCTATTCATTTTTGCAGGGAATTTCATGACATTTTCTTTTTTTACCGCTTCCTCGGCAATTAGGTGATAGAAGTTAGTGTGGTAGATATCTTCTAAAGACTTTTAGATTGTTTTGTAAACTCGCACACATATTTTTCTATTTTTTCATTTCATTTTGCCTCCCGCCGCGAAGCGCGGGTATGCATCCTAGTATATATAGGAGGCAGAGAGGTCTCTGTGTCAAGGATTTGCGCGGGGACGGTTGTGACTGTATAGTAGTGCTGAAATCATTACTTGGAGCGGAACCCGATTCATATCTCTTGAACCATCCGATCAGAATACGGTTCGGATGACTTCTCCGTGGTATGGCCTACATTTGATCCATCCCAACAAATCATTATCGGACGATCTCAAGGATGGTGTTGCCGCCCAGGGGCCGCTCCCTTCGTTGGTAATATTTGGGTCTGTTGCGGACTGTCATTATCTTCTTTTCTTTGTTTAAGTTTTAGTTTTTTTAGATAGGGAATTAGTTATCCCGGAAGAAGGGAAGGCCTTATCTATATAAAAAATAGAGTAAATTACACAAAAGTCCTTGGCTTATACACTCCATTTTGATACCACACTTCAACTTTGAAAAATAACAAAATGATACACAGTCTTTAATATTTATCTTAGTGTGATCCTTAACTATTAAAATTTAGTTGACTGTTTTATGTAACTAACCTTAAAGTACAACAACTCAAAATCACATTAAGGCAATACTAAAGATTTGTTACCGCATTGTTACTTTTAACGTTCAACTATATATAGAAATCGGGTGTATTGTCTATGGACTTTTACGTAATTTAATGAAAAAATATCATGAATAAATAAAATAGTAAAGGTAGAAATATGGGTTGAAGAAGTGACATATGGATAGGAATAATTTAAACAAAACTGTATGTTAATGGCAAGATAAAGGACTTTTCTCAATGTGATTTCAAGATTTAAAGAGTGCTTGCGACTACAATAATTTGAAGGATCCTTGTAAATGAGATCACTCTTAGAAAAAAAACGTTTATTTAAATTTCTACAAGGATGTCAATGAAAGGATATATTCGAGAACCTTCCATCCTTTACCCGCTAAATACAAGAATGTGCCTTTCAAAGAGGATAATTTTATCGGTGCTATTAAGGAATCCTTCATGTGGATAATTTTATAATAAATATTACTTTTATACTATTTTTTGGAAATAAATTTACGGAGTACTTGCACTATATTATAAGCAGAAATACAAAGAAAGGACTACTACCCAAAAAGACATCAAACTCTATATCATTCGAGAATACAAGGTTATAAACACATTATCTAAGATCTTTCAAATCTATCTTACTGTATATGATAGGCCGTGGATACGGCTTTGTACGAATCCTACATTCTTCTTAATACTTTTTAATAAATATTTATTTATTTACAACAAAATTATTTATTTACAACAAAATTACAACAAAATTATTTGCATGTATAGAAGGGATACAACCGATACATACCTACATTTTTTTTAGCAAGCTGCATTAAAATAAAAATTTATTAACAAAATTGACGGTTGCGATGTATCCCTGCTTAACTGAGATTGGTTTCTTTTTAAGTGGATATGAATTTATATTTTTATTTTGGTGGGTATGTATATATATTTTTATTTTTGTATTGATATGAATATGAATATGTGTCATTTTCATTTTTTAGATATATTTGTAAATACATATATTATTAAAATTTTGATTTTGGACACTACTATGGATATTTGAATAAAGAAATATATAATTATATATTGTATATGCATATATTGTGTATATATGTATATTTCTAAATATATGGCTGCATATACGTAGGATGCAACCTATATATCCATAACCATATATCCACCAACGAATCCGTTTTTAAGCAATATGTTTGTGGTTTTATTTTTTCGGATTTAGACACTGATATATATAGCTTTTTCATTTTTTGGATATCGATACAAATATGATTACACATTTCTCTTGATGGATGAGGATAGGCGTATCAATATTACTTAATCTATTGTTGGATGCAACTTGTATATCTATGTCAATTAATCCAGTATCATATCCGTTTTTAGACTTTTTTTTTTAATTTTGGTGGTATGAATATTAATAAAGATAGGGACTGCACATCATTTCCACTTTTTAATTATACTAGGATGTACCCCGCGCTTTGCAACGGAACAAATATTGAGTTAATATAATTTAAAAATACTAAGATTTACTATTTCTTTTTAAGCATTAAAAAATAAAAAAAAATAAAGATCTAGTTTATATTTTTTGCAGAAAAAACAAATGATGTGTATTTATGCTATGAATGGAATAAGTTCAAATAAGACAATTACATATAACAAACACCATTGAAGTATAAAGGTATGCAGAATTGCTACAATTATACTACAAGAAAATCTTATTAAACTAACACAGCTACACGAAGTTTCATATATATGGGAATATATACGAAATTATTAGGTTGTAACACATGGGTATAAGTGCTAATAACAGGAAATATAGAGGGTGCATAAAAATTCAAAAACGCAAGGTTAACCGTATAATTTCCAACAATACTTTGTGTGTGTTCACATGCAGCTAGCTACCTTTAAAGAAACTGCTTGTAAATAAAGATATTAGAGGGATGTCCTATGCAAATATTCTAAAGATCACATGGTAATCCACGTGAGTCTCAACTACCTTTCGTATGTTAATGTTTGCACACAAGTTGAGAAGTAATACTGTAAAATTCCCAAAATAACGTTGGAATGCCTTTAATACGTTAATATTTGCACAAAAGTCGAGAATAATAGTATAAAATTCCCACAATAACGTTGGAATGCCGTTCATATGTTAATGTTTACACAAAAGTTGAGGAGTAACACTGTAAAATTCCCAAAATAACTTGGAAAAAGGGGAGCAAAAGCTGGGTTTTTAGCCCATCCACGTGGCAGTGGCTGGGGCAAAAACCCAGCTTTATATAGTTTATTATTATATAGATATAGACAAAAGTTGAGAATAATAGTATAAATTCCCACAATAACGTTGGAATGCCGTTCATATGTTAATGTTTACACAAAAGTTGAGGAGTAACACTGTAAAATTCTCAAGGAATGCCGTTCATATGTTAATGTTTACACAAAAGTTAAGGAGTACACTGTAAAATTCCCAAAATAACTTCAAAAAAAGGGGAGCAAAAGCTGGGTTTTTAGCCCATCCACGTGGCAGTGGCTGGGGCAAAAACCGAGCTTTATATAGTTACTAGGATGTATCCCGCGCTTCGCGGCGGAATAAGAATGAGTTAGATATGATTTAAAAAATCCAAGTTGTACTATTTCCTTTTAAATATTAAAAATTGATTAAAAAAGTTTACATGTTATGAACAGATTTGGTTTATATTTTTTTGTGGAAAAAATAAATGCTCTGTATTTATGCTTCTATCTCTATCAAGGCAGATACCTATAGCTTCACATTGAAAATAAGTTGCGAACTTATTGCTTAAAAAAACGAAGCCATTTCTTTGAAATCCAACTATCATAATTTCTTTAATATCCATAGCATGTCATATGGATAGTGAAAATAGGCTTCCCACCGTCGTCATTTAAGCTCTCGACCTTCGTCGTGGCAATAATGAAGTGCGGTGTGGTCTCCAGCAAACATGTCATCATGCTACACACCTCCTTCTTCCTCTCTCTCATTGCCACCGCAAACCTCCTCCTCCCTCACAAACCACCCCATCGAGGTCACTCTCGTGGACAGATCCTCCAACGTCGTTGGTTGATGGTGAATGAAAGCATAAAGAGTAGCACACAACTCTCTCCTTTCCAATTACCCACAAAATAGAATTTTGAGCTTTATCTCGGTCATCCTCCTTCCTCAAGACACGATGGGAAGTGGAAGTTTAAGATGGACGATAGAGGAAGACACCGACGTCGTTGTAGGGAAATCCCTTCAAGGCAGAGAAAGCAAAGATGAGGAGCATAGGAGGCGGGAGAAGGTTCTCGACGGGGGATATACATAGCTCCTCTAGGCGGGAGTAGAAAGAGAGAGATTAGAGGTGTCGTGGGTGACGGTGAGAGTGATAGGTGGATGCATGCAAATTGTGCCCACACCGCTATTGCAAGACAATGACATCTGTGATCTAAGGAGTAGAGGGAAAAGGCATGAGAAAAGGTATGAATGGATGAATGACATGGTATCCACGTCTCTAGAGCTGGGTAAAAACTCAGCTTTAATATAAGTATATATTTTAGCCCTCTATAGACTTTTTTTACTCTAAAAAATGTTTGAATATAAGATAAAAGCATTTATATGATTTATAATAGATTGGACAAAGTTGCTAAAAACTCATCATTTTTCTCTAATAAGGAAACCTGAGGGTTTCTTGTGTATCAACTTATACATATAAATTTATATATTAGTTTTATAATAACTAATTTAAAAGTGAATATATCAAATACATATAAAATAAATTAATATGTATATCGCTTAAGATGGTTTGGTCATCCGTAAAGAAGGTCAACTGATGCACCGGTTAGGAGATGCGAGTGTTGGGATGTTGAGCCGGCTAAGAGAGGGTGAGGACGACCCAAGAAGTGTTGGAAAGAGACTATACGAACGGATCTTAGTTTTTTGGATATAAATCCGAGATTGACCCAAGATAGATCTAAATGGAGGCGAAGAATCCATGTAGCCGACCCTACTTAATTGTGGGAAAAGGCTTTGTTGTTGTTGTTGTATCTTTATATGGATATGGTTGGACAAAACATCATTGCTACATGTTATCAATCATACGAATTATGTGTACCTCAACAAAATTTAAAACATATTATAAATTTTTGTTACATTTGTTTTGAAAAGAAATTTCTCTAGATTTTTTAATTTCCATCTATAAATTCTTTTTTTAAGATTTATTTAAATACATTAATAAGTTTATATCTAAAATATAAAACAATATATGTCAAGAAAACATTTATCCAAATTATACTTTGTAATTTATATTGCTTTGAAACATTGTACATTATTTAATTTTTTCATATCTATTACCATTCATATAATTTTTTTGGAAAATTATAGTGAATTATTTACTATGAAATACTAATTGCTGTAATAATCACTTGCATCATATATCTTGCATATTTGTGAAAAATTGATTATGTAAGATGTTTATTTTATAAATAATGATTGTATAAATTACAACTATATGATATACATATTTAGAAAATTTCATACATAAAAATAGGGTGCACAAAAAGAGGCGAGGGACCTCCATTTCAAGTGCGCAAACTTCGACGTATGGACCTTCAAATAGATTGGGCTCGCACTACTATGGAAATAGTTGGTGTTTTGGCATTTATATGAGAAGTTATATCCAAATGAGAAGTTTGTGCCGATCGAATCTACATGGAAGCTTAGATTGGGGAGATTCAGGTTCTCAGTTGCAAGACAGTTCGAACATCCATGTCAACAACATTATATATGTATCTAAGCTCATATGAATTCAAAAAAAATGACATCAAATCTATGTAGAGCACGAAGACAACAACAAATAGTAATGTGTTAGATGGAGTGATTTGGAGGTATGCCCTTATTAACCATATTATTGCATTATCAATTACATCAAATTGCACATTTCTAAAATTAAAATGTAACACAATAAATATTAAATTAGAATATCTTCAAATCTATGATGTCGATGATGAGCCGACAGTCGGCCTATCTCTCAATGACTGTTGAAGAAGCTCACTTGATAAGGAGGTTGCATCGGGCCGATCAGAAAAGTCATCGTAGTTGGAATTAGAGTTAGCCAAAGTTAAATATTGCATAGAAATCGCACCATGACACATCAAAGGGAAGCGCCAGACCACATAGGATGAGGAATGGGAAGATGAGATCCCACTGGGAATCCCTGAAGATTATGCCTGTGAATATTGTTCTCAAACATTGATTACTATTTTTGGCATTTAAAATTTAACATTCGATTGACATTTCGTATTCTTTAATTATTTATTTTGACGTATTTACATAGCATTTGAAATTATGATTTTTCTTCCTTATGCTTGTTAGGTCGTGGAATTAAAATATTTATTTTAATATTAATTAATATATTTTATGTTAAATGACTGATGCAATTGATTTTAGAAAAGAGTAGATGTAATAAATAAACCTATTGGAAAGGAGGATGGTGGTGTAAAAATAATCGAGAGAGAGAGAGAAGTATGAATTGACGTGAGTGGAGAAAAAAATCTTGACAGAAGAGACGTGTGTGAGAGAGAGAAATAGCGTGACGAAAGAAAAGTGGTCGTGAGAAGAGAAAATGCAGGGAAATGACTGGAAAGAGAGGAGGACAATTCCAGAACTGGAAATAGCTGGGGAATGGGAGGAGTACCGATGACACGTGGTAGGGAGAGGGGATCTTTCAGGAGAGAGAGAGTGCGAGAGGGTAAGAGGTATGGTGTGCGGGGAAAGGGGAAAGGGAGGGCGCCGGGAGGAAGAGCTTTCAGGAGACCACGTGTCACCATCCGGGCAAAAAACCCAACTTTAACAAAGGTATATAGATATAGATGGTCACGTTTTTTAAGGAAATGGATAACGATATCATTGAAATTTTTAGCGAATAGAATAACTGCATTATTGATTTTATGTGTGCAGATCCTATAGACATATGTCAATGTGTGTATAAAAACAATTCTAAATTTAAGACATGTATAAACAAAATATGTTACATCTTAGAGTCATTTTCGAATGCAGTAATAAAATTATATATTTTATATATTTTTAATTATTTGTTATACAAGTTATTTGATATGGTTTATTATTTTTTTTCATTCGTTATATATTTTCATTCTTTATATATTGAGGGTCGTAGATACAGTACTAGTCATGGCTATGTAGCATGTGCATATTCGGCAAAATGCAATTTTAGAAAATATTAAATCGCATGCAATTCACTTATTACAATAATGATTTTTATTTTACTAGTAGCATAGGCAAGTAGTATGCATTCCTCTCGCAAAGCAATTCATTTATGTAAAATTAATGAATTATGAGCCTCTAACATTACAATGTGAGGCTATTTCCTATGATAGAGTTGATTCAATGGATCCTTTGGATGATATGTGTGAGGGACTCCCATTGGAGAAATGCGAAGAAGAACATGAGGTTCCTATATATTGGGGGATATTGGTGTGATCTATCCCTCACCATATGTGCATGACATTTCTATAGGCTTCTTGCTTGTTATGATGGAGGAGATGGGGAAGGAGAGTAAGCTTGCTTGACGTCATTGTGTAGAGTCTATCTCTCTTTTTTTAATTTTTTTTCATAAACGTGATCATACACGAAATATCTTGACTGTGAAACAGTTTATATTTATTATTGGTTTGATTTGTTAATGTACAACCATCGTGACCATCATGGTAGAATGGATTGATGGGAGATAAGGGATAGAGAAAAAGGAGATGTTATTGCGATTGTGTAGAAATTGTCTCTTACTTATTTTTATTTATCTAAGTGCAATTATAAACTTGATTAATATATTTTACTTTTTTTCTAGTTTGAACCCATCTTTATCGATAAAAATGGAAACTAAGATTATCTAAATAAGTATTACTTTCCATATCCATTTAACATGCATGTATCATTTTGTTAAATGTACAACACCAAATATTATTTGTTGTGAAATTAGTTTTATTTTTTTAATTAACAACGCATGTCACATTCATTTATAAAAGATCATACAACTACGATTTATTCTTTAGCTTATTCGTTAAAATTTGTACACATTGTTGCTAAATATATCACGATAAGAAGAAAATGTCAACATGCAACCGTTGCTATTTGATTCGTTGCTGAAAATATACAAATGAATAGCATAATCATTGTTATTTAAGACAATCATGTGTAGTCCAAAGGGAAGTTACACAAAATTGTAGAAGGTATAAAAAACAAGCTTCCTGCCTCTCCTCTTACGTAAGATTTCTACTATTCTTTACATCTCTAGGCATAATAGTAAAAAATACTCTTTAAAAAAATAAAAAATAAAATGTTGGGAAGTCGGACCCTCCGAGCCCCGAGGCACCCGGGAAAACAAGAACGAACCGAGGAGCCTCGATTTGACGTCCCACTAAATAATATAGGATCCATTTACCCGATTGATTGATATCGGCTAAATTTCAAATTATACGGGAACCGTTTCCACCACCTCTTCCGTTTCTGCCCCCTCCGGTCTGACCGACCCACGGGAGGAATATCGGCGCTTCGCATCATGCCTGTACATCGCTGCCCAAGAAGCTGCGAGGAGGGCTGCTAAAGCCGCCACCGCCACCATGGCGGCCCATGAGATCTTGGCGCCTCTTCGAAGGGGTTGACATTGGTTATAGAGGATGTCGGAGAACGCGTCCTTCACAAGCTTGCAGCTAACAAGGTTCTCCACGCCAGGGAGGCAATCGAGGAGCTGTTGTATCGAGATCGAGAAGTTGGAGATGGCAGCGTAGTAGACTGCAGGTATGAACTCGCCAGCAGCGCATTCAGATTCTGAGCATGCGAAGTTCTTCAGCACCTGTTAGGATTGCAGGTTAGTGGTACTTAGTTTAATCCATAATTTGGTTCATTAGACTTTGATTTTTTCATAATAAAGGGAGGAGGATTAGTGCTTACCATTGGGATATCTCCGATCTTAGTCGTGTTCTCAGCGCAGCTCTCGGGCTGGTAATTGTAATTGGGAGGTTTGGAGAAATGGTTGCATATCAATCCCAAGCTCGCCACAGGCAGTACTGCTCGCGATGCCGTGAGCTTGGCATTCACCTGATGAGAGACGCCAATAACATATAAGCTCGCGATACGTATCTCAGACAGTTAAAGTGTAGAAATACAGATCAAATGCAGTTAAAGGCTTAAAGCACTTAAGGGGCACTGCACTTTATGATCCTTTGGTGCACAAAGAGTTGGCGTCTCTATATACAAGTGCTGACCCTGTTGACATGTTAAAGCAGAAAAAGATGGAATACCTGGTTGATCACAGTGGAGATGCCCTTCTTCGTACGGTGGAGCGCGGATTTACTAGAAAGTTGATTGCTGCAGGGGAGGATAGAGCTCAAGCTGCTGTTTCCTGGCTCCTGTCTATAGTCCTCCAGAGCCAGACACGTATCGCCCGCAAATCTGTAAAAACAGTACAGGACCGATCAATGTCTAGTTCTAATTGAGAGTGGATCGTCTGCCAGAGAGGACCCCTGCTGTAGCGCAGGGGATCCGTGGGATGGGCAATGGAGGCCCCAATATAAGGGGCGTCCATTCCCCATCCGACGGATCCCCTGCGATACAGCAGGGGTCCTCTATAGCAGACAATCCGCCCCTCTAATATTTGATATTAGAGAGAGGATCCCCTACTGTAATACAACAGGTGTTGTAGTACATGAGATCGGACGATCCTCATAGAGGTCCACTATCATTGGCCTCCTGTGAGGGTTGTCCGATCCCCATTGGACGGTCCTATTACAGCAGGCGATCCCTTGGTATTATGGTCGATTGGACATTCATTCACTAGATTAGAATTGAGACCTTCTAATAAACCACCGACAAATGGAAGCATCAGTCTAGTGTAAATGTTTGAGAACTGACCTGTCTAAGGAAAAGTACAGCCCAAAGAACATCCAGAGGAAGAATGCCAGAAACCAGCATACGATCAAAAACCTGAGAATTTTGTCAGAGTATAGTTAGTTCATCATCGACGTTTGTGCAGTAGATCGAGTAAAATACTTTATAGATAAAATAAATTTTTAAAATTACATTTGAAATGGCCTGTGAAATTTTAGAAGTCTCCAACCTGCAACAAGTTGAGAACAAGCAAACATAAGAACCTCACTGTAATTTGAAGCGTAGAAATTAAATAATCTGTTAAAACTCACATAACAGGGAGAAAAACACAAGAAGGTTCAATGAAAGAACGACCACTGTTATTATCTGCCTGCATAAAATTTATAGAAATTTATTGTTACCAGTTGTTCGCGGAATATAAGCGAAAACCATTCAAATACGCGGGGATCATCGGAGACTTACAGTGCTGTGAGGCCCTTGTCTATTATGCTCACATTCTTGTTGGCCTCATCCCGGATCCTATACGCCTTCTCGCTTAGTTTCTGGGATGTGGAGTTGAGTTGAGCCGACGTCTTAAAGACAGTGACACCGTAGTGCTCCGTGTTTGCCTGGATGGTCGACACCGCGTACGTCAAGTTGTAGATCACCTGCGATGCGTCATCGGCCGTAGTGGATATGATACGTTTCACGTTATTGGCGCTCGTGTGGAACGTCGAGCTCCCTGCTAACGCCACAACCGACGCAATCCTGAACACAACATGAAAATCATATCAACTTTCTCCTCCTTGATCAATTGATATTGATTTTAAGTTAGAATCTTACGTGAGCAGCAACGTGAGGAGGATTGCAAGGGCAACGGGCCAAAGGCAGCATGTCCTACTGGAAGGAAGCTCCTCCTCCTCTTTCTTCTTATTGCAACAAGTTGCCTCTATCAGAAGAAAGCCTCCATAGATTACACCTCCAAGGAGCCAAAGCACTCCAATGCTGTACCCGGAGATCCCCGTGAAGATCACCGACTGCGAACAAGAACAGATAGGGACGCAGACTGAAATACGATTCGTAGAACATGTAAAGATTGTATGATCAGCAAAAAGAGACGGAGATTTCACTTACACTCCAGTAGTGTTTATTGGTAACGTTGTAACCCCCTCTGTACTTCTCGAAATCCTTCAAGGGATCGATCCTCACGGTCCTATCGCTCGTCGTCATGTTCGAGAGTTGCGAGCTGTTGCTTGCTTCTGCTAAGCTTCGACCTGAACCGGAAGCACTGATCATGAGCTTTATGTCGATTTTATTATCAGGTTGAGTATTCGCTTCTGTAGAATTTGTTTTAAATTCAATGAAATCTGAGATCCATTTCAATGTTCTTATAGTTTTTCCTTTTCATAGCTGAAAATTGTTGTACGCAAGATTTAAAAATACGAAACGCGGGATAATCAAAATAAGAGAATTCAGAAAAATATTGGCTTTCATGATAACCGATATAAAGCTATAAAAAGATTAATTAACATATAGAGGCATTATCAAATTTGGCATTCGTAAGATCAAACGTTCTAAGTAGGAACATGCAAAACTTGATATGACTTTGTAAGTGAAAAACAATATTTAACTACGTAAATTAAATACCAATCGAATAAGCCCTAAAAATAACAACGGTTGAAATGTTGATGTATGGATCGTCGTTAATAATATTGTAAAAGATATGACAATTATCGTCAATTCCAAACATAGAAAAATCATTTCACAACGATTATATGTTAAACAACTGACAATATAATTTACGGATTTTTTTTAAAAAAGGTATAAACTCTTTTTATTGCATCAACAACATAAATATCGCAAAAAACCCGTTGTAGTGATTATACACGGCACCCAATCTTTTGATGGCGACAACAAAAATTTGACCAGTAACGATTTAACCTTTTGCAAAATCCGTTGTCAAATGCGGGGTATATAAAAACTTGTAACAACTCTTTATTCGTTGCCACTACTTCGGTGATAGGAAAATTCATTGCACAAAATACTAATTGAATTGATAGTTAGATATTTCTTACTTTCTAAAAACCAGAATATTACTGAAGAGTTTTTTTCCCTTTTTTTTGCGTAATCTCGTTTATTTTAAATACGAGAAATTGTTCCATGCAAAAAGAAAACGCTACGTAGTGAAATAGGGTGGAACCATGGAGGGAAAGGAGCATCGAGATCTTGACTTTGACAAGAGCATTATCAAAAATAGAATCAACATCAAAGTTTTTTAATAGAGGTTTACCGAATCCAAGGGGGAAGGAGACCTCTCCTGCCGTTGCCGCCACCAGTAGCAGGCAACAAAGCATGCCCATCTTCAACCCCTCCATGGATGACGTGAATAAGACTTTCAGATCTTCTCCGTTAGTTTTCGTTCAAAAGGCACCGGAGCCGTTGGGTCCCGGTCAAACACGGCCCTGTTGTAAACGAGCAGCAATTAGAACAGTGATAGATAGCTCGCATTATTTCTACTCTCTGTGATGCATCCCTTCTATTCTTATATTTTAAGAGAGCATTAAAAAGTGTTTAAAAAAAAGAGTGATATTGAATCCCAAGATTTTCAACAACAAACTACAAGTCCCAATAACAGTAAAAAACAGAATACAAACACGCCAGGCATAACAAAGTTTATGAGTTCTACGCGTTAACTAACTAACCCTAGGAAAGTTGGATCATCTCTTGACCATCAAGCAAGAACAAACCATCCCACTATTGTTTCCGCCACGTGATTGCAGAGATTTTTACAGGAAACGCCATAGATCGGGTAATACTTACCATCTTTGAAACAAACAGATGATCTTGGGGAATCCTTGTGGGTATAATTTGACAAGATTGCTTTCCTTGAACAGAACCCCGTGAAAAAGAAGAACAGTCGGAGAGCTGACAGAAGGATCCGGAAACAAATAAAACAGGAGGGAAATAAAGTTGGTTGGAATAGAGTAAGGAGAGATTACCGGTGCCGAATCGAAACGAGAACTGGAGTGCTTTGTTAGTAGGAGACACCAAAGCCGTTTTTCCATCTGGCAGCTTCCGTTGAATAGCACCAACGAGTCCAACTCTGAATTGGATTCGGAGGCATATATAGTAGAGGACCTTTGATTGACGTCCGGAACAAACTGTGGGGAAAAGTATGCATATCAAAGCATGCACATTGCACACACGTAATATAGCATGCATATAACCATGCAAACCGTTCGTTCTTGATCGAGGTAGGGGCGCACACCTTTTAATTAGGGATGAGGATTGTGTTGGGCCAGCCCGACCCAACCCGAAGCTCAGCTCAAAAAACTCAACCCGGTCCAGGCCCAAAGGAATATCAGGTCGGGATTAGACCCAATTGGCTCGGTTCAGCCCGACCCAGCCTAAGGGCCCGGTCCGAAGAGGGTCTGAATCCTTTCTCACATCCTACATGCATGAAAACTCCCACCTATTTCATGTGAACTCTCTTCTTGTATCATGACTTCATACAATGTTTATAAATCAAGAACGTCAAGCATGTGATATGAGTTGATGATCAATTATTTCAAATAAGAATTAATTTTCCTTAATTAGTACTTGGTTTAGATTCTTTTGGTTATTCTTGAATTTGTTAATATTTATTTTTTTTTCAATCATATTATTTTCTATTATTGTACATTTATCCAATATGGATCTTATGCCCATTTTTTAACATGTAGGATCTGGTGCACCCGTTATTGTTAGCTGGATAAGTTTGTTTCACCTTTTCAATTTTTATAAATGAGGGACATTCATGGTATCTAGCATTGAGTGCACATATGTAAAATGAGAAATCTTTGGATTTTGGTAGAAATGAATTTTAGTTGATTCACAAGTATTATAGTACATGTTTAAAATAATTTTGGCTTGTGTAGCTTGAGTTGAGATTAATTTGAAACAAAAGAGTCAAAGTTAATAATATCTAATTGGAAGATGGGCCGGGCCTAGGCTTGGGCCGAACAAAAAAAATTGCGGGCCTAAGCCCGACCCAAAGACCGAATGTTTTAAACGGGCTTGAGCATGGGCCCTTCAAAGCCCAACCCATGCCCATCCCTACTTTTAATGCTGCAAAAAATTCTCACGAAGAGAGGAGGCATCTCCTACAAAGTCCTTTCTCTTTGTGTGTTCAAAAGAGATGCGCGAACTTGGACCCGTGTGCATATTCTCCGAGGGCTCGTTTGGTTGCTAGGTTGAGGTGGGTTGAGGTGGGCTGGGGTAACCTAATGAGAATAGTAGCTGTTTGGGATGGTTATGAGAGTTGAGGAGGGTTGGAATAAAGAACGTGATGTGATGTCACTATGATCGGTGACAAAATTCCATCCCAAGAAGAGTTGGAGATAAACCAGGTTACTCGGGGTAACCCAAGGATAACCCGATTACCAAACGAGTCCCAAGTGTTTATTACTTGGCAAATATTCACTTTGGTCCCATGTTCCTGTCTAGTTCTAAATCTGTCCCGTAAGTTCACAATGTATTTTAAATCTGTTGGAATTTTATAAACTTGCTCTTGCTAACTTTTTTTTTGCGAAGATATAAGACGGTTCTCAAATTCGCAAAATTATCCAAAATCTTACCCGTTCTTGCCTACGCATTTAGGTTCATCAACTCATATTTTCTTGAAAAATTTAACTAACGATTTGTCGTTAACCCTTACACGTGTGTATTTCTTGATTTTTAACGAAACTAGACCTGGTCAACGGACTGGGAGGTCCGCTGGCTCAGCCACTCCAAGGTCGGACTTGAATCAGGAGAGTTAAGTATGGATTGGTTCGGACCAGTCCACCAAAAATAAAATATATATTTATATAAAAGTTAGATAAAACATGTATTAATATGATTTATATCAAAAATTTCATATAAGGCGATAATTTTACATAAAAATGTAATAATTTACCTGTGAATTTAATAGTTTTCTTCCCATTGCGGTTGCTTCGGATAGTGGCATAGAGAGATTGTTTTCAATTAATATTTTTAGCTTTCCTTATCAACATTTATGGTGGGTTACGTGACAAAATCGATTTGTGTAGGTTTTTAGATATGTTTTTGTGTGCGCGTGATACACCACAAGTAGTAAACGAGCAAATTATACTACTACAAGTTCTTATCACACTGATATTGTCGTCTATTTTAAAAAATAATAAAATTAGCACTCCTTCCCAAACATTTGGATAATATTATTATGTATTACGTTATGTGGATAATATTCTTAATATTCAACTCTTTGTCAAGCAAAATATATTATTATATATTACATTTATGATCAATTAATTATTCAAAAAAAGCCACAGTCAGATTCAATGTAAGATATATTACATTTTTTATGCAGATTTTTATTTATCAAATGTAAGATATATTACATTTTTTTGCAGATTTTTAATACAAGCCAAAACTCACATGCCTGGGAAAGAATCATGTTTACGCGTGATCCACTAATGAGGTGGGAGAAGTTATCGTAATTATTTTATACTTCTTTTATGTCAAGGCATGTAATTAAGATATATTATATTGGTGGTATTTTTTTGTACAACTTATATTTCAGAATCAGTACTATGCACTTTTTACATAGAAATGGGTCATGATGCTTGAGGATGCCCGTCCACATTGTGATAAGGTCATGCAGAAATACGTACTTCTTTAGTTAATAAATTTAGTTATGTTAATTATTACAGTTTGTATATAATATTATTAACAATATGTTAAATATAGATACCGAATGAGAGGGAGGTGTGAGATGTGTTGAGAAACAATAGGTTTGATAGTCTTCCTTCATATTATATGGACTTAATTTTCCCTATTTCATCAGACTCATATTTAACATATACCTCATCTTCAGAGCCACCTCATCCATGCGAGCATGGTATTTCCTTATTGATTACATGGCTGACCAAACTATAGGATGTCATGGCCGGATATGATATTATTGAATCCAAGTAAGAATACGATTTAAGTTTAAACTTCTAACAAAAAAAAAGGGAGACGAAGAAGAGGAGGAAACCGGTGAAGATCAACTATAGTTGAAACATCCGAAAGAGCTTGAGAAGATATTCGACAATAGTTTAATTAAAGAGTTCTTTTAATACGTCAAGAATGAGCTTGAGAAGATATTCGAGAATAGTTTAATTAACAAGTTCTTTTAATTAATTATGAAAAGGGGATGGTGTCTAAACCATAATATTAGTTAAACTTTATAAATTTTTGAAAATTAGTCGTGTATTATATAAATATGTACTTGTTTCATTCTATATTCTATATCTTAACGTTTCTATTATATGGATATGTTTTTGTTGTTTTATCTAAATGCTGGTGCATTTTAGTATCTTTACTCCAAATTGCATGTCTGTGTATATATGATATTTATATGTAGTGTCTTTTTATTTTTATTTTTCTACAGGTTCGTAAGGGTGAGTCTTGGATTCATTTTCAAACGAGTAGATTCACATGTAATTATTTATTCATTTGATTTCCAAGTATTCTTTTACAATCTAATATGTATTATCTTTTTATTCAACACATGCAGTGGATTTACAACATATAGTACATGTGAGATCCTAATACTTTTATATATGTTATTATATAAAATACGAATACAATATCGAACACCTATTTGAATCTAGACTCGATTACGGCCCGAGTGACGGATTTCGGTGCAACTATCATATATTTTTATTCATTTCATTTTAAATTTCAGACATAAATCATTATCGAAATAAATTATATTAGCAGTTTATTATATAGTACTTATCGAGATCTTTCCAACAGTACTAATGACATCGAAATCCGAAATACTATGAGAGAGATTCGATTGTTATACCATCATCACAAATTGGTAAATGGATCCGACTCCGATCCAGATCCATCTCCGAATCCGTTTAGTGGAAGCCAACTATTAAAACGAACTAGGGCAGAATTGGCTCGATCTACGCCTATTTCTTAAGATTTGATCGCCGGATCTCCACCCTAAAACTCCGCAAAAAAGCTGTCAGCCGCTGAGCGCTAATCAAAGATCCGACACCGGGAGCACCGTGGTCGCATATCTCTACCGCAAAGTATGTCGGAATCGCGGATTTTGCACAAGATTTACCAGTACTTGTACTGAGACACTAACTGAATTCACCATGGATTTATCTGGATAGCTAATCTCATAAAAAATTCTCGGTCCTGTCCTTATGGGCTGTGGAGAGACCTGCTTATTTAAGCACACATTCTGATGGTTGTCGCTTCAGATGATCTGTGTTTAGTTAAAATTCCTAATGGTTGGCATCTACTCATTTATTGGACGAAATATGTTCCACCAAATTTTGTCACAATTGATTTTCTGTAAAGGATATTGTTAAGTAACGGATGCATGCATGATTTATTGTATAATTGTAGATGATTACACGAACATGAAACCAAGAGCAAGAATGGCGTACCCACAGTTAAGATATCTTTATCATCTGTTTCATCTATCTATCTTGTGACTTAGTAGCTAGAATCATATGTGTGAACCTCTTCGTGATGTAAATATCCTTAGTAAATGTGTACAAAATACATGAGGGGATCATTATAACTTTGTGGTATGAGTCAGATCAGCAACTAAGATGAATCTATAGAAGTTAATCAGTAACATGGTGCTACATCATTAGAGATAAGTCGCCTTAGTGATCTCATATAATAATTGAAAAATTACTCCATGGAAAGGCATGCACCCGTGGAAACTCTGATAGAGACTTGGACAACCGTAAATAACCGGGTCGATAGATTATGTTGTCTTAGCTCACCATGTGATGTGTGCATTGCTTAGTACTCCTCCTGGCGTCTCGGTGTCTTTTCCGCCGGGGTGTCAAGCTACTAAGTGATGCCGACTATTGCTCTTGTGTTCCTAGTGTTCTGTTAGAGATTGCAGAAGATTTCTTTCTTTGTATTATATTGTAACCTCACGAGCGCTTTTATGTTAAGAGAATATTCTATGTGGCTATTTGTTAAGAGAATATTCTATAGAGAATATTCTATATTCTATAAAGAATATTCTATAGAATATTCTTCTTTGAGCCCTCTAGGGTTTAGTCCTATAAAAGAACCCCTAGACCTCTTGAATAAACAAGAAATCATCTTTTCTTATCATTCTTTCACATGGTATCAGAGCAACGGTCCTAGGACGGTGTTCTGACCTAATCACCCCTCCGCCACCGCCAGCCCTCCAAGTTCATCTGCAGCCGCGTGCTGCCTCGGGTCTCCGCACCTCTGCCTTAGGCCCGTGCTGCCTTAGGCCCGAGCCGCATCGGCTGAGTGTCGCCGAGCTACTCTAGGGCAGCCAGGTACCACCACCAGGCTGGCCAGGCCCGCCTCGCGCCTCCTCGCGCTGCCAGGCACCTCCGCCAGCCTCCCAGGGCCTCCTTGTGCTGCCAAGCCGACTCCGCCAGGCCCCCGCTTGTGCCATCAAACGATCATTGTCTCATACTTCTTATTCCTTGATGAGGGTTTAGATATTTTATGATAAATTGAGGCAAGATATACTCTCTAGGTAACTTTTTCTTGACCTAAGCTGCCATGATGACGTCTGTCGATATCAAGCCCACGTACCCTACTTCTTCTTTGTTGGTACAAAGCACTTCTATCAAGTTGAAGAGCTCCGAAAATTATGTTCTATGGTCTCGGTCTTTCAAAGTATTTGTTGGTGGCCAACGCAAGAGCTACGTTCTTACAAAAGTTCCACCTGCGGAAACTGATAAGGACTATGAAACTTGGTTTGTTGATAATTGTCAGGTTATCACTTGGATGACGAACAGTGTCGATCCAAACATTGTTGTGGATCTTCTTTACAAAGACACCGCTAAGGCAGTGTGGGAAAACCTTGAGCGTATATATTCTCAAAAGACGACTAAGTCTCGTCTGTCAGACATATACACAAGGATTTAGTCTGCTACTCAGGGAGAATCAAGTCTTATCGAATACTACATGCTTCTTACAAGCCTTTTTAAAGAACTTATTTTTCAGCCTGCATGTTGTGATAAATAAATAGGAGAACATGTTGAATGGCATGTTTACAGATTTCTCTCGGGGCTTGATGTGAGCGTCCCGAGCGAACGAGGTAAAGGTACTAAACAGGTCGTTGCGACCTCTAACACTCGGGGTCACTCAATCAAGAAAATCGAACAACAAAATCAATCAAAGATCAAACAAGGCAAGCAAGCGGTCCTAGCTATAAGATTAACCTGGTATAGCTCCCAGGGTCTAACTCAAGGAGCACGGATTGGCCTAGGGCCTACGAAGTAGTAAAAATAAGATAAAATAAAAGAAAAGTATTTTTTAGTGGTTTTTAATAATTTTTATATTTTTTTTTGGATTTTTAAAATGTGAAGAAAAGAAAATAAAAGGAAACAAATATCAACACACTTAGGCAAATTATTTAACACACCAAAAATAAAGCAAAAATTCAGGAAAAAGTATTTTTATGTTTTTTAAGTTTTTAAGTGTTTTTGGTGAATTTTTGATATTTTTCTAATGGGTAAATTATTTTCTAAAAATCAAACAGTGCTAAAAATCCTAGGTACTGTCCAGCAAGGCCTAAAACTCAAAAATGAAATATTTAAGAGTCTCAACAGGCCTTGGAGGTAATTTTCCTGTAATCTAGAAAGGATAAGGAAAATTTAGGCACCCTAATTATTGTTTTTGGATTTTTAAATTATTTATTATAATTTTTATGAGTTTTAAGGGGTTTTTCAATTTTTAAGGTTTTTACTTAATGAAAAATAGCCAAAATTGGCTAGAAAATCAAACAACAATCAAGAAACAGTAGCTAATTTTTTTTAGAATTTTTGGAGGTGTTTTTATATTTTTTTGGTATTTTTAAACCTAGACAGTAGCTAAAAAGGAGGTTTTTGAATTTTTAAAAATACTAAATAAAATCAAAAATGTCCTAAAAAATTCTCAAAAATCCAACAATATGGCAGGAGCCATGTGTCAAATTTTCATCGAATTTGGAGGTGGTTTGATATTTATTCAAAAATCAAGAAGGGGGCACTGTGCACAGGGACGTAAGTGCAAATACCCTAAAGTCTGGGGGCCAAGGTGCAAAAATCCCAGCAAGTCACGCGCTTGGCGCGTGCCTGGGGCACTTAGGGGCCTTTTAGTAATAAAAACCAAGTTCCTGGACCTTTTGGTAACTCGTACCAAAAGTCCAGGGGCTTGGATGCAAAAATCCCACTAAAATCCGCACATGCGCATAAACAACACTCACAGGGGCATAAATGCAATTACCAAAAAGTTAACATTCATTCATTAACCCATCAGAACTACAGGACAATAAATGCAAATAACCCAATAAACACGTGACGAAGCACGTGGGCTCACATACACAGGGGTATAATTGCAAATAAAAACAAGCACAAGGTCCTTAGTGCAAATTACCCTACGTAAATAAAATAACTAAAATATTTACAGGACTAGGACTGAAAAGACAAACTAAGAGGGGGGCCTAAGTAATTTACCCCTTTATTCGTCGATGGCTGGATGCGCGCCACGTGGAAGATCGGTCGGTCCTGGTGAGGTGGCGCTTCTCTTCGTCTGCCCTTGAGCCGGATCGACGGTGGAGGCGAGGACACGTGGAAGATCGAACGGGGTAGGGCTCAGGTGCCTCTCTCCTCTGCTGCTAACGGTCCAGATGAGCCCCTCCAGGTGATCTACGGTAGCTGCTCCTCGGAAGATGGACGGCTGAGATCAGGACTGGAGCGGAGGAGCCATCGGACGGTGCTGGAGGATGGTGGAAGAACACTCCGCCGGCGAGCTTCGCCGGCCTCGTGTGCGTGCTAGCGTCCTCCTCAGCTGCTCCTGATGATCGGAGAGGATCCGCGGTGATGCTCCGCAGCTGGTGGTAGCCTCCGATGGCCCGGCCGAGCCCTGGAGGGGCTCCGGCGAGGTCGTCGGCGAAGAGCTCCTGGTCTGAACGTATGGGGGTCTCAGATGACTCCCGTTGGACCTGCAAAATGAACCAAGAGCTTCGCGGGTCGAGGGCAAAGTGCCTCGACCCAAAGAAGCGGGGTGAAGGTGGCTGGTGGGTCGGTGCGAATGAGCTCCGGCGAGCTGGGGATGGGGGAGCTCGACTCCCAGCTCCGGGGCGAGCTGGGTTGAACGAGTGGGCGTAGAACGTGCGTGAGGGAGTGGCGAAGGTGAGCGTGTGCTCCGATGATCGAAATGATGGACGATATGACCGGAATCAGAGGAACACGGCGAGGAGGCGATTTGGGCGAAACTAGAAATTACGCGAAATGAAAGGGCGAAAGGGTTACCTGGGCGAAGTGGGAGACTGTGCTGGAGTGTGGCTAACTCCTGGTCGTCGCCTCGAAGGTCGTCAAGGCCTGAGGCTCGAGCTCCAGCTAGGTGGCGGAGCACGGCGGCGTACGGCTGCCGGATCGATGGTCGGGCACCCTCCTCCTCGCTGCAACACGGCAGACGGAAGCTGTCACCTTGCTGAATGCAATGGAGGTCACGGGAGTGAAGGTGGAGAGCCAAAGATGTCAAGAAAGTGCGGCGGAGCTGAGATTTTATATGGGTGCAGGTCCGGGAAGAATCGATCGGGTCCGGCTCGTTTGAGCACGGATCCCTAGGAGGAATGTCGGGCGAGATTCCCGAATACCTGGGGAACAATTAGGACCAGGGATTAAGCCAAATGGAGGTCGGGTCTGGTTGGAATAAATGGGGAAAGATGGGTCCGCGAACCAGATCCGGCTCTGGTGGTCCTGGGGGAGGTGTTGACCGGGGGTCAACAATCCCCCGTGGACCAATCAGAGCCCGCCAAGGCTTGAGTTTTTATGTGATTTTTTTGGGGCCTTAAATGGCCGAATTTGCAAAAACTTAAAACACAAAATATTTTTATTTTATGTTTTTCTATTTTTTTGTGATTTTTAATTAATTTTTGGAAATAAAAATAAGGTCTATATAATATAGCTATATATAGGTATATATACACTATATTGATTTTTGATTTTTGATTTTTAATATTTATTTTTATACATTTTTATTCCTATTTTATATTTTATTTATTTATAGGATAAAATGAGGAATAAAAATCTATTTTTATTTTATTTTTATTAATTATATACATAGGTTAAATAATTAGTTATGTACAATTATATACATGGTATATGTACAAGATATTTTTGTATTTTTAATTTTGTAATTTTTATTTGATTTTTGTTTTGTTTCTTTTTATTTATTTTATGTACAATATATACTAGAGAATATTTATAAAAAGTTTTGGAAATAAATAAACATATTTACAAGGTGAAATAGATGAGGATGATGGTCTATGTACAAGGTGAAGGATTCTTTTTTGATTTTTGATTTTTATCTTTTTGTTTTGTTTTTATGCTTCATAAATATTTACAAATATTTACAACATATTTTTGGTTGAGGAAAATATATAATTTATTTATTTACAAATATATACATGTGTGAGCCCCTATCTCCCTCTACTTGGCTTTTATGCGGTCAGGCCCATGCTGAGCCCTCCCTTGGGTTAGGTTGCTCAATATTTATTCTAAATATTTCCCTCTTTTTCTTTTTCATCTTTATTCTTTTATTTTTGCACAAAAACATGCTAATTATCTATATTTACAAACATGCTTGCTTTTGCTAACTTTTCCTATTTACACATATCTACATGCATTTGCATAGGTTTTTGTAGCTAAAATATAAGAATAAAGAGTGATGAATGTGTATTCATCACCCCCCTATACTATACTTTGCTAGTCCCTTAGCAAACACTTATTTGAAAAAGAAGTGAAAAAGAAAGAAAAAGAAAAAGAAAAAGAGAATGTACACGAATCAAGGTTGATTATTAAACTTGCCTTCATTAAATTGAGGTATGGAGCTTAATCAGATCTTTGGATTATTCATGTGTCGGAACCTTATTCAGACTTAAGCTTAAAACCTAACAGCCTCTAAGTTCCACCAATCTATAATCAAGACTCCTCAATGCTCCAGATCAGAACAAGTCATCAATCACAAACCCTGAAGACCATGAATCTTTTCTTGTCCTGTGAAAGTGAGGTCTAAGCTCTCCACCTCAGAAATGGCAACTTGACAACCCTCCCTAACAAGGTAACTCTATGACCTCAATCTGGCCACTCTTTCCTCGAGGAGCGGGGTATTCCCTTCTAAGTTCAAGTACAACCGGCTCAAGAAGAGGGGGAAGAAGAGAATGGGTCAAGGCCAGTGTAGCCAAGTACCCTTGGGAGCTTGACCAGTGTAGCCAAGTCTCCCTGCTGCAAGCTACAACAGGTGGATCATGAAACCAAGCTTTGCTTATTGCACTTATATGCATACTCCGGTGGGATTATCATTTTCTCTCAGACCCACCACTTTTTTGGAGTTCTTTTCTTTTTGCATTTTTTTTTCGAGTGCATCTATACAACATGTACATGTGCAGCATATATACAAGGAGTTTTTCCTCTTGAGCCAGTAGACTATCCCTCTTTTGAAGCTTTGTTGCAACCCACAACTCCCGTCGTTAGACCTCATGGCAACCAGACCAAGTTGAGACGCACTTCCTTCACTAAATGAAGAAGAGAGGTTCCGCCTAGAAGTACTACCCTCATATGCTACCCCAAGCCAAGGAAGACTGCCTCCTCACCACCTCATCCGTAGAGAGCTCGGTGCATAGTGCGGTTGTCCAAGTAAAGCCATAATCTATATGAGTCATGTGTTGTTGTTAAGTGCTCTACTTAGGCTCATTGAGATGACATGTGATCATAGCCTAGTGGACTCAAAGAATTAAGTCACCATGGACCTGAAAAGCCTTAAACCTAAGCCCTATAAGGTTCCTCTTAGAAATTAGGTGGATTAAGATCTTAATCAAGCTCCATTTCTCAATTTGATTCCAGGTTAGTTTAAATGTCAACTATCATCCAGAAAAACTATATACATATGTACAAAAAGATGCATATTTACACAAATTTTACAATCATGCAAAATTTTTGAAAAATGTTTTGAAATCATGAATGATGATGCATGAAGTGCAAGTTTTGCAAAAAGATATTTACACACATTTACACAAGATTTTTGCAAACTTTTGATTTTCAAAACATTTTGGAAAAATTTTGTACTATATACATAATTTTGATACCAAAATATTTACACAGGCTTTACACACAAAAGATTTTTGAAATCATTTTTACAAAAATAATTTGTACACTAGCTATGTATGTGCAAATAAAAGAAGATTATGTACATGAAAATTTTTAATTTTTGTGGTTTTTAGCCATTTTTATTTATTAACACACTCACACAAAGTACGAGTTATGGCTAAAGTATATATGAAATATATACACACCCCCCTATACTTAGCTCGAACGATGTCCTCGGAGTCAAGAGCGATGAAGAAGACATAACTCGTGCTATGTATAGGGAAGTGAAAAGGAAGGCTATACAAAAGGAGAATAAAAAGTCAAAAAGGACTCGGGTCTTCCCCCTATACTTAGGATCAAGTAATCCTAAGTATAGCAGGCTGTACACGAAGGGAAAACCGAGTGGAGAATGTACAGGGTCTACCCCCCCTATACTTAGGGTAAGATATCCCTAAGTATAGGCAGCAAAACAGGGGTAGATAGAAACAAAAGAAATACCCAAAAGGTCTCACATCCCCCCTATACTTAGGGTAAAGTGCACCCTAAGTATAGCATAATCACAAGATGAAGAAAGGGATGTGGGACTAAGGAATGTGATGATATGGACATCTGGATCTATGTACAGCGGAGGATCAGTAAAGCTCAGGCGTGAGATGCATTAGATGTGAGTCAAAGACCACATCTCACGCAAAATGAATAGGGGCAAGATCCACGACCCGCGGCTCATGATCTAGAAATGGTTTGAGCCGCTGGCCGTTCACTCGGAAGGTACTCTCAGAAGACAACTCAGATATGTCGATGCTACCGTTGTCGTGTACCTTCCGAACCAGATAAGGTCCTTTCCATTTGCTTTGTAGCTTCCCTGGAAATAATCTAAGCCTCGCGTCAAACAGCCATACTCTCTGTCCAATCTCAAAATGCTTGTGGCTGATATGAGAATCATGCCACTCCTTGACTCTCTCCTTATAATGTAGGCTTCTTGAGAAGGCTGCATCTCTAAGCTCCTCCAGGGCAGCTAGCTCTGCCCTCCTCTGATCTCCTATACCATCTGAATCCATAAGTATGTCTGTAACTGCCCAGAGTGACTTGTGCCTCAGCTCAACTGGTAGGTGACAGGGCTTGCCATATACGAGGCGAAAGGGAGATGTGCCCAAAGGTGTCTTGAAAGACATCCTATATGCCCACAAGACCGAGTCCAATAGCTGTGACCAATCCTTTCGGTCAGGGCGGACGACTTTCAGCAGAATAGTCTTGATCTCCCTATTCGACACTTCGGCTAGACCATTCGTCTGTGGATGGTATGGTGTAGCAACACGATGATCTATGCCGAACTCGCTAGCAAGTGCCTTCACCTGGTCGTTGATGAAGTGAGATCCCCCATCAGAAATAAGAACTCGTGGAACCCCGAACCGCGTGATGATATGCTTCCTCAAAAATCTGCAAACTGTCCTCGCATCAGCGGATCGGGCGGGGATAGCCTCCACCCAACGACTCACATAATCTACGGCCAACAGAATGTACTCAAATCCCTGACTCTTAGGGAATGGACCCATGAAATCGATGCCCCATGCGTCAAAAACCTCACAGAAATGAATGGGCTGCATCGGCATCATATCACGCTGTCCACAAGTGCCCATCCTCTGACAGTCAGTACACCTCTTCACGAACTCATCTGAGTCCTTGAAGAGGGTAGGCCACCACAAACCGGATTGGAGCACTTTCTGTGCCGTTCTCCTCCCAGAATGATGTCCTCCTGCCTCAAGCTTGTGGCAGTAAGTGAGGACGCTATGGTGTTCCTCCTGAGGAATACACCGACGCCAGACGCTATCCCCTCCTTCGTGGTAAAGGATGGGATCCTCCCAATGATAGGACTTGGCCTTCGCTAGGAAGGTCTCAAGCCTCTGCCTGGGCCAATCTTGTGGGACTTTCCCAGCAACGAGAAAGTTCACAATATCGGCATACCATGGGAGTGAGGCGATAGCAAGGATCGCCTCATCTGGGAAGGTATCTCTGATAGGATCAATCTGCTCAGTCTCCTCAGGCTGCTCTAATCGGGAGAGGTGATCCGCCACCACATTCTTGACTCCAAGCTTATCCTTAATCTCAATGTCGAACTCCTGGAGTAGAAGGATCCATCTAGTCAGTCTGGCCTTGGCATCCTTCTTTGCCATGAGGTACCTGATGGCGGTGTGATCTGTAAATAAAGTCACTCTAGATCCAATGATATATGATCTAAACTTATCCAGGGCAAACACTACTGCTAGCATCTCCTTCTCTGTGACTGTATAATTCCGCTGGGCGGAATCCAATGTGCGGCTAGCATAGTGTATAGCAAATGGTACTCCATCCCTCCTCTGTCCCAGCACTGCCCCTACGGCAAAATCGGAGGCGTCCGTCATGATCTCGAATGGGAGAGACCAATCAGGCGGCTGGAGGACAGGAGCCTCAATCACACACTGCTGGAGAGTAGCGAACGACGAAAGACACTTGTCATCGACAAGGAACTCGGTGTCTTTCGTCAAGAGGTCAGTCAACGGCCGGGCAATCCTGCTAAAATCATGAATGAATCTCCTGTAAAATCCAACGTGCCCCAGAAATGACCGTAACTGCCTCAGATTGGACGACGGTGTGAGTTTCCTAATGACATCAACCTTGGCCGGATCAACCTCCATGCCCCTGTTGGAGATGATGTGGCCAAGCACCGTCCCTTGAGTCACCATGAAGTGACTCTTCTCCCAAGATAGCACCAAGTGATACTCAATACATCGCTGAAGTACTCGATCTAGGCAGTCAAGACAAGAATCAAACCCGTCGCCGTAGATCGAGAAATCATACATGAAGACCTCAAGGCACTCCCCTACCATGTCCGAAAAGATCGACAGCATGCACCTCTGGAAAGTCGCAGGGGCGTTGCATATCCCAAATGGCATGCGTCGAAAAGCGTATGTGCCGAAGGGACAGGTAAAGGTGGTCTTCTCCTGATCCTCAAGAGCGATGGCCACTTGGTTGTAGCCCGAGTACCCATCCAAGAAGCAATAGTGGCTCTTCCCTGCCAGTCTCTCTATGATCTGGTCAATAAAAGGCAGGGGGAAATGGTCCTTCTTGGTGGCTTGGTTGAGTCTCCTGTAGTCAACACAAACCCTCCAAGAGGTGGGTACTCGTGTAGCAATCTCCTCTCCCGACTCACTGATCACAGTCGTGATGCCCGTCTTCTTGGGCACCACATGCAAGGGGATAACCCACTTGGAGTCGGAAATGGGATAAATAAAACCTGCACCCCACCACTTCGATATTTCCTTCATGACAACCTCTCTCAGATTGGGGTTCAGACGCCGCTGGAACTCACGCGACGGCTTCGCCCCATCCTCGAGATAGATGTGGTGGGAGCACACTGATGGACTAATCCCATGGAGATCTGCTACGCTCCATCCGATCGCCTTGCGGTTCTTTTCAAGAACCCCCATCAAACGGGATTCCTGCTCTCCAGTCAACTCGGCGGAGATGATGACTGGGTACATCTCTGGATCGCCCGCAAGGAATCGATACTTCAGCGAAGTAGGGAGCGGCTTCAGCTCTGGAATGCTGGGTGCCGGCAAATCTGGCTATGGAAGGAACTGAGTGAATGCTGCAAGGTCGGCCAAATCTGCCTGGGAAAGTGAAAGCGTACTCTCGCAAACTGGATCGGGAGAAGGCGGCTCATCTGCACTGTCTCTGGTCTGCTCTGCCTCTACCTCCTCCTCATCTCTAGGCTCAGATGGACTCAGGTCTGGCATCTGGTCATAACAATCGACCCAATCAGACTCTGAATCCGAGGGATCTGCATCAGAAATGGTGGCATCAGCACCACCGGAAAACAAGGTGGCATCAGCACCACCAGAAAACAAGGTGGCATCAGTACCACCATCACAAATCATCGTGCTGCGATCAAGGACCGGCTCTGCTGCCGCAATGGTATCCTGAACCAGGTCTGTGCTCTCCAGACTCTCCTCTACTGTCATCTCTGCATCAGCTGTGTCTGAAAGTGAGAGGGTAGTCTGTGCCTCAAGGTCTGCCCAAGCTGCCTCATCATCTGTGATCACAAAATCACAGTCCTGGTGGATGTCTGGCTCTGCGTCTGTCAGCTGCTCTGAATCGGTACTCGCATCTGAGCGGGATCTGAATCTAGCTCTATAGTCCTCGACCGTCTCTATTTGTATACAATCGCCCTGGACGCGAAAGTACACCTTCCCGCTATCATGATCAGTCACCGCTTTGGCTGTGGCCAAGAACGGACGACCAAGGATGATGGGGGTATCGGTCACTGACTCAGGGAT
This sequence comes from Ottelia alismoides, assembly GCA_037367405.1. Taxonomy (NCBI): domain Eukaryota; kingdom Viridiplantae; phylum Streptophyta; class Magnoliopsida; order Alismatales; family Hydrocharitaceae; genus Ottelia; species Ottelia alismoides. The sequence goes on from JAZKJV010003880.1 coordinate 670,756, forward strand.
CTCCATGTCCAACACTACGAAGTCCACGGGGAATTGCAGACCCTGAATCGTGACGATAACGTCTCGTAATAACCCCTTCGGCCTCTTGACAGATCGATCAGCGAACTGAAGGACTGTCCTGCTCTGTCGAAGAGTGCCCTACTCGAAGCGATCGAGAAGGGCTGCCGGAAGTAGGTTGATCGACGATCCGCTATCTAAAAGAGTACGGTCGAACCACTGCTCACTAATCTGGCATCTGACATACGGGGCCCCTGAATCTGGCCTCTTGGCTGGCAGTCGGTTCTGGATCGCAAAGCACGTGGCTTTGGTCAGCACATGGATCTCTGAAGTGTGGTTCCTCCTCCTCCTCCTGACTGTAGTCCTCTCTCTCAAAGATCTCTGGAGAAGGGGGATGTGCTGCAAAGCCTCCTGGAGGGTCAGCTGAATGTGAAACCGATCTATCATGCTCTGGCTGAACTCCTCAAGCTCTCTCTTTTTTGGATCATTTTTCTTCCCCTTCCCCATCTGAAGGGCTCTAGGGAAGGGGATCACTGGGTCCTTCTCAGATGAAGGACTAGGAAAAGGTCTAAGCGGTTCAAGGACCGGATCCACACATACATCATGCACCACAGTGGGACCAGAAGAAAGTGAACCTTTTCCTTTATTCATAGCAGAATTCTGAGATACATAACCCCGAGGAAAAACATCAGAACTCTCTCTACAAACGCCGGTGGCCTCAGTACCACCACGGGCTGGCTGCTGCTGTGCTGAAGGAAGACGTCGCGCGGCATCAGTACCGCGGGCTGGCTCGGCTGCATGGGTGGCATCAGTACCACCTCCTAGATCTGGTGAAGTGGCGGCCTCAGTACCGCCTGTGGGATCAGCATCCTTGGTGGCCTCAGTACCACCGTCATCATCTGGAGCGGCCTCAGTACCGCTCTCCTCCTCCTCCTGTGGCGCCTCGGGATGGTGCTCAGCTGAGGCGCCGCCGCCGGCTGGGGTCCTACCGCTCCTAAGCGTGGCAAAATCAACATCAAAAAGATCTGAAGAAGTATCATCAAATGGATCGCTAGGAGTGGCTAACTCAGTATGTACTACCTGCTCAGACTTCCGCTTGAGATTGTTCGGGTTCGGCTCTATCTGGGCGGGTATGGCGGCCTTCCCTCTCACCAGGTCCCGCAACTCCTGGCGGAACTCGTCCATCTCCCGTCGAAATGTCGCCTGCTGGTCCGTGAGGAGGCGGGTGATATCATCCAAAGCGGGGCTCTCGTGGGAGCCCGACGGGTGGCCTCTCTGTGGATGAGGCTGTGACTGCTGGTAAGGGTAAGAGGGGTAGGAAGGAGGGTGCTGCTGGTGCTGGTATCCCTGGTGAGCCTGCTGCTCACGTCTCCAAGGCTGTCCCTGCTGCTGATAGGGACGAGGAACGTAGGACGACTGCTGCTGGTAGACTGGGGGCTGCTGCTGCGGCTGGTGATGGTCCCTCGACTGGGAGTACTGCCCTCCCTGTGCTGACGGCTGCTGCTGGGGCTGGGCACCACCACTCCCCCACCTGAATCCGGGATGATCTCGTCGGATCCCAGGCTGGGGACGGTCGTACCAGATCCCGTTGACATCCATCAACGGCTCTGCATCAAAGGGGGCTGGGGGTAGTACTGCCAACGGCTGATCCGGCTGGTAGACCACCATCTGCATCTCTGGAGATGGTGGTGACTGCAAAGTGGGCTGCGGCTGCTGGTACGGCTCCGCCTGTACAAGGTGAACCTGTCTAGGCTGCACTGGGGTGCTGGAGCGCTGGGACGAGCTGCTGCTGCTGCCGGCGTCGCCTCGCGACTGAAGACGGGGCTGAGAAGCCGTCTGTGTCTCCTGGAGACACATGAGCTGTGTCTTCAGGTCGCTCAAGACCTGTGCCATCTGATCCATCTGTGCTATGCTCTGGCACTGCTTCTTCTCTATCAGCTCCATGCGGTCCAGCTTCTCGCTGATGATGCCCATGTCCGCAGCTGACGACTCTAACTGTGCTGCTGCTGTGGCTGCGGACGAACTAGATGGACCTGCATCTACCCGTGCTATCCTCTGGTACTGCACGGGTCCTGGCTGATGTGGTTGGGTCTTCTGGGTGTAGAGACGGGTCTGGGACATCACCATGTAATTCTCTGCCATCTCCTCAAAAATAGCCCAGACCTGGTCATGGTCCTTGGCGAAGTAGGACCCGCCACAAGAAGCGTTCACCAGGCCCTGTAGCTCTGGTGACAACCCACTGAAAAAGCTCTGAACTAGGTTCGGCTTCGTGATATCGTGGTGTGGGCATCTGTCCAAAAGCTCTCTAAACCTCTCCCAAGCCTCATGGAACTGCTCGTTGGGGAACATGGAGAAGTTGCTGATCAGGGCCCTCGCTGCGTTCGTCCGCCCGAGTGGGTAGTACTTGTTCAAGTACTCGGTGCGGAGCTGCTCCCAGGTGTACACGAATCTCCCCAAATGCTTCAGCCAGGTGGCTGCTCTATCTGCCAGTGAGAAGGGGAAGGCAATCATCCGTATGGTATCCTGGTCCACATGCCTGTCGTGGACAGTACTGCAAATCATGAGAAACTCCTGTAGGTGGAGATGGGGCTCCTCGGTAGCCAGTCCATGGAACCGCGGAAGCATCTGCAAGGTGTTCGGGGGGAACTTGAAGTCCCCCACGATGGCTGGAACCACAACCCAGTGGTGCATCAGAGTAGATCCGGGATTGTGTAAATCCCGCATCGGTCTCGGTGGTCCTGCTCCTCCTGCGGCTGCTGCCGCTGCAGCGGCGGCCGCGGCTGCTGCTGCTGCTGCTGCGGCTCGTGCCTGTGCATCTGCATCCGGGATCTCCTCGGGCTCGCTCTGCTGGTCTCTCTCTAGTCTGAGCCTCTCCAACTCACGCCTCATCTCCATCATGAAAGCTCCCTGATCGCGGAGCTGCTGCTGAACTGTATCAAGTGATGCGATCAGGGTGGAGTTGATCGCTCCCTGGTCTAGTACTATATGCTCTGGTCTGCGGGAGTGATCATCAGAACTGCCTGCGCCTGCCATCTCGACGTCTGCAAAACCAAATGAGCCCAACTCAGGTGCTGTCAAATGAATCAGTCTCTCCTCGGGCTCATGTCTCTCAGGAAGGTCAGAAAGGGGATCGAGGGGGAACAGGGTGGAGTCGTACTCGGGCTCGGAGAGCTGGTCTGAGCTCTCGCAAGCCAACCTAGATGATGAGGTAGACGCGCCCGAAAGCGGTGCAGCCAGAGGCTGCCTAAGAGACCGTCTACCCATCATCTTGATCTGGCGAGTAGGGCGGATGGGATCTGGAAAAACTATGATCTGAAAACAAACCCCCGGTTCACCAACGCAACGCGAGCTGAAGACCGTGAAAGTTCGGTCAAATTATCTTGTCTGTTTTATTTGGTGAACACATAAATATCAGAGCGATTACGTGACCTGTTGGGATATCCGCTGCTAACCCAACCGACTGGCCCGCACGGAAGAGTCGGTAGTCAGTCAAGTATAGCAACGGGGGGCTCTACCTAGTGTTCGGGTCACTCTCTCGCACATGCAAACCAAGCAATGAGGGGGTTGCTCTCCCCAATACAAAATTTTTAGGGTGAGCGAGTTTTAAGGTCGATAATTTTAAACAGTCCCAATTTTATGATTTCTCTTTTTAGGTATTTTTCAAATCAAACAAAAACGCCTAACGAATTTTTCGATTCTCCTGATTATTAAGTCAAAAACAGGGGGGAGAGGTCGAAAAAGCCGATGCACGAAAAATCAATGATGCATGCAAAGTCAGAAATGCGTACCTGCCTCCAGCTCTCTACATGCAAAGTGATCCGCGCATAAAATAAAGACAGAAATGTAAACTAAGCTATATGATGCAACGGTGAAAGTCGAGTCCTAGACGAGCACTTTCTAGCGAAGAACCGTCTAACCGGTCACCGACCTCCAAGCCAAAGGGTCCGGTCTTGGCCCGTCCCTCCCCTGCCCGACAAATCGGGGGTAGGAGTGCGCTTTACAGGACGGGCTCTCGGCGCGTAGGCTACGGAGGCTAGCGAGTCGGTTATTTTTATTATTTATTTTAAGTAGGTCCATTTACGTTCTATAGGAACAGATAAGCCTTAGGTGTGTTTGGATCCTACTCAGCTACGTCACAGTCACCAGAAAGTCCTAAATCTAGGGGCTCGAACAAAAACCGCGAAAAATCCGGAAAATGACAGAAAGAAAGAGAAAATAAAACCGCGATGAAAAGCCGCGAAAAAGCCGCAGGTCCTAATGGGTCCCCCGAGCACGCCGGTGCTCGGCGAAACAGACCCGCTACGGTCTAAGTGTCTAAGAGTCTCAGAAAGGCCTGTCCCTGTATTATTACAATTAAGAATGAATAAATGAAATAAAAACTATCCTACTGCCTCACCCACTCAACTCTCTCCTCTCGCTCTCTCCTGCGGCTTCGTAGAGAAAGAAGCCGCCTCCAAGTCTCGCGGCTGCACCGGCTCCTCGAAAGTCACCTCCGCGGTCCTCGGGCCCTCGCAAGAAGACAGGAAAAGTGGTCAGACCAATAAACAATAATCAAATAATAAATGAAAATAAAAATAAGGGTATATGTGCAAAAATGGAAACAAAATAATCACACAAAATAAAACAAAAATAAAAAGAAAAGAAAATCAAAATAAAACAAAATAAATCAAAAAGGAACTATGAACAAAAGCCGCGAAAAGCCGCGGGCTCCGGAGAGCCGCAAAAAACCGCGAAAACAAAAACGAAAATAAAAACTAAAACACTACTAAGCCGTGCTCCCCGGCAACGGCGCCATTCTGATGTGAGCGTCCCGAGCGAACGAGGTAAAGGTACTAAACAGGGCGTTGCGACCTCTAACACTCGGGGTCACTCAATCAAGAAAATCGAACCGCAAAATCAATCAAAGATCAAACAAGGCAAGCAAGATAAAACAAAAATAAAAAGAAAAGAAAATCAAAATAAAACAAAATAAATCAAAAAGGAACTATGAACAAAAGCCGCGAAAAGCCGCGGGCTCCGGAGAGCCGCGAAAAACCGCGAAAACAAAAACGAAAATAAAAACTAAAACACTACTAAGCCGTGCTCCCCGGCAACGACGCCATTCTGATAACCCAAAATTTCCCTAAGACCCGGGTGAAGGTAATGAAACAAGGGTCGTTGTGACCCGGATCTCAGAGAGAGGGTGTATCAAGAAAAATAAACCACTCAGAAAAGATCAAATCAATCAAAACAAATAAGAGCGGTTTCGCTATAAGATTAACCTGGTATAGCTCCCAGGGTCGAACTCAAGGAGCACGGATTGGCCTAGGGCCTACGAAGTAGTAAAAATAAGATAAAATAAAAGAAAAGTGTTTTTTTAGTGGTTTTTAATAATTTTTATATTTTTTTTGGATTTTTAAAATGTGAAGAAAAGAAAATAAAAGGAAACAAATATCAACACAATTAGGCAAATTATTTAACACACAAAAAATAAAGCAAAAATTCAGGAAAAAGTATTTTTATGTTTTTTAAGTTTTTAAGTGTTTTTGGTGAATTTTTGATATTTTTCTAATGGGTAAATTATTTTCTAAAAATCAAACAGTGCTAAAAATCCTAGGTACTGTCCAGCAAGGCCTAAAACTCAAAAATGAAATATTTAAGAGTCTCAACAGGCCTTGGAGGTAATTTTCCTGTAATCTAGAAAGGATAAGGAAAATTTAGGCACCCTAATTATTGTTTTTGGATTTTTAAATTATTTATTATAATTTTTATGAGTTTTAAGGGGTTTTTCAATTTTTAAGGTTTTTACTTAATGCAAAATAGCCAAAATTGGCTAGAAAATCAAACAACAAGCAAGAAACAGTAGCTAATTTTTTTTAGAATTTTTGGAGGTGTTTTTATATTTTTTTGGTATTTTTAAACCTAGACAGTAGCTAAAAAGGAGGTTTTTGGATTTTTAAAAATACTAAATAAAATCAAAAATGTCCTAAAAAATTCTCAAAAATCCAACAACATGGCAGGAGCCATGTGTCAAATTTTCATCGAATTTGGAGGTGGTTTGATATTTATTCAAAAATCAAGAAGGGGGCACTGTGCACAGGGACGTAAGTGCAAATACCCTAAAGTCTGGGGGCCAAGGTGCAAAAATCCCAGCAAGTCACGCGCTTGGCGCGTGCCTGGGGCACTCAGGGGCCTTTTGGTAATAAAAACCAAGTTCCTGGACCTTTTGGTAACTCGTACCAAAAGTCCAGGGGCTTGGATGCAAAAATCCCACTAAAATCCGCACATGCGCATAAACAACACTCACAGGGGCATAAATGCAATTACCAAAAAGTTAACATTCATTCATTAACCCATCAGAACTACAGGACAATAAATGCAAATAACCCAATAAACACGTGACGAAGCACGTGGGCTCACATACACAGGGGTATAATTGCAAATAAAAACAAGCACAAGGTCCTTAGTGCAAATTACCCTACGTAAATAAAATAACTAAAATATTTACAGGACTAGGACTGAAAAGACAAACTAAGAGGGGGGCCTAAGTAATTTACCCCTTTATTCGTCGACGGCTGGATGCGCGCCACGTGGAAGATCGGTCGGTCCTGGTGAGGTGGCGCTTCTCTTCGTCTGCCCTTGAGCCGGATCGACGGTGGAGGCGAGGACACGTGGAAGATCGAACGGGGTAGGGCTCAGGTGCCTCTCTCCTCTGCTGCTAACGGTCCAGATGAGCCCCTCCAGGTGATCTACGGTAGCTGCTCCTCGGAAGATGGACGGCTGAGATCAGGACTGGAGCGGAGGAGCCATCGGACGGTGCTGGAGGATGGTGGAAGAACACTCCGCCGGCGAGCTTCGCCGGCCTCGTGTGCGTGCTAGCGTCCTCCTCAGCTGCTCCTGATGATCGGAGAGGATCCGCGGTGATGCTCCGCAGCTGGTGGTAGCCTCCGATGGCCCGGCCGAGCCCTGGAGGGGCTCCGGCGAGGTCGTCGGCGAAGAGCTCCTGGTCTGAATGTATGGGGGTCTCAGATGACTCCCGTTGGACCTGCAAAATTAACCAAGAGCTTCGCGGGTCGAGGGCAAAGTGCCTCGACCCAAAGAAGCGGGGTGAAGGTGGCTGGTGGGTCGGTGCGAATGAGCTCCGGCGAGCTGGGGATGGGGGAGCTCGACTCCCAGCTCCGGGGCGAGCTGGGTTGAACGAGTGGGCGTAGAACGTGCGTGAGGGAGTGGAGAAGGTGAGCGTGTTCTCCGATGATCGAAATGATGGACGATATGACCGGAATCAGAGGAACACGGCGAGGAGGCGATTTGGGCGAAACTAGAAATTACGCGAAATGAAAGGGCGAAAGGGTTACCTGGGCGAAGTGGGAGACTGTGCTGGAGTGTGGCTAACTCCTGGTCGTTGCCTCGAAGGTCGTCAAGGCCTGAGGCTCGAGCTCCAGCTAGGTGGCGGAGCACGGCGGCGCACGGCTGCCGGATCGATGGTCGGGCACCCTCCTCCTCGCTGCAACACGGCAGACGGAAGCTGTCACCTTGCTGAATGCAATGGAGGTTACGGGAGTGAAGGTGGAGAGCCAAAGATGTCAAGAAAGTGCGGCGGAGCTGAGATTTTATATGGGTGCAGGTCCGGGAAGAATCGATCGGGTCCGGCTCGTTTGAGCACAGATCCCTAGGAGGAATGTCGGGCGAGATTCCCGGATACCTGGGGAACAATTAGGACCAGGGATTAAGCCAAATGGAGGTCGGGTCTGGTTGGAATAAATGGGGAAAGATGGGTCCGCGAACCAGATCCGGCTCTGGTGGTCCTGGGGGAGGTGTTGACCGGGGGTCAACAATCCCCCGTGGACCAATCAGAGCCCGCCAAGGCTTGAGTTTTTATGTGATTTTTTTGGGGCCTTAAATGGCCGAATTTGCAAAAACTTAAAACACAAAATATTTTTATTTTATTTTTTTCTATTTTTTTGTGATTTTTAATTAATTTTTGGAAATAAAAATAAGGTCTATATAATATAGCTATACATAGGTATATATACACTATATTGATTTTTGATTTTTGATTTTTAATTATTTATTTTTATACATTTTTATTCCTATTTTATATTTTATTTATTTATAGGATAAAATGAGGAATAAAAAGCTATTTTTATTTTATTTTTATTAATTATATACATAGGTTAAATAATTAGTTATGTACAATTATATACATGGTATATGTACAAGATATTTTTGTATTTTTAATTTTGTAATTTTTATTTGATTTTTGTTTTGTTTCTTTTTATTTATTTTATGTACAATATATACCAGAGAATATTTACAAAAAGTTTTGGAAATAAATAAACATATTTACAAGGTGAAATAGATGAGGATGATGGTCTATGTACAAGGTGAAGGATTCTTTTTGGATTTTTGATTTTTATCTTTTTGTTTTGTTTTTATGCTTCATAAATATTTACAAATATTTACAACATATTTTTGGTTGAGGAAAATATATAATTTATTTATTTACAAATATATACATGTGTGAGCCCCTATCTCCCTCTACTTGGCTTTTATGCGGTCAGGCCCATGCTGAGCCCTCCCTTGGGTTAGGTTGCTCAATATTTATTCTAAATATTTCCCTCTTTTTCTTTTTCATCTTTATTCTTTTATTTTTGCACAAAAACATGCTAATTATCTATATTTACAAACATGCTTGCTTTTGCTAACTTTTCCTATTTACACATATCTACATGCATTTGCATAGGTTTTTGTAGCTAAAATATAAGAATAAAGAGTGATGAATGTGTATTCATCAGGGCTAAATCCAAAATATAAGCGTGTGAAAGATCAGTTTCTGATGGCTGATACTCTATCTACTCTTGAGACCATCTTCGGACGCTTACAGAAGATAGAGGCTCCAATTCAGCACTCTACCACCCACACCTCTATAGAGATGATGGCCCACTATACCTCCTCAAGATACAGAGGGCGTCATAACTATCAAGGAGGATGGGGACGTGACTCAGGGCGTGGACATGGTTGTGAATCTGGATGCAGCCGTGACTCTGGACGTAGATGCGATCGTGGACATGGTCGTGATTCTTCTGCTCGGTATCCAGCATGTGTATACTGTGGACGCTGGAATCACTCTTCTGATCGCTGTTGGGCAACGTTTGGGATGCAACCTAATGCTAACAATGCCTATGATGAAGTATCGTATGATGCCATTGCATAAACATCTACTCAACAAACCAGCGAGGCACAAACCCCATTCAATGCTTCTGAATATGCTCGCTTACGACAACTGCTGCAAGAATCTAGTCCTTCTGATAGTAATGCTTCTGCCCCTACTGCTAGCCTGGCTACTACCTCAGGTATAGTAGCAAACTCTGTCTCTGCCTCTAAGCATGCATGGATTATTGATTCTGGAGCCTCTACCCATTCGACGGGAGAAGGAAGTTTGCTAACCTCCTGATGAATCCACATTTCATCATCTTTATTCTATCATTTTGGCCTCAAAAACCCTAGTAAATGCGTGTAAATACCCTTAAAACCATCATCTTAGCATTCATGCATGTGCATGTAATTAGTGTATTTATAGTTTTTAAAGCCAAAATTGTATAATAAAGAAAAGAAAAGAAAAAAATAAAATATTGTAAATATTTTATGACCCGAAATCCTGAGACCTAGGCATCTTGATGACTAGGTCGACAAGGAATAAAGTAGGGGGAGATAAGGGCCAAAATACCAATAAAAATCCCTTTCATTTCATTCATTCTTTATTCATTTTGGGGACTATTTTTAGTTCCACTTTTATACCTCAGATAAAGAAACTTTGTACATAAAAGTTGTATATAATTAAATAAATAAAAATACAAAATTGATTTCACTCAAAAGTAATACATAGATAAAAAGTTATGGTCTGAATAAGATTCCAGAATGCCAACTTCCCAGACCCGTATCTCACAAATAAAAACTCCAAATGCATCAAACTCACCTTTAATTGTATATAATTTAAAATAATCTATTTAATGGTGGTAGTTTCACATTTGGCAGAGCTACGGTTTAAAAGTTGAGTTTTGGACCCCTATTGTATACTTGTACAGATTAAATTATTCATTTTATTTATTATTCATTACTTTTATAATTTTATATTTTATAATTTTGTAAATATTATTATAATATATATGCACATTAAAATCAGAATAAAACTGCAAAGAAAACTCAAAATAAAAATACTTGTATATACAATACCTAGGTATAATACCTATATAAATACATGTATAATATATACTTATATTTTATTAAGTGTACAAAACCCATCAGAAAAATTAAATAAAAATATTTCTAAGTGTATAAAAGTATTTTATAAATTTATAAAATATTAAACAAAATTAATTAAATTAAACATACAAAATAAAAATGAAATACTTAAATATATAAATAAAGATACCTATAAAGGGTATAAAAGGAAACTTGTAATTATTAACTTTGAAAAAATAAATAAAAATTACCATAAAATAATTTATAAAATAATAAACATTTTTTATTTTAAAACCAAAAATTAAGAAAGTAATTTGCTATTTTTAATTGATTTTACAAGTGTTTTTTCCAGGGATTTACATGGTTGGTCCACGTGGACCAACCAGGTGGAAGTTGACCCGCTGGTCAACTCCTTGGTTCTTGCTCCTGCAGCCCGTCAGACTACGTTTTTTATCCATTTACTCCCATTTTTCAAGGCCGCATCTTTCCTTATTCGACCTTGTTCCCTTCACGACTTTTTATCCCCATACATCCCTTATACACGCCTAGGCATAATATTGAGCATTGGATTACGTATGTGCCTTATTTTCTTCATCCTTTGGGCCGGATTGACCATCTCTCAGCCCAACGTTCTGAAAGTAGTCAGACTGTGTTTTTTTGGAATTTTCTCCGAATTTTGGGGAGCGCGTCTTTCACCATTTGGCCTCGCTTCCTTCTGCAATTTTTTCCCCTACCATTGAGCATCCACATCCAACCATTACTTAGGGGATTGGACCCGCGATTTGCATGATCCACATCGATCTTTGAGCCCCTGCGTCACTTCTTCAAAATACGCCCCAAACCTTCATTTGGTTTTTGAACTCCTTTTGCCCCTTCTTCCTCCCTTCTTTCATGTGCTGAGGTTAGAGGGAGGTGACAGCAACCTCACCTTGCCGTTAGGAGGAGAGGAGGAGTGACGCAGAGGCATCTCCACCCATCTCCGGCCAAGCTTGGCCGTGAGGTACCCCATCTCAGGAAACCCGCCTTCGAGGTCGTTTTCTTCTTGTTTTTCTTTACTTATTTTGTTAGCTATAACCTTAGCTTTCGATTCATGCATCTATTTCGACGTTCAGTCAAACATTAGAGTGGATTTCGACTTCAAACACCTTGTCGGGGCTCGTAGCTCCAGCCACCACTCCCCACACCATTACTCACCGAGCACACGCTAATTAACGCCAGGATTTCTGCCATTTTGTGCGGCCGTGTTGTATCTTCTTTGCAGGTCCTGAAGGGGGCGTCTGAGCCTCGGGTACATCTTCCTCGTGCTGCTGGAGCACCACCCAGGTCTACCTTCACCGCCGGGCACCACAGGGGCCCATCTGGGCATTTTGAGACATCCACTCGACGAGGGGGACTCTGGGGAAGCATTTGAAGTCAGCGGGGAGGAGTCGGAAGCACCGAGCGTGAAGATTTTGGAGCTTACAGTTCATCCAGGCCGAAATCTTCGGCTGTTCTTCCCTCACGTCCCGGAGCCGTTCGATCCTGCCTTGTTCTTGGCCAGCTACAACAGCCATCCGATCACGCTGCACCCCGGCCGTTGATCTCCACCGCTCCATCTAATCTCAGCCGCACAACGCGAAGGGGTACGGGTCGTTGGATCGCAGACACGTGGCGTTAAGTGAACCATCTGCTGCCGTCGGATCCGCCTACTTGGGTATTTTGCAGTTTTAGCCCAAGGAGTTTTTGTATTTGATAGTTAATATTTAAACATTCATCTGCTTTGTTAAACTTTTGCAAACTTTGCATATAAGCCCCTGGATGTTTGCTTAATTACGTGTCTACCCCTAGCCTACGTGTATTTTCTTATTGTTGTCTCTAATTTTTGCATGCATCTATAAAATTCCAAAAATTCTCAAAAAACAGAGTTAAGCTCCTGCTACAATATAGATTCACGGCCTATTTTTATTTTACATTTTTATTGCATTTTCATATTTATTAAAAATCAAAAATATGCATTTTCAGCACTGTTTGCATTAGAAAATACATAAAAATTATAAAAACATCTCAGAAAATTCCAAAAAAAATAAATTTGGTGTATTTTAGTATCTTGTAGCTCCAGACCAAAAATCATTAAAAAATACAAAAGAAAACCCCTAAAAATTATAAAACCCCAAAAGCTTCCTAAAAATCTTAAAAATTCTACAAAATTCCTAAAAATGCAATTTCAATTTTTGTATCTTCTCTGATTCATTATATTTCAAGTAAAACTAATTTGAGGAATTTTGGACACCATTTGATAATTTTCATCCTCATGTTAGTTTCAGCCAGTAGCTAATTCACTGTTTTCTTGTATTTCCACTTTAAAAATACCAAAAATATTCTGAAAAATCCCCAAAAATCACAAAATAGTAGAAAAATATAAAAAGATCAAAAACAATTTATTTTCTGATTTTTGAGCATTTTTACTCATTTTTATAAAACGTTTATCCTCACATTTCTTATATTGTGTATATTTTATAATTGAAAAAAATATTAAAAAAATATAAAATACTAAAAGAAAATATAAAATCAGAAAATTAAAAATCAAAGTACAAAATTATAAAATCAAAAATTAAATAAAAAATATATAAAATTAAAAACCCAGAAAAAATATCATAGATAGACAAACATTCTTATTCACACACTTGTGCATTTTGCCCCGTTCTATCCTGCTTGCTCCCTGTGTTCGACCTCTACAGATACTTGTACCTATACACATCTTGTTGTAGAGTTATAATAAATTTTAACTCCACACATTTTCTTTCATTGCTTGATTTATTTTTTCTGGGTTAATTGTTATTTCAATCCGCATTTCGCGTGGTCGATTCAGCGACTGAGTTCCCGCCTTGTGTGGAACTTAAGATCACCGATTTTCGCGTTAAACAAATGACGCCATTGCCGGAGAGCAACAACGCGTAGTTCGGTTTTTGCTTGGTATTTGTGATTGTTGTCTATTCTTGCGGTTTTATTTGTTTGCTTTTATTTTTGATATATCTGTTGAGTTGTCTAAGCCCCTCTCCTGTTTGACTTTGTGCGAGGTACTGCGGATCGAGGGAGGCGCTCCACCCTAGGTGTCTACGCACCCACATGAAGACGGCTTTTGCCAGCTTAGCACCGAGGAGACGAGGAGAGATTTTTGAAGACCGAGCTCCACCTTTAGTTGTAGAATTTATTTCCTACATTTATTTTTGTAATCAAAGTGAGAGAGCGACCTATATTTGTAATAATACAGGTACCCTCGGACACTTGGACATTTGAGTCTAATTTCCAAGTGTTTTACACTTGGGGGATCACCGCGGCTTTTTCGTGTTTCCTTCGCATTCTTTTTCATTTGTTTCCCGGTTTTATTTTTCTTTACTTTGTGTGATTGAGCCCCTAGTTTTAGGAGTTGCTTGCGATAGATTAAGGCCAAACACCTAATATCTTTGCGTGTGCCTATAGTATCGTTTGGACTTAGTCAAATCATAAAACCGTTGATCACCATCTTCGAGCCGTCGCGCCGTGAGCTCTCCCTACCAAGCGCTTCTCCTGAACTCAATTTGTCGAGAGGAGGGGTGAGCCTAGACCGAAATCTTGGATTAAGGATCGGTGACCGACTTGTGGTTCTTCATGATAATAGAAAATTCTGAAACTTAGGGCGATTTCATCGGCTTGCATTTGCATATAGATAGGTTTCAATTCTGCTGAGCATCCGTGCATGTAGAGTGTTGGAGGCAAGGTGAGCATTTCTCTTTAGCATACATCATTAATTTGACGCTTGCATTGCTTTTCCGCCTCTCCCTCTAATTTTGCCAACCTAGGTGCTTAAAGGAATTGATTCCTCGTTAGGCTCATGCATTTCTTACTAAAAATCCAAAAAAAGTGATAATCAAATAAAATTGGGACTGCTAATATTACTCGACCCTAAAATCGACTAAAAAGAAAAATCTTCTCTTGGGGCGAGTAATCCCCTCATTGTCTTCACTTTTACTTGCTCGCGCACACACTAAGGTTAGTGCCCAAATCCCATTTCAGCCCCTAAGTGTTTGCGCAACTTTTGGACTTCTCACCTAACTCTAAAACAGACAAGATAAAAAGACCGAATTTTCGGTCTCTACCGAGTTGAGTAGGTGAATTGAGGGTTTGTATTATTTTTATTTTTGTTTGTGATTGTTTTGTGTGTGTTCTAGATCGTCTCTGCACATTTGCGCCTTTCTTCACACTTCTCTTGACTTGACCCTCGTGCTCTCCCGATCATTTTCCCTTTTGTCTCGAGATGTGGCCGATTGGAGTATATTTTGTTCGGACTTTGCGGACCCCTCGTTCGCTCAAACCGGTCCACCTCACTTTTTAAAGGAGGACTTTGCTCCTGATTTTTGTACATATCCGACCAAGCCACTATTTCAGGATTCGGACCTTGACCTTCACCAATCATTCCCACCACCATCTCCTACACATTTCGACAACCCGCTCTTCCTTGAGTATCCTGATCCGGAATGTGATTTTTGTCCACACCCACCACCCACATTCGACACACCCGATCCTGAAATTTTGGAGTCACCTTTCATGGTATCCACACTTGAGACTTTGAATCAGATGATGGAGCATACGAATTCGAGGATTGCCGACCTTACTAGTTTAAATAAGAACCAAAATGTCGCTCCATTCTTTGAGGATATGGAATCATTTGAGGATTATCAGGAGAGATTGCAATCGCCCAAAATACAAAAAAATGAGAAAAATTTAAAATTCCAAAAAGAGTTCGGGAGACCTTTGGTTGAGTCAGACTGTGAGGAGAGTGTCCACTTGCTACAGCCTTTGACCACACATACATTCACACTCTGTCCTACCTTTGACCACGAGGATGCCGCTGTACAGACTGCTCTTGGCATGCCTCATGTATATGCTGATTCCGACTTCCTCCCTTGTATGGAGGAGGTCCAAAAATTCAAAAAAAATGTTATCTGAACCCGAAGTGGTGGCCACCATTCATGAGATTATCCGTGCCCTACTTCAGCAGGCCATGACTGATTTATCTGCTCCTCTTCCCAAGAAGAGAAAGCGGAGGAGCAGATCTGAGCGTCACATTCTGACCATGGCCACTGCCCACGCCATCACACATCGTCCCATTCCTCGGAAGAGGAACACTGTCACACCTTTCATTAGCTGCACCATCTCTGATTTCACATGTGATCGATAACCAGCCTAAGTGATCGAGGTAAAGGTCGGAAAATGGTCGTTGCGACCTCAATCACGAAGACGGAGAATATCAAGAAAAATCAACCACTCAAAGAGATCAAATAAATCAAAACAAAACACGAGCGGTCTAGCTATGAGTTTAACCTGGTATAGCCCCCAGGGTCGAACACAAGGAGCACGGGTTGGCTAGAAGCCTACGAAGTAGTGAACAAGAAATAAAATAAAATAAAATGATTTTTAGTGGTTTTTGTTAATTTTTATATTTTTTTGGATTTTTAAAAGATAAAGAAAATAAAGGAAAGAAATAAAAGCACACTTAGGCAATTTATTAAACACACCAAAAAGCAAGCAAAAATTCAAGAAAAATTGTTTTTATGTTTTTTTAAGTTTTTAAGTGTTTTTGGTGAATTTTTGATATTTTTCTAATGAGTAAATTATTTTCTAAAAATCAAACAATGCAAAACAGAGAAGGTACTGTCCAGCAAGGCTCAAGACCCAAAAATAAAATATTTTTGGATCTCAAAAAGCCCTGAAGGTAATTTTCCTGTATACTAAGTAGAATAAGGAAAATTTAGGCACCCTAATTATTGTTTTTGGATTTTTCAATTAATTATTATAATTTTTATGGGTTTTTAGGGGTTTTCAATTTTTAAGGTTTTTAAGTGATGAAAAATAGCTAAAATTGGCTAGAAAATCAAACAGCAAGCAAACAACAATATCTAATTTTTTTAGAATTTTTGGAGATGTTTTTATATTTTTTTTGGTATTTTTAAATCTAAACAGTAACTAAAAAGGCTGTTTTTGAATTTTTAAAAATACTAAATGAAAATAAAAATGTCCTCAAAAATCACAGAAATTCCTACACCATGGCAGGAGCCACGTGTCAAAATCTCATTGGATTTGGAGGTCGTTTGATATTTTATTCAAAAATAATAAGGGGGCATTGTGCACAAGGACCAATGTGCAAATACCCGAGAATCTGGGGGTACTGGTGCAAATTACCCAGCAAGTCACGCGCGTGGCGCGTGGCTGGGGCACACAGGGACCAAATGGTAATGAAAACCAAGTCTTAGGGTCGTTTGATAACTCGTATCAAAAACCCAGGGACACGGTTGCAATTAACCCAATAAAATCCGCACATGCACAATTAAAACACTCACAGGGGTATAACTGCAAATACCATAAAAGATTTCTTCATTTCATAACAACCCAGATCTACAGGATAGAAGATGTAAAAAGCCCTAAACTACACGTGACGACGCACGTGGTCTCATACAAACAGGGGCATACGTGCAAATAACCACAAACACAAGGTCCATACTGCAAATAACCCTACGTAAATAAAGTTCTAAAAATATTTACAGGACTGGAAATGAAATGACAAACGAAGAGGGGGCCCTAAGATATTTACCCCTTTATTGGTCGACGGCCAGATGCACGCCACGTGGGTGATCGGACGGCTGGGAATGGATGGCGCTTTACTCCTTCGGCTCTTGGGCTCAATCGACGGTGGAGAGAGGGCCACGTGTAAGATCGGTCGGCTCTGGTGAGTGGAATCCCTCTCTCTCTGCTCGGACGGTCCAGATGAGATCCCCTGGATGATCAACGGTCGCGGCTCCTCGAAAGATGGACGGCTGACACTAGAACTGGAGCTGAGGCTTCATCGGACGGCTCTGGAGGATGGTGAAAGAACTCGACGCCGGCGAACTTCGCCGGCCTCCTGCATGCGCTACACTCCTCCTCAGCTGCCTCTGGATGTCGGAACAGGTTCCCGGTGCAGCCCCGCAGCTGATGGTGTTGGCCGATGGCCCAGCCGAGCCCAGGAGGGGCTCCGGCGAGGCTGGCGGCGCGAAGCTCCTGGCCTGAACGTGAGGGGGCTCAGATGCCCTCCTCTCGACCTGCAAAACACGCCAAAGGCTTCGCGGGTCGAGGGCAAAGTGCCTCGACCCAAAGAAGCGGGGTGAAGGTGGTCTGTGCGGTGGGGCGAAGGAGCTCCGGCGAGCGGAAGACGGTGGAGCTCGACTCCCAGCTCCGGGGCGAGCTGGGTTGAACGAGTGGGCGTAGAACATGCGTGGAGGAACGGCGAAGGTGTGTGGGGGTCCCGATGATCGAAATAATGCACGAGATAGCCGGAATCAGGGGAACACGTCGGAGGATGGATTTGGGCGAAATCGAAAATTAAACTAAATGGCTAGGCGAAATGGATACCTGGGTGGTGCTGTAGACTGTGCTGGAGCTCAGCTAGCTCCTGGTCCTCGCCTCAAGGGTCGTCAACTCCCGAGGCTCGAGCTCCGGGTGGTCGTCGGAGCACGGCTGCAAGATGCGGCCGGATCGATGGTCGGGGACCTACTCCTCTCTGCAACACAGGCCGGCGCGAGCTGTCACCTCGGTGGACACGGTGGAGGTCACGGGAGTGAAGGTCGAGAGCCAAAGATAGCGTGAGAGTGCGGCGGAGCTTGGACTTTATAGTGCTAGGGGTCCGGGAAGAAGAGGATCGGGCGAGCTCGGGAGCGCGCGGATCCCGAGGGGGCGGCTCCGGTGAGCATGCCGGATGCAAGAGGGACAATCCGGACCCGGGGTTTAATGGGTTGGCGATCGGATCTGATGGGGGAAATGGGAAGAAGTCGGGTCGAAACCCAGATCCGCGGCTCTGGTGGTCCTGGGGGAGGTGTTGACCGGGGGTCAACAATCCCCCGTGGACCAATCAGAGCCCGCCAATTATTGAAGTTTAATTTGATTTTTTTTGGGGCCTTAAATGGCCGAATTTTCAAAAACTCAAAACATGAAAAATGTTTGTTTTAATTTTTTCTATTTTTTTGTGATTTTTGGAAATTAAAATAAGGTATATACGTAGTAGCTATACATAGGTATATATACACTATATTGATTTTTGATTTTTGATTTTTAATTAGTTATTTTTATACATTTTTATTCCCATTTTATATTTTATTTATTTATAGGATAAAATGAGGAATAAAAGGCCATTTTTATTTCATTTTTATTATTTATGTACATGGGTTAATTAATTAGTTATATACATTTATGTACATGGTATATATACAAGGTATTTTTGTATTTTTAATTTTGTAATTTTTATTTGATTTTTGTTTTGTTTCTTTGTATTTATTCTATTTACAAAACATAAAAAGGAATATTTAAAAAGTTTTGAAAATAAATAGCTTTATTTATAAGGTAAGGGAAGTGGTCTATGTACATGGTGAAGGTGTATTTTTGGGTTTTTGATTTTTAAGTTTTTATCTTGTTTTTAATAGTTCCTAAATATATACAAAATATATACAAGTATATTTTTGGTTGAGGAAAATATTATTTTATTTATTTACATAATTATTTACACATGAGCCCCTATCTCCCTCTACTTGGCTTTTATGCGGTCAGGCCCATGCTGAGCCCTCCCTTGGGTTAGGTTGCTCAATATTTATTCTAAATATTTCCCTCTTTTTCTTTTTCTTCTTTATTCTTTTATTTTTGCACAAAAACATGCTAATTATTTATTTTTACAAACATGCATGCTTTTGCTAATTTTCCCTATTTACACATATCTATATGCATTTGCATAGGTTTTTGTAGCTAAAATATAAGAATAAAGAGTGATGAATGGGTATTCATCACCCCCCTATACTATACTTTGCTAGTCCCTTAGCAAACACTTATTTGAAAAAGAAGTGCAAAAGAAAGAAAAAGAAAAAGAAAAAGAGAATGTACATGGATCAAGGTTGATTATTAAACTTGCCTTCATTAAATTGAGGTATGGAGCTTAATCAGATCTTTGGATTATTGATGTGTCGGAACCTTATTTAGACTTAAGCTTAAAACCTAACAGCCTCCAAGTTCCACTACTCTATAACCAAGACTCCTCAATGCTCCAGATCAGAACACGTCATCAACTACAATCCCTGAAGATCATGAATCTTTTCTTGTCCTGTGAAAGTGAGGTCTAAGCTCTCCACCTCAGAAATGGCAACTTGACAACCCTCCCCAACAAGGTAACTCTATGACCTCAATCTGGCCACTCTTTCCTCGAGGAGAGGGGTATTCCCTTCTAAGTTCAAGTACAACCGGCTCAAGAAGAGGGGGAAGAAGAGAATGGGTCAAGGCCAGTGTAGCCAAGTACCCTTGGGAGCTTGACCAGTGTAGCCAAGTCTCCCTGCTGCAAGCTACAACAGGTGGATCATGAAACCAAGCTTTGCTTATTGCACTTATATACATACTCCGGTGGGATTATCATTTTCTCTCAGACCCACCACTTTTTTGGAGTTATTTTCTTTTTCACATTTTTTTTTCGAGTGCATCTATACAACATGTACATGTGCAACATATATACAAAGAGTTTTTCCTCTTGAGCCAGTAGACTATCCCTCTTTTGAAGCTTTATTGCAACCCACAACTCCCGTCGTTAGACTTCATGGCAACCAGACCAAGTTGAGACGCACTTCCTACACTAAATGAAGAAGAGAGGTTCCGCCTAGAAGTACTACCCTCATATGCTACCCCAAGTCAAGGAAGACTGCCTCCTCACCACCTCATCCGTAGAGAGCTCGGTGCATAGTGCGATTGTCCAAGTAAAGCCATAATCTATATGAGTCATGTGTTGTTGTTAAGTGCTCTACTTAGGCTCATTGAGATGACATGTGATCATAGCCTAGTGGACTCAAAGAATTAAGTCACCATGGACCTGAAAAGCCTTAAACCTAAGTCCTATAAGGTTCCTCTTAGAGATTAGGTGGATTAAGATCTTAATCAAGCTCCATTTCTCAATTTGAATTCCAGGCTAGTTTAAATGTCAACTATTATCCAGAAAAACTATATACATATGTACAAAAAGATGCATATTTACACAACATTTTGCAATCATGCAAAATTTTTGAAAAATGTTTTGAAATCATGAATGATGATGCATGAAGTGCAAGTTTTGCAAAAAGGTATTTACACACATTTACACAAGATTTTTGCAAACTTTTGATTTTTCAAAACATTTTGGAAAAATTTTGTACTATATACATAATTTTGATACAGAAAATATTTACACAAGCTTTACACACAAAAGATTTTTGAAATCATTTTTACAAAAATAATTTGTACACTAGCTATGTATGTGCAAAATAAAAGAAGATATGTACATGAAAATTTTTTAATTTTTGTGGTTTTTAGCCATTTTTTATTTATTAACACACTCACACAAAGTACGAGTTATGGCTAAAGTATATATGAAATATATACACACCCCCCTATACTTAGCTCGAACGATGTCCTCAGAGTCAAGAGCGATGAAGAAGACATAACTCGTGCTATGTATAGGGAAGTGAAAAGAAAGGCTATACAAAAGGAGAATGAAATATCAAGTGAAGAGGGACTCGGGTCTTCCCCCTATACTTAGGATCAAGTAATCCTAAGTATAGCAGGCTGTACACGAAGGGAAAACCGAGTGGAGAATGTACAGGGTCTACCCCCCCTATACTTAGGGTGAAATACCCCTAAGTATAGGCAGCAAAACAGGGGTAAACAAAAACAAAAGAAATACCCAAAATGTCTCACATCCCCCCTATACTTAGGGTAAAGTGCACCCTAAGTATAGCATAATCACAAGATGCAGAAAGGGATGTGGGACTAAAGAATGTGCTGATATGGACATCTGGATCTATGTACAGCGGAGGATCAGTAAAGCTCAGGCGTGAGATGCATTAGATGTGAGTCAAAGACTACATCTCACGCAAAATGAATAGGGGCAAGATCAACGACCCGCGGCTCATGATCTAGAAATGGCTTGAGCCGCTGGCCGTTCACTCGGAAGGTACTCTCGGAAGACAACTCAGATATGTCGATGCTACCGTTGTCGTGTACCTTCCGAACCAGATAAGGTCCTTTCCATTTGCTCTGTAGCTTCCCTGGAAATAATCTAAGCCTCGCATCAAACAGCCATACTCTCTGTCCAATCTCAAAATGTTTGTGGCTGATATGAGAATCATGCCACTCCTTGACTCTCTCCTTGTAATGTAGGCTGCTCGTGAAAGCTGCATCTCTAAGCTCTTCCAGGGCAGCTAGCTCTGCCCTCCTCTGGTCTCCTATACCATCTGGATCCATCAATATGTCTGTAACTGCCCAGAGTGACTTGTGCCTCAGCTCAACTGGTAGGTGACAGGGCTTGCCATACACGAGGCGAAAGGGAGATGTGCCCAAAGGTGTCTTGAAAGACGTCCTATATGCCCACAAGACCGAGTCCAATAGCTGTGACCAATCCTTTCGGTCAGGGCGGACGACTTTCTGCAGAATAGTCTTGATCTCCCTATTCGACACTTCGGCTAGACCATTCGTCTGTGGATGGTATGGTGTAGCAACACGATGGTCTATGCCGAACTCGGTAGCAAGTGCCTTCACCTGGTCGTTGATGAAGTGAGATCCCCCATCAGAAATAAGAACTCGTGGAACCCCGAACCGCGTGATGATGTGCTTCCTCAAAAATCTGCAAACTGTCCTCGCATCAGCGGCTCGGGCGGGGATAGCCTCCACCCAACGACTCACATAATCTACGGCCAACAGAATGTACTCAAATACCTGACTCTTAGGGAATGGGCCCATGAAATCGATGCCCCATGCGTCAAAAATCTCACAGAAATGAATAGGCTGCATCGGCATCATATCACGCTGTCCACAAGTGCCCATCCTCTGACAGTCAGTACACCTCTTCACGAACTCATCTGAGTCCTTGAAGAGGGTAGGCCACCACAAACCGGATTGGAGCACTTTCTGTGCCGTTCTCCTCCCAGAATGATGTCCCCCTGCCTCAAGCTTGTGGCAGTAAGTGAGGACGCTATGGTGTTCCTCCTGAGGAATACACCGACGCCAGACGCTATCCCCTCCCTCATGGTAAAGGATGGGATCCTCCCAATGGTAAGACTTGGCCTTCGCAAGGAAGGTCTCAAGCCTCTGCCTGGGCCAATCTTGTGGAACTTTCCCAGCAACAAGAAAGTTCACAATATCGGCGTACCATGGGAGTGAGGCGATAGCAAGGATCGCCTCATCTGGGAAGGTATCTCTGATTGGATCAATCTGCTCTGACTCCTCAGGCTGCTCTAGTCGGGATAAATGGTCCGCCACCACATTCTTGACTCCAGGCTTATCCTTAATCTCAATGTCGAACTCCTGGAGTAGAAGGATCCATCTAGTCAGTCTGGCCTTGGCATCCTTCTTTGCCATGAGGTACCTGATGGCGGTGTGATCTGTGTACAAGGTCACTCGGGATCCAATGATATATGATCTGAATTTATCTAGGGCAAACACTACTGCTAGCATCTCCTTCTCTGTGACTGTATAATTCCGCTGGGCGGAATCCAATGTACGGCTAGCATAGTGTATAGCAAATGGTACTCCATCCCTCCTCTGTCCCAGCACTGCCCCTACGGCAAAATCGGAGGCGTCCGTCATGATCTCGAATGGGAGAGACCAATCAGGTGGCTGGAGGACAGGAGCCTCAATCACACATCTCTGGAGAGTAGCAAACGACGAAAGACACTTGTCATCGACAAGGAACTCGGTGTCTTTCGTCAGGAGGTCAGTCAACGGTCGGGCAATCCTGCTAAAATCCTGAATGAATCTCCTGTAGAATCCAACATGCCCCAGAAATGACCGTAACTGCCTCAAATTTGACGGCGGTGTGAGTTTTCTAATGACATCAACCTTGGCCGGATCCACCTCCATGCCCCTGTTGGAGATGATGTGGCCAAGCACCGTCCCTTGAGTCACCATGAAGTGACTCTTCTCCCAAGATATCACCAAGTTGTACTCAATACATCGCTGGAGTACTCGGTCTAGGCAGTCAAGACAGGAGTCGAATCCGTCGCCGTAGACCGAGAAATCGTCCATGAAGACCTCAAGGCAATCCCCTACCATGTCCGAAAATATCGACAGCATGCACCTCTGAAAAGTCGCAGGGGCGTTGCATAGCCCAAATGGCATTCGTCGAAAGGCGTATGTGCTGAAGGGACAGGTAAAGGTGGTCTTCTCCTGATCCTCAGGAGCGATGGCCACTTGGTTGTAGCCCGAGTACCCATCCAGGAAGCAATAGTGGCTCTTCCCTGCCAGTCTCTCAATGATCTGGTCAATAAAAGGCAGGGGGAAATGGTCCTTCTTGGTGGCTTGGTTGAGTCTCCTGTAGTCAACACAAACCCTCGAAGAGGTGGGTACCCGTGTATTAATCTCCTCTCCCGACTCACTGATCACAGTCGTGATGCCCGTCTTCTTGGGCACCACATGCAAGGGGCTGACCCACTTGGAGTCGGAAATGGGATAAATAAAACCTGCACCCCACCACTTCGATATTTCCTTCATGACAACCTCTCTCAGGTTGGGGTTCAGACGCCGCTGGAACTCACGCGACGGCTTTGCCCCATCCTCGAGATAGATGTGGTGGGAGCAAACTGATGGATCAATCCCATGGAGATCTGCTACGCTCCATCCGATCGCCTTGCGATTCTTTTCAAGAACCCCCATCAAACGGGATTCCTGCTCTCCAGTCAACTCAGCGGAGATGATGACTGGGTACATCTCAGGATCGCCCGCAAGGAATCGATACTTCAGCGAAGTAGGGAGCGGCTTCAGCTCTGGAATGCTGGGTGCTGGCAAATCTGGCTGTGGAAGAAACTGAGTGAATGCTGCAAGGTCTGCCAACTCTGCCTGGGAAAGTGAAAGTGTACTCTCGCAAACTGGGTCGGGAGAAGGTGGCTCAACTGCACTGTCTCTGCTCTGCTCTGCCTCTACCTCCTCCTTTGTAGGCTCAGGTGAACTCAGGTCTGGCATCTGATCATAACAATCGGCCCAATCAGACTCTGAGTCCGAGGGATCTGTATCAGACTCGGTGGCATCAGTACCACCGGAAAACAAGGTGGCCTCAGCACCACCATCACAAAACACTGTGCTGCGATCGAGAACCGGCTCTGCTGCCGCAACTGTATCCGAACCCAGGTCTGTGCTCTCCAGACTCTCCTCTGCTATCATCTCTGCATCAGCTGTGTCTGAAAGTGAGAGGGTAGTCTGTGACTCCAGGTCTGCCCAAGCTGCCTCATCATCTGTGATCACAAAGTCGCAGTCCTGGTGGATGTCTGGCTCTGCGTCTGTCAGCTGCTCTGAATCGGTACTGTCATCTGAGCGGGATCTGGATCTGGCTCTGTAGTCCTCGACCGTCTCTATTTGTATACTCTTGCCCTGGACGCGAAAGTACACCTTCCCGCTATCATGATCAGTCACCGCCTTGGCTGTGGCCAAGAACGGACGACCAAGTATGATGGGGGTATCGGCCACTGATTCAGGGATCTCCATGTCCAACACTACGAAGTCCACGGGGAATTGCAGACCCTGAATAGTGACGATAACGTCTCGTAACAACCCCTTCGGCCTCTTGACAGATCGATCAGCGAACTGAAGGACTGTCCTGCTCTGTCGAAGAGTGCCCAACTCGAAGCGGTCGAGAAGGGCTGCCGGAAGTAGGTTGATCGAAGATCCGCTATCTAAAAGAGTACGGTCGAACCACTGCTCTCTGATCTGGCATCTGACATACGGGGCCCCTGCATCTGGCCTCTTGGCTGGCAGACGGTTCTGAATCGCAAAGCACGTGGCTTTGGTCAGCACATGGATCTCTGAAGTATGGTTCCTCCTCCTCCTCCTAACTGTAGTCCTCTCTCTCAAAGATCTCTGGAGGAGGGGGATGTGCTGCAAAGCCTCCTGGAGGGTCAGCTGGATATGGAAGCGATCAATCATGCTCTGACTGAACTCCTCAAACTCTCTCTTTTTTGGATCAATTTTCTTCCCCTTCCCCATCTGAAGGGCTCTAGGGAAGGGGATCACTGGGTCCTTCTCAGATGAAGGACTAGGAAAAGATCTACGCGGTTCGAGGACCGGATCCACACATACATCATGCACCACAGTGGGACCAAAAGAATGTAAACCTTTTCCTTTATTCATCACAGAATCCTGAGATACATGACCATGAGGAAAAACAACATCAGATCTCTCTCTACAAACACCGGTGGCCTCAGTACCACCACGGATGGGCTGCTCTGCTGCTGCTGGTGAAGGTAGACGTCGAGCGGCATCAGTACCGCTCACTGGCTCGGCTGCTGCTAGGGTGGCATCAGTACCACCTCCTCGATCTGGTGAAGTGGCGGCCTCAGTACCGCCGGTGGGATCAACATCCTCGGTGGCCTCAGTACCACCGTCATCGACTGGAGCGGCCTCAGTACCGCTCTCCTCCTCCTCCTGGGGCGCCTCTGGATGGTGCTCAGCTGAGGCGCCGCCGCCGGCTGGGGTCCTACCGCTCCTAAGCGTAGCAAAATCAACATCAAACAGATCTGAAGAAGTATCATCAAATGGATCGCTAGGAGTGGCTAACTCAGTATGTACTACCTGCTCAGACTTCCGCTTCAGGTTGTTCGGATTGGGCTCTATCTGTGCAGGTATGGCGGCCTTCCCTCTCACCAAGTCCCGCATCTCATGGCGGAACTCATCCATCTCCCGTCTGAAGGTCGCCTGCTGGTCCGTGAGGAGGCGGGCGATGTCATCCAAGGCAGGGCTCTCGTGGGAGCCCGACGGGTAGCCTCTCTGTGGGTGAGGCTGCTGGTACTGCTGTGGGTGAGAGGGGTAGGACGGAGGGTGCTGCTGGTGCTGGTATCCCGGGTGAGCCTGCTGCTCACGCCTCCCATACTGTCCCTGCTGCTGATAGGGACGAGGACCATAGGAAGACTGCTGCTGGTAGACTGGGGGCTGCTGCTGCGGCTGGTGATGGTCTCTCGGCTGGGAGTACTGCCCTCCCTGTGCTGACGGCTGCTGCTGGGGCTGGGCACCACCACTCCCCCACCGGAATCCGGGATGATCTCGTCGGATCCCAGGCTGGGGACGGTCGTAAAAGATCCCGTTGACATCCATCAACGGCTCTGCATCCAAGGGGGCTGGGGGTAGCACTGCCAACGGCTGGTCCGGCTGGTAGACCACCATCTGCATCTCTGGAGATGGTGGGGACTGGTAGGTAGGCTGCGGCTGCTGGTACGGCTCCGCCTGTACAAGGTGAACCTGTCTAGGCTGCGCTGAAGCGCTGGAGCGCTGGGACGAGCTGCTGCTGCTGCCGGAGTCGCCTCGCGACTGAAGACGGGGCTGAGAAGCCGTCTGTGTCTCCTGGAGACACATGATCTGTGTCTTCAAGTCGCTCAAGACCTGTGCCATTTGATCCATCTGTGCTATGCTCTGGCACTGCTTCTTCTCTATCAGCTCCATGCGGTCCAGCTTCTCGCTGATGATGCCCATGTCCGCAGCTGACGACTCTAACTGTGCTGCTGCTGCGGCTGCGGACGAACTGGCTGGACCTGCATCTACCCGTGCGATCCTCTGGTACTGCACGGGACCTGGCTGAAGTGGCTGGGTCTTCTGCGTGTAGAGCCGGGTCTGGGACATGACCATGTAGTTCTCTGCCATCTCCTCAAAAATCGCCCAGACCTGGTCATGGTCCTTGGCGAAGTAGGACCCGCCACAAGAAGCGTTCACCAGGCCCTGTAGCTCTGGTGACAACCCACTGTAGAAGCTCTGAACTAGGTTCGGCTTCGTGATATCATGGTGTGGGCATCTGTCTAGGAGCTCTCTGAACCTCTCCCAAGCCTCGTGGAACTGCTCGTTGGGAAACATGGAGAAGTTGCTGATCAGGGCCCTCGCCGCATTGGTCCGCCCGAGTGGATAGTACTTATTCAAGTACTCGGTGCGGAGCTGCTCCCAGGTGTACACGAATCTCCCCAAATGCTTCAGCCAGGTGGCTGCTCTGTCTGCTAGGGAGAAGGGGAAAGCAATCATCCGTATGGTATCCTGGTCCACGTGCCTGTCGTGGACAGTACTGCAAATCATCAAGAACTCCTGTAGGTGGAGGTGGGGCTCCTCTGTAGCCAGTCCATGGAACCTCGGAAGCATCTGCAAGGTGTTCGGGGGGAACTTGAAGTCCCCCACGATAGCCGGAACCACCACCCAGTGGTGCATCAGTGTAGAGCCGGGATTGTGTAAATCCCGCATCGGTCTCAGTGGTCATGCTCCTCCTGCGGCTGCTGCCGCTGCGGCGGCGGCCGCGGCTGCTGCTGCTGCTGCGGCTCGTGCCTGTGCCTGTGCCTCATCTGGATCCTCGGGCTCGCTCTGTGCATCTCTCTCTGCTATGAGCCTCTCCATCTCGCGCCTCATCTCTATCATAAAAGCTCCCTGATCGCGGAGCTGCTGCTGGACTGTCTCTAACTGTGCGATCAGGGTGGAGTTGATCGCTCCTTGGTCCAATACAAAGTGCTCGGGTCTGCGGGAGTGATCGTCAGAACTGCCGGCCATCGCGACGTCTGCAAAATCGAAGGAGCCCAACTCAGGTGCTGTCAAATGAATAAGTCTCTCCTCGGGCTCAGGTCTCTTAGGTAAGTCAGAAAGGGGGTCGAGGGGGAACAGGGTGGAATCATACTCGGGCTCGGAGAGCGGGTCTGAGCTCTCGCGAGCCAACCTAGATGATGTGGTAGACGCGCCCGAAAGCGGTGCGGCCAGAGGCTGCCTAAGAGATCGTCTACCCATCATCTTGATCTAGCGAGTAAGGTGGATGGGATCTGGAAAAATTACGATCAGAAAACAAACCCCCGGTTCACCAACACAACACGAGCTGAAGACCGTGAAAGTTCGGTCAAATTATCTTGTCTATTTTATTTTGGTGAACAATCAAGATAGCAGAGCGATTACGTGACCTGTTGGGAACCCGATGCTCCCAAGAGACTGGCCCAATCCCAAAGCTAGATCTTTCCCAGCCAGTACAGGTTGCGGACCGTTTACCGGCTACCCGATCAACCCGCTCTGTTAAGGATGTCACGGCCCGCTTTACCGGGTACCGGAGAGATCCTCACTGGAGAACGACTAACTCTAAGACTAGTAGTCTAACGGAAGTTCAGGCGTGGCTCTATCCTAGGGTGCGGGTCACTCTCTCGCACAAGCAAACCAATCAATGAGGGGGTTGCTCTCCCCAAGACAAATTTTTAGGGTGAGCGAGTTTTAAGGTCGATAATTTTAAACAGTCCCAATTTTATGGTTTCTCTTTTTAGGTATTTTTCAAGCAAACAAAATCGCCTAACGAATTTTTCGGTTTCTCCTGGTTATTAAGTCCAAAAAAAACGGGGGGAGAAGTCGAAAAAGCCGATGCACGAGAAAATCAATGATGCATGCATAGTCAGAAATGCGTACCTGCCGCCAGCACTCTACATGCAAAATGATCCGCGCATAAAATAAAAGGCAAAAAATAAACTAAGCTAAATGATGCACGGTAAAAAGCCGAGTCCTAAACAGGCAATTTCTATTGATCGTGAAGAACAATAGTTAGTCAACCGAATCGAGTCCGGAGTCCGATCTCGGGAGTCACTCGGTGCCCGCCACAACGGGTCCTGCCAGCGCTGTATGTGACTCCTAACGGCACGTGGTCTCAAATCCAATTAAACTAACTTTTTCAGTTAATTTTAATAAGGTCCAATTACGTTCTATAGGAACAGATATTCTATTAAGTGTTGGGCCTTAATGATCTACGTCACAATCAACAAAAATCCTAAGTCTAGGGGCTTGAGCAAAAACCGCGAAAAATCCGGAAAATGACAGTAAGAAATGAAAAGAAAACCGCGTAAAAAGTCGCGTAAAAACCGAGGGTCCTAATGGGTCCCCCGAGCACGCTGGTGCTCGGCGAAACAGACCCGCTACGGTCTAAGTCTAAGAGTGTCTGAATGTCCTGTATTATTACAACAATACTGAATGAATAAAATAAAAACTACCCTAATGCCTCACTCCACTCAACTCTCTCTTCTCGCTCTCTCCTGCGGCTTCGTAGAGAAAGAAGCCGCCTCCGAGTCTCGCGGCTGCACCGGCTCCTCGAAAGTCGCCTCCGCGGTCCTCGGGCCCTCGCAAGAAAAGAAAGAAAGTGGTCAGACCAATAAAATAATCAAATAATAAATGAAAATAAAAACAAGGGTATATGTGCAAAAATGGAAATAAAATAACCACACAAAAATAAAACAAAAATAAAAAGAAGAGAAAATCAAAATAAAACAAAATAAAACAAAAAGAGGATAAATACAAAAGTCGCGAAAAGCCGCGAGCTCCGAAGAGCCGCGAAAAACCGCGAAAACAAAACGAAAATAAAAATAAAAAACAACTACTAAGCCGTGCTCCCCGGCAACGGCGCCATTCTGATAACCAGCCTAAGTGATCGAGGTAAAGGTCGGAAAATGGTCGTTGCGACCTCAATCACGAAGACGGAGAATATCAAGAAAAATCAACCACTCAAAGAGATCAAATAAATCAAAACAAAACACGAGCGGTCTAGCTATGAGTTTAACCTGGTATAGCCCCCAGGGTCGAACACAAGGAGCACGGGTTGGCTAGAAGCCTACGAAGTAGTGAAAAAGAAATAAAATAAAATAAAATGATTTTTAGTGGTTTTTGTTAATTTTTATATTTTTTTGGATTTTTAAAAGATAAAGAAAATAAAGGAAAGAAATAAAAGCACACTTAGGCAATTTATTAAACACACCAAAAAGCAAGCAAAAATTCAAGAAAAATTGTTTTTATGTTTTTTAAGTTTTTAAGTGTTTTTGGTGAATTTTTGATATTTTTCTAATGAGTAAATTATTTTCTAAAAATCAAACAATGCAAAACAGAGAAGGTACTGTCCAGCAAGGCTCAAGACCCAAAAATAAAATATTTTTGGATCTCAAAAAGCCCTGAAGGTAATTTTCCTGTATACTAAGTAGAATAAGGAAAATTTAGGCACCCTAAT
Source organism: Ottelia alismoides (assembly GCA_037367405.1). Classification (NCBI taxonomy): domain Eukaryota; kingdom Viridiplantae; phylum Streptophyta; class Magnoliopsida; order Alismatales; family Hydrocharitaceae; genus Ottelia; species Ottelia alismoides. The sequence goes on from JAZKJV010003880.1 coordinate 700,994, forward strand.
TATTGTTTTTGGATTTTTCAATTAATTATTATAATTTTTATGGGTTTTTAGGGGTTTTTCAATTTTTAAGGTTTTTAAGTGATGACAAATAGCCAAAATTGGCTAGAAAATCAAACAGCAAGCAAACAACAATATCTAATTTTTTTAGAATTTTTGGAGATGTTTTTATATTTTTTTTGGTATTTTTAAATCTAAACAGTAACTAAAAAGGCTGTTTTTGAATTTTTAAAAATACTAAATGAAAATAAAAATGTCCTCAAAAATCACAGAAATTCCTACACCATGGCAGGAGCCACATGTCAAAATCTCATTGGATTTGGAGGTCGTTTGATATTTTATTCAAAAATAACAAGGGGGCACTGTGCACAAGGACCAATGTGCAAATACCCGAGAATCTGGGGGTACTGGTGCAAATTACCCAGCAAGTCACGTGCGTGGCGCGTGGCTGGGGCACACAGGGACCAAATGGTAATGAAAACCAAGTCTTAGGGTCTTTTGATAACTCGTATCAAAAACCCAGGGACACGGTTGCAATTAACCCAATAAAATCCGCACATGCACAATTAAAACACTCACAGGGGTATAGCTGCAAATACCATAAAAGTTTCTTCATTTCATAACAACCCAGATCTACAGGATAGAAGATGTAAAAAGCCCTAAACTACACGTGACGACGCACGTGGTCTCATACAAACAGGGGCATACATGCAAATAACCACAAACACAAGGTCCATACTGCAAATAACCCTACGTAAATAAAGTTCTAAAAATATTTACAGGACTGGAAATGAAATGACAAACGAAGAGGGGGCCCTAAGATATTTACCCCTTTATTGGTCGACGGCCAGATGCACGCCACGTGGGTGATCGGACGGCTGGGAATGGATGGCGCTTTACTCCTTCGGCTCTTGGGCTCAATCGACGGTGGAGAGAGGGCCACGTGTAAGATCGGTCGGCTCTGGTGAGTGGAATCCCTCTCTCTCTGCTCGGACGGTCCAGATGAGATCCCCTGGATGATCAACGGTCGCGGCTCCTCGAAAGATGGACGGCTGATACTAGAACTGGAGCTGAGGCTTCATCGGACGGCTCTGGAGGATGGTGAAAGAACTCGACGCCGGCGAACTTCGTCGGCCTCCTGCATGCGCTACACTCCTCCTCAGCTGCCTCTGGATGTCGGAACAGGTTCCCGGTGCAGCCCCGCAGCTGATGGTGTTGGCCGATGGCCCAGCCGAGCCCAGGAGGGGCTCCGGCGAGGCTGGCGGCGCGAAGCTCCTGGCCTGAACGTGAGGGGGCTCAGATGCCCTCCTCTCGACCTGCAAAACACGCCAAAGGCTTCGCGGGTCGAGGGCAAAGTGCCTCGACCCAAAGAAGCGGGGTGAATGTGGTCTGTGCGGTGGGGCGAAGGAGCTCCGGCGAGCGGAAGACGGTGGAGCTCGACTCCCAGCTCCGGGGCGAGCTGGGTTGAACGAGTGGGCGTAGAACGTGCGTGGAGGAACGGCGAAGGTGTGTGGGGGTCCCGATGATCGAAATAATGCACGAGATAGCCGGAATCAGGGGAACACGTCGGAGGATGGATTTGGGCGAAATCGAAAATTAAACTAAATGGCTAGGCGAAATGGATACCTGGGTGGTGCTGTAGACTGTGCTGGAGCTCAGCTAGCTCCTGGTCCTCGCCTCAAGGGTCGTCAACTCCCGAGGCTCGAGCTCCGGGTGGTCGTTGGAGCACGGCTGCAAGATGCGGCCGGATCGATGGTCGGGGACCTACTCCTCTCTGCAACACAGGCCGGCGCGAGCTGTCACCTCGGTGGACACGATGGAGGTCACGGGAGTGAAGGTCGAGAGCCAAAGATAGCGTGAGAGTGCGGCGGAGCTTGGACTTTATAGTGCTAGGGGTCCGGGAAGAAGAGGATCGGGCGAGCTCGGGAGCGCACGGATCCCGAGGGGGCGGCTCCGGCGAGCATGCCGGATGCAAGAGGGACAATCCGGACCCGGGGTTTAATGGGTTGGCGATCGGATCTGATGGGGGAAATGGGAAGAAGTCGGGTCGAAACCCAGATCCGCGGCTCTGGTGGTCCTGGGGGAGGTGTTGACCGGGGGTCAACAATCCCCCGTGGACCAATCAGAGCCCGCCAATTATTGAAGTTTTATTTGATTTTTTTGGGGCCTTAAATGGCCGAATTTTCAAAAACTCAAAACATGAAAAATGTTTGTTTTAATTTTTTCTATTTTTTTGTGATTTTTGGAAATTAAAATAAGGTATATACATAGTAGCTATACATAGGTATATATACACTATATTGATTTTTGATTTTTGATTTTTAATTAGTTATTTTTATACATTTTTATTCGCATTTTATATTTTATTTATTTATAGGATAAAATGAGGAATAAAAGGCCATTTTTATTTCATTTTTATTATTTATGTACATGGGTTAATTAATTAGTTATATACATTTATGTACATGGTATATATACAAGGTATTTTTGTATTTTTAATTTTGTAATTTTTATTTGATTTTTGTTTTGTTTCATTGTATTTATTCTATTTACAAAACATAAAAAGGAATATTTAAAAAGTTTTGAAAATAAATAGCTTTATTTATAAGGTAAGGGAAGTGGTCTATGTACATGGTGAAGGTGTATTTTTGGGTTTTTGATTTTTAAGTTTTTATCTTGTTTTTAATAGTTCCTAAATATATACAAAATATATACAAGTATATTTTTGGTTGAGGAAAATATTATTTTATTTATTTACATAATTATTTACACATGAGCCCCTATCTCCCTCTACTTGGCTTTTATGCGGTCAGGCCCATGCTGAGCCCTCCCTTGGGTTAGGTTGCTCAATATTTATTCTAAATATTTCCCTCTTTTTCTTTTTCTTCTTTATTCTTTTATTTTTGCACAAAAACATGCTAATTATTTATTTTTACAAACATGCATGCTTTTGCTAATTTTCCCTATTTACACATATCTATATGCATTTGCATAGGTTTTTGTAGCTAAAATATAAGAATAAAGAGTGATGAATGGGTATTCATCAGATCACACTCTCCTAGACGGCGGAGCATCGATTAGCATATTACCCTTCTCACTAGTACAGTCTCTTCACTTAGGGCCTCTCAAGAAAACCAGGATGATCGTTCAGTTTGCTGATGGATCTATCAAGAGGCCGAAGGGTATCCTTGAAAATGCCATCATTTCGATTTAGGGCACGAGCTACCATGTAGATTTTGTCATATTGCCCATGGAGAGCTCCACTGGGGAGCATTCTCCAATCATCTTGGGACGACCATTCCTCGCCTCTGCGAGGGTTGTTGTTGATTACGGATCAGGAGAGATTCACTTCCGTCCTGCTGACGAGAGCGAAGTATTGATCACCGCACCGACATTTGACCAGAGACCTGCACCTGATGCACCTTCACCTATCTCGGTTGACCCTGAGGACCATGACCTTGATGAGACTATCAGATATTTTTGTTGCATGTTAGATTCCACTGAGACCCAAGAATTCTTCCCCAGAGAGGAAGACTTGGAAAGCATGGACCTCGGAGTTCCCTCTTCTGGGACTTGGCGTTATGTTGATGACATCCGCAGGATTTACATGATTGATACTATTGAGCGGAGGGCAGATGTAGAGACTAGATAGGACGTACATGTTTCGACTTCTTTCACCGATAGGTCCGCTCCTGTTCATTAAGATTTAGATGAGCCAAAGGCCAAATTTGATCTGATTGCTTTTATTCGGGAATTCGGACCGTTTGATGAGAAAGATGATCCGGTTGAGATTATAGAGGACGAACAGAGTTCGACTACTTCCACTGATGAGTTCGTGCCTTTTGGTTTTGACCCGGACGACACCTCGCAGGACAACACTGAGTACACTACTTCCGATGATGATGAGTTCGTCCCATTTCACTCCGATATCAGCGAGACCCCCACTACCGGACCTAGTCGTACTTCTTTCACTGATCTGTTTGTGCCTTCACACCATAGGACCTCTGAGGATCTACACTCTGTCGACCTTGATCGGCTTCCATCCACTGTGGACCCCGATGTTGACCTGCACCACACAAGATCCATTCCTCAGCGGTCCCACAAGAAGGTTCGCTTTCTACCTTCTTGATCATGTGTACATCCATCTCTGTTGTATATTCTCTCGTGTATCTCTGTCTCTCTACTGTATTGCTCGTCCACCCATCCTTGTGTCTTGCCTTACTTAGGACATACTTTGTCCTAAGTATAGGGGGGTGGACAAGCCGAGTGTTCATTCAGTCGTCGTTCCGTTTCATTACTCCTGTTGTTGCCTATACTTAGGGCTTCTTTTACCCTAAGTATAGGGGGAGTGATGTGTATATCCTTTTCTATCTTCTTCCATCGTCTGATCTCGTTTTCATTTTCATCTCTTTTCTTCTTTTCTTCTTTTCCTCTTCTATCTTCTTTATCTACCGAAAAGGTGCCGCCCCTTTTTGTCAGTTTTCTATACTTAGGACATACTTTGTCCTAAGTATAGGGGGGTGTGCACCCAGAGTTTCTTTCATTCTTTTCAATCCTCTCCATTGTCTCCTCTTCTTGTCTATACTTAGGGATATCTTACCCTAAGTATAGGGGGAGACAATCTGAGTACGATCTGTTCATTCCCACCCTTGACCCTCCCTGTGTTGCGTACAATCTGCTATACTTAGGATTATTTGATCCTAAGTATAGGGGGGACGATCAACTTCTCATTCATTCATTCAATCGTTCGTTCTTTATTCTTTAGATTTTCCTATACTCAGTACGAGTTATGTCTTCTTTTTTCTCTTTGATCTATGACGACATAGCTCAAGCTAAGTATAGGGTGGTCGTATATACTACGTATATACTTTAGCCATAACTCGTACTTTCGTATTTTCCTAATAAATATGGCTAAGAATTCTTTAAAATTCATTAAAAACCCTAATAAAAAGATGTTATTATTCCTCAATTTCTTTGTATATTTACTGATTAATAAATCAGATGAAATATTTTTTGCAAAATGTTTGAAAAATAGTTTGAAAATCTTTGTGAAAATCTTTTGAAAACTATCTGGAAAACGTTTTGTTACATGTTTTCAACCTTTGTAAAAATGTGTGGTTTGTAAAATTTATTTTCTTTGTGTGAAATAACAAAATGTTTGAAAAATTGTTGCAAATGGTTTGAAAAATGGTTGCAAACATATGTGAAAAATCTATATATATTTTGTTTGGAAAACCTTTGCAAAATGATTTTCAAATGTGTGTACATGTTTGTAAAAACTGTTTGTAAAAATTATTTTGGACTATAGTTTTCAAAACATTTGAAAAACCTGTGTCAAATAAGTTTGAAGAATACATACATCTCACAAAAAAAATCACTATCTATATACTTATAAAATTGATCACTTACCCTTGTAAATTCTTAAAATCCACTTCTTGTAAATATAAGAAGCACTCCCGTGTAAATATTTGTACCTAGCTTTTAGACAAAAATCTTTTTGTTTTCAAAAATCCCAAAAACATTTGCAAAATTAAAATCCAAAAACATTTGAAAAATCTTTGAAAATACAAAAAATGCATCTGCATATGCATCATCATCATATTTTCAAAAATCCATAAAAAGTTTAAAATCTTTGAAAATTGCATCACAAAAATATTTTCTGCATTTGCATAGCATGAGCATTTTTCGGATTGAGTTTGATGGTTGAACGAGTCTAAGTAAAATCCGGAGATTGGAGCTTGATTGGACCTTATAATCCACCTAATAACAGGAACCTTATAGGAACTGGGTTTGAGGTACTTCAGGTCTAGTTGACTTAATTCTTTGAGGATTACGAGACTTGGTTAATGGATTCTTGACTGCCTAAGTAGAGTATTTCGGAACACACGCACGACTCTTGTTGATAATGACCTAACTTAGACACCTGCACCTTTCACTTGGCTCAACTCAGTTGGAGTGGTGAGGGGATTGGATTTGCCGGTATGAGACGCAAACAAGTGGAAACACTTGTCCTCCTCTAGGGAGGGAAGTGCACCCCAACCTGTCCAGTGATGAGGAAGTCTAAAGACAGGAGAGTGTGGGTTGCAATAAAGCTTCAAAAGAGGGATAGTCTACTGGCTCAAGAGGAAAAACTCTTTATGTAAATGCTGTTGTGAATAGTATTTCAAAAAAAGATGGTCAGGCCTGTACAAAAATAAATGCCTGCAAAGTATGTACAAATGTTGTAAAGTCAATAAGCTAGCTTGAGTTCCAAAGTCAAATATGTGAGCATGCAGCTGGATGACTTGACTACACTGGTCTTGCATCCTAAGATAGGTAGCTACACTGGCTACCATCCATTCTTCTCTCCACCCCCTCCTCTAGAGCTGGTTGCCACTTGAACTTAGAAGGGAATACTCCGCTCCTCGAGGATGGAGTTGTTGGATTGGGGAATCATTGGGTTGTCGTACTGGAGAAGTCAATTTCTTTGTCATTCTAGTTGGGGAGAGCCACTATCACTTACACTGTACGAGTCAGATTAATAGTCGTAAGGGTTTGCGTATGAATTGAGATATTTCTGACCTGGCTATTGAGGAGACATGGACAGAGTTTTGGGATTCTCAAGGACTGTTGGATTTCAAATTCGGTTCTCATTAAGGTTCCACCCGCACTAAAAATCCAAAGGTCTGACTTAAGCTCCAAACTTTGATTTTGTGAAGACAAGTTTGATAATTAAACTAAATCCAAGTTCTTCTTTTTCTTTTCTTTCTTTTTCTTTTTGCACTTATTGCATAGGTGTTTGCTAGGGACTAGCAAAGGTAAAGTATAGGGGGATGATGAATCCACATTTCATCATCTTTATTCTATCATTTTGGCCTCAAAAACCCTAGTAAATGCATGTAAATACCTTTAAAACCATCATCTTAGCATTCATGCATGTGCATGTAATTAGTGTATAAAATACAGTTTTTAAAGACAAAATTATAGAATAAAGAAAAGAAAAGAAAAAGAATAAAATATTGTAAATATTTTATGACCCGAAACCCCGATACCTAGGCATCTTGATGACTAGGTCGAAAAGGAATAAAGTGGGGGGGGATAAGCGCCAAAATACCAATAAAAATTCCTTTCATTTCCTTCATTCTTTATTCATTTTGGGACCTATTTTTAGTTCCACTTTTTATACCTTAGATAAAGAAACTTTGTACATAAAAGTTGTAGATAATTAAATAAATAAAAATACAAAATTGATTTAACTCAAAAGTAACACACAGATAAAAAGTTTTGGTCTGAATAAGATTCCAGAATGCCAACTTCCCAGACCCGTATCTCACAAATAAAAACTCCAAATGCATCAAACTCACCTTTAATTGTATATAATTTAAAATAAGCTATTAGTGGCGGTAGTTTCGCATTTGGCAGAGCTACGGTTTAAAAGTTGAGTTTTGGACCCCTATTGTATACTTGTATAGATTAAAATATTCATTTTATTTATTATTCATTAATTTTATAATTGTATATTTTTATAATTTTGTAAATATTACTTATAATATATATGCACATTAAAATCAGAATAAAACTGCAAAGAAAACTCAAAATAAAAATACTTGTATATACAATACCTAGGTATAATACCTATATACATACCTGTATAATATATACTTATATTTTATTAAGTGTACAAAATACATCAGAAAAATAAAATAAAAATATTTCTAAGTGTATAAAAGTATTTTATAAATTTATAAAATATTAAACAAAATTAATTAAATTAAACATACAAAATAAAAATGAAATACTGAAATATATAGATAAAGATACCTATAAAGGGTATAAAAGGAAACTTGTAATTATTAATCTCAAAAAAATAAATAAAAGATACCATAAAATAATTTATAAAATAATAAACATTTTTTATTTTTAAACTAAAAATTAATAAAGTAATTTGCTATTTTTAATTGATTTTACAAGTGTTTTTTCCAGGGATTTTCCTGGTTGGTCCACGTGGACCAACCAGGTGGAAATTGACCCGCTGGTCAACTCCCTGGTTCTTGCTCCTGCAGCCCGTCAGATTGCGTTTTTTAGCCATTTTCTCCCATTTTTCAAGGCAGCATCTTTCATTATTTGACCTTGTGCCCTTCACGACTTTTTATTCCCATACATCCCTTATACACGCCTAGGCATAATAATGAGCATTGATTACATGTGTGACTTATTTTCTTTGTCCTTTGGGCCGGGTTGACCATCTCTCTGCCCCACATTCTGAAATTAGTCATACTGCATTTTTTTGGCATTTTCTCTGAATTTTGGAGAGCGCGTCTTTCACCATTTGGCCTCGCTTCCTTCTGCAATATTTCCCCTACTATTGAGCATCCACGCCCAACCATTACTTAGGGGATTGGACCCGCGATTTGCATGATCCGCATCGATCTTTGAGCCCCTACGTCACTTCTTCAAAATACGCCCCAAACCTTCATTTGGTTTTTGAACTCCTTTTTCCCCTTCTTCCTCCCTTCTTTCATGTGCTGAGGTTAGAGGGAGGTGACAACAACCTCACCTCGCCATTAGGAGGAGAGGAGGAGCGGCGCAGAGGCGTCTCCACCCATCACCGGCCAAGCTTGGCTGTGAGGTACCCCATCCCAGGCAACCCGCCTTCGAGGTCGTTTTCTTCTTATTTTTCTTTACTTATTTTGGTAGCTGTAACCTTAGCTTTCGATTCATGCATCTATTTCGACGTTTAGTCAAACATTAGAGTGGATTTCGACTTCAAACACCTTGCCAGGGCTCGTAGCTCCGGCCACCACTCCCCACACCATTACTCACCGAGCACTCGCCAATAAACGCCAGGATTTCTGCCATTTTGTGCTGCCGTGTTGTATCTTCTTTACGGGTCCTGAAGGGGGCGTCTGAGCCTCGGGTACATCTTCCTCGTGCTGCTGGAGCACCCCCCAGGTCTACCTTCGCCGCCGGGCACCACAGGGGCCCATCTGGGCATTTTGAGACATACACTCGACGAGGGGGACTCTGGGGAAGCATTTGAAGTCAGCAGGGAGGAGTCGGAAGCACCGGGTGTGAAGATTTTGGAGCTTACAGTTCATCCAGGTCGAGTTCTTCGGCTGTTCTTCCCTCGCATCCCGGAGCCGTTCGATCCCGCCTTGTTCTTGGCTAGCTATAGCAGCCATCCGATCACGCTGCACCCCGGCCGTTGATCTCCACCGCTCCATCTAATCTCAGCCGCGCAACGCAAAGGGGTACGGGTCGTTGGATCGTCGACACGTGGCGTTAAGTGAACCATCTGCTGCCGTCGGATCCGCCTACTTGGGTATTTTGCATTTTTAGCCCAAGGAGTTTTTGTATTTGATAGTTAATATTTAAACATTTATCTGTTTGTTAAACTTTTGCAAACTTTGCATATAAGCCCCTGGATGTTTGCTTAATTATTATCTACCCCTGGCCTACGCGTATTTTCTTGTTGTTGTCTCTAATTTTTGCATGCATCTATAAAACTCCAAAAATTCTCAAAAAATTTAAGCTCCTGTTGCATTGTAGATTCACTACCTATTTTCATTTTGCGTTTTTATTGCATTTTCATATTTATTAAAAATCAAAAATACGTATTTTCAGTGTTGTTTGCATTAGAAAATATATAAAAATTATAAAAAACACCTCAGAAAATTCCAAAAAAATATATATTTGGTGTCTTTTAGTATATTTTAGCTCCAGACCAAAAATCACTAAAAAAATACAAAACAAACCCCTAAAAATAATAAAACCCCAAAAAGCTTCCTAAAAATACTAAACATTCTATGAAAATCCTAAAAATGCAATTTCAGTTTCTGTATCTTTTCTGATTCTTTATCTTTCAACTAAAATTAATTTGAGAATTTTTGGACACCATTTGATATTTTTCATCCTCATTTTAGTTTCAGCCTGTAGCTAATTCACTATTTTCTTGTATTTTTACTTTTAAAATTATCAAAAATATTCTGAAAAATCCTCAAAAATCACAAAAATAGTAGAAAATTATAAAAAGACAAAAAACAATTTATTTTCTGATTTTTTGAGCATTTTTACTCATTTTTATAAATCCTTTATCCTCTCATTTCTTATATTGTGTATATTCTATTATTGAAAAAAATATTAAAAAATATAAAATAGAAAAAGAAAATATAAAATCAGAAAATTAAAAATCAAAGTACAAAATTATAAAATTAAAAATTAAATAAAAAATATATAAAATTAAAAACCCACAAAAAATATCATAGATAGACAAACATTCATATTCACACACTTGTGCATTTTGCCCCGTTCTATCATGCTTGCTCCCTGTGTTCGACCTCTACAGATACTTGCACCTATACACATCTTGTTGTAGAGTTATAATAAATTTTAGCTGCGCACAGTTACTTTCATTGCTTGATTTATTTGTTATGGGTTAATTGTTGTTTTAATCCGGATTTCGCGTGGTCGATTCAGCGACTGAGTTCCCGCCTTGTGTGGAACTTAAGATCACCGATTTTCGCGTTAAACACCTCCTCCCAGCCGTCTTCCTCTGTGAAGAATGTTCGGGTTGCGATGGGGATCATTCCCCAGTGACTGTTGTTGGTACTGTCAACTTTTCTTCCAAGCTGCATCTGACAGATGTTCATTGTGCCCCTGCTTTTCCTCTCAGCCTTCTATCAGTACAAAAGCTATGTCATCAGCTTAACTGTCGTGTTATTTTTGATGAGGTTTATTGTTATTTTCAGGACATCCGGACGAGGAAGATTTTTGGTGGGGGTCATGAGTGGAACGACCTCTATTACCTCGACATCCCTTCTGATTCCAACTTTGCTGGTGCGGTCTCTATCTCTGAAGACCCATTTCTATGGCACCTTCGTCTTGGTCACCCTTCTGCTAAAGCTCTCTCCATGATGTTCTCTAAACTTTCTATGCTGAAACCCTTTGAGTTTGAAGCATGTCAGTTCAGGAAACATCATCGAGCCTCCTTTCCTATACGGACTGAGCCTCGCCGTCATACTCCTTTTGCACTTATTCATTGTGATATATGGGGACCTTGTCCGGTCCGAAGTTTAAGTGGTCATAAATATTTTACTGTCTTTGTGGATGACTACAGTCGATCATCTTGAGTTCTCCTGTTAAAGGAACGTTCAGAAATTAACAATATTATCAAGAATTTCTTTTACTATGTCAAAAACATCTTCTCCACTACTGTTAAAATATTTCGTTCTGATAATGCATTGGAATTTACACAAAATAATTTGACATTATTCTTTGCTTCCCAGGGTGCCTCTTGCCCATATACCTCCCAACAGAATGGGGGTAGCCGAAAGGAAACTTCGACATCTCCTCGACATTGCCCGCTCTCTTCTTACCCAAATGAAGGTCCCCAAAACCTATTGGGAAGATGCTATTCTCACTGCTGTCCATCTTATCAACAGAGTTCCCTATGTCTCCCTAAATGGCTCCATACCCTTTGCCTTATTGTTTCCAAATGACTCACCATTTCCTCTACCTCTGCGGATTTTTGGATGCACCGCCTTTGTTCACAGCTTTCATACTGCAGACAAATTATCGTCACGTGCAATTAAATGTGTTTTTCTGCATTATTCCAAAACAAAGAAAGGGTATAGATGCTATGATCCTTGTGGTAAACACTATTGTATATCGGCTGATGTCATCTTTTTCGAACAAACTTGCTTCTTCAATCAAGATGTGTCTGACATACCATTAGAACTTCCTCCTCCACCAATTGTCTATAAAAGAAAACATATGTTCCCTCTTGTTCATATTCCTCTACTTGTTCCTTTGTTGTAGGAAAATATGCCATCTTCTAGTGCCCCCGCCAACACTACTCCGGATGATCCTCAGGAGCTTCCCATTGCCCAACGCAGAACAAAGAGGTAATATACTATTCATCCTATGTCTAATTTCACGTCTACTGATAGCCTATCATGTTCTGATAAAAGATATGCAGATGCTCTTATGACAATCTCTGTCCCAAGAGACTATCACAGTGCATTAAAGGACCACGGGTGGCAACAAGCTATGAACGAAGAAATGGATGCTCTCAATTCCACAGGAACATGGGGATCTAGTTCAGTGTCCCGAAGGTGTCAGGCCTGTTGCCTGCAGATGGGTTTTTACTACGAAATATGTTCCAGATGGTTCTATTGACAGATTGAAAGCAAGACTTGTGGAAAAAGGCTTTACACAGACATATGGAGTTAATTACTTCGAGACTTTTTCACATGTTGTCAGGATGGGGTCTATTCGCACTATCCTCTCTATAGTCGTGAACAAAGGATGACCTATTTTTCAACTATATGTCAAGAATGCATTTCTATGTGGTGATCTTGAGGAAGAGGCTTACATGATGCAACCCCCAGGTTACAAAGTCAAGGGGGAGTATGTTTGCTGACTTCGCAAAGCAATTCATTGTCTAAAGCAAAGTCCGAGGGCATGGTTTGACAGACTTAGTTCAGAGATTAGCACTCTGGGCTTTCAGAGAACTACATCTGACCATTCTGTCTTTGTCAGAAAACGATCAACAGGTACTGTCATACTAGCTGTATATGTGGATGACATGGTTGTTATAGGTGACGATGATAAAGGAGTGCCAGAAGTGAAGACTTTTCTGCAAAAGGTTTTTGTCACCAAGGATCTGGGGCAACTTCGTTATTTTCTGGGTATAGAAGTCTTACACACCAAGAAGGGGCTTCATATGTCACAAAGAAAGTACTGCTTAGATATACTTACTGAGGCAGGACTACTTGGGTGCAAGCCCTCTGGCATACCTGTAGAACCAAAGAAACATTCTACACCAGATGATCTTGCCTTTGAAGATACCACAAGATACAGAAGCCTGGTTGGCAAACTTCTGTACTTTATTGTTATTAAGCCAGACATATCATATGTTGTGAACAGAGCTAGCCAACACATGGAGAAACCATGCTACAACCACTGGTAAGATGTTCTTCAGATCCTTCGCTACCAGAAGGAATCCCCTGGACGTGGTCTATTCTATGGGGCAAATGGATACACTAAGGTTGATGCTTATGCTGATGCGGATTATGCAAGCTCACCTAAGGATCGCCGTTCTACGACGGGCTATGCGATGATGGTAGGAGGTAACCTTGCTAGTTGGAGGAGCAAGAAGCAGACAGTGGTTTCCCGATCCAGTGCAGAGGCAGAATATAGGGCAATGGCCCAAGCCACATGCGAAATTACCTGATTACTACTTTTGCAAGATCTCAATATTGGTATCACTACTCATGTTCCTCTATACTATGATAACAAATCTGCCACTTATATTGCTACAAATCCTGTGTTCCATGAGAGGACCAAACACATTGAGATCGACTGTCATTTTGCTCGTGATGCTGTACGAGAAGGCAAGATTTCTACACCACATATCTTAACAGATCTTCAGCTTGCAGACATATTCACAAAGGCCTTATCAAAGAAGCGCCTTTCCTGGATATCTTCCAAGTTGGGCATGATCGATGGATATGCTCCAACTTGAGGGGAAGTGCTAGAGATTGCAGAAGATTTCTTTCTTTATATTATATTGTAACCCCACGAGGGCTTTTATGTTAAGAGAATATTCTATGTGGCTTTTTGTTAAGAGAATATTCTATAGAGAATATTCTATATTCTATAAAGAATATTCTATAGAATATTCTCCTTTGAGCCCTCTAGGGTTTAGTCCTATATAAGGACCCCTAGACCTCTTGAATAAACAACGAATTATCTCTTCTTATCATTCTTTCACATGTTCTCCACCTGGTGACGAGGCCTACATGCTTTATATGACTCCTCTTGAGACTGTGTGTTACTAGTGTTCTCCACCTGTCGGCTATATGCTCGTGTTACAGATCATAGATGCATCTTTGCATTTCACTTTCATCCTTTAATTTTTAAACTACAAATCTATGTCGTGGCAACTTTTTCTTATCCTATATTTAAGATTTATATTGCTTCTCCAATTTTCGTATTTTCATTTTTGCATATGCAACCATACCTCTCACTTCTTGCGATCACGGATTAGTTTCGAATATCAAGCACAAGGGAAGTAATTCTTGATGACTTTTTAATCCTAATTTTCTTAAATGGATTTTATAATTATGAGGCATATAAAAGGATATTATACTTCTAATAGGCCTTTCTCTAATGCTTCTTTTGCCCACATTACTTTTTGATCTATGTTGTCTATCTATATTAAGGAATACTATGTCCATACATTACTAGAAGGTTCTGTTTAGTATCTTTGAGCACAGTTGTAAGACTTATACGATGTTTGTCTATATCCTAGATTGTTTCATTCATCATCGGTTGAATCCTAAACAACTACAATAAATAAAGCATGAAGGGGACTGCCGAGTTACATTCTTATGATGGCCATGAAAAGATCTATTAAACACATATATGGTTTATCTACTGTATTACATTGTTTGATTCAAGACATATAAGCCATAATTTATTCAATATTTTTCAAAAATATATTTTCCCATGTTGATTCAAGACATATAAGCATTTTTGGGTTTATTTTCTATTAAATTTATTATAAGCAATTACAATGGTTAATTATTAGTTAAAGCTGGCGGCCTGATTGGAGTTAGTGTATAACTTATTCTTAATGATGCATTTTGATTTTTTTTGCTAGTTCTACTTGTTATGAAATGGCGATGGAATCTATTGTGTAGCTTTTCATGGTTAGTTAAACAACAAATATGATGCAATTGAGTTCTAAACCTCTATTATATCTTACTATAAATTGTTGGATATGATAATAATAAATATGATCAAATTGGGTTTTTGTTAGTTTTCTTGACAGATCATGAAATAGGGAGGTAACCTGGGTTCAACTTGGAATCTATTTTGCAACTTTTCATGGTTAGTTAAATAGCATTTCGTAATCACACAGATCCATTCGGATTATATATAGAGGCTGATGGGGCTACCCCCAACATGGCTGTCCCGCCTTATTTTTTGTCAAATTTTTTATTTTTTTGAAAAGCATCGCCATGTATATTCATCCCTATATCCCTCCTATATGCCACTCAAATTTCGTCAGAAACATAGACTTCTATGGCCTCCATCAATATATGGTCGATTTAAAAAATCCCGTGACCGTTAAAAAAAATGACTTTCTGGATGGAGGCCGTAGGAGTCTCTGATTCTGATGAAATTCGAATGACATATAGGAGGGATATAGAGATGAATAAACGTGGTGATAATTTTTCAAAAAAATAAACAAATGTGAATAATGGGGTGGGGGCAGCTCCATTTTACACACACACAACACACGCACGCACGCACGCACACACACACGATCTTGATGGTTTGATGCTCAGCTCGAGTTTTCATAATTTTTTTATATGTATATCATATTCTATTGTAATTTCATGATTATATTCTCCTTTGGATATCTTTTGCTGCTTTCTATGGTTATTGTTTGGATTTACATTGGTAATTTAGGAGAGGAAATGATGCTAAGTTCAAATTTTGATGGCCCTTTAAAATGTTTCTTATATAATATTCGTGCTTAATACAATATTATAGATTAGGCATGTTGACAAAAAATCATAGTTCATCGAGATGACATAAATTCATTACAAATATTTATAAATTACATGGCACCACTAAAATTAGTATTATATAAATATTAAATACATATTTCCACTCAAATCCATATAGATAATCAACTAAAATGACACCCCTAAACAGATATTTTTTTTTAAAAAAATAAATTTGTCAGTGTAAAGGTAGCTTCAGTGTTATATGCATTAATAATTAATCGACAATTGCAGACACCCACGTATATTTATTTGGAAAAAAAGTAAAAATACACCTAGACTGTTACCAATAAAAAGATTAATTTTACCTCCAATCTACATTTTGTTCATAACTTTTAAAAAATATCATATATATTCAAAAATAAAATAATATAAAACCAAGAATAACGTTAACGTCAACAACATTGCCATAAAACGGGCCAGGATAATATGAAGTTAGCATTACTGCCTCTCTTAAATTACTAATGAAATGTCAATCATACAGAAACAGAAAAAACAAAGAAGATATCAACTTAAAAAAATCATTCAATGAAATAACTCTAAGATATAACATAGGCTCTAAACTTATCATAACATATATATGATACATATGATATGACTCTTTTTGCTAGGCTAAAGAGAATATCGATTTGGTTATTGGTATTTTGTTGTATTTTTTTCGAATAAATGGATCTATTAATATATATATATATATATATATATAATATTACATTGACTTAAATAAAAAATTCTTATATCCGTTTCACATTTTTTAATTGTTGGTAACGTGCTCTATTTCTTAAAATTTCAGTATTTTACAAGTCTTCATTTACATGTTAGATGTTCTTGTTAGCAGTCTTAGATTAAGTAATTATGGTGGTACTGATGAATTTGTATTTGTAAAAAAAACCTTTGTTTGTTAATCTTCAAATAAATGTATTGAACTTTTAATATTATAGATAGCTCCAAAACACAGATCAATATAATTTTAGAATCAAGAAATAATGGTTGTTGAGTAAAAAGTGATTACTTTAGAATGGAGTTCTCCCTTTGCTATTTCATTAGCATATTTATTAATTGAATATGGCTTCATTTGATGTCTAAATAATGTGATAATGTATTGGACTAGGTGAAAGATGGATCTGGACATGTTTTTGTGACCAATGTCTTGCTGATGTATTTGATGTTTTTTAAATGTGAGGTGGAATTTATCTTTTTACTATTGATTTTTGCCTTTATTCTTATGAGGTTTTCTTTCGAGGAACAATTGGTAAAACTGCATACTATTTTAATAAGGTACTTATATTTAATTTTTTTAATAAATTTATTTATGCAAAAACATGCTCCCATCTTTAATAACTTTTAGAAAAAAATCCGAACCATAATAGTTTTAAATTAAATGGTTTTTTTAAATTTTCAGATATGCAATAGTTTTCAATTAAATTGTGCAATGAAAGTTAATTAGGAACACCTTCATCCTACACAGTTTACTTATTATTTTATGTTATATTGTATGTTGTTATCTTTTGAGACATGTTATCATCTTTCTAAATGTTCTATAGTTTGTAGCAACATCTATGGAGTGCATTTCATTGCTTTTAAATTGAAACTTATAATTGCATTAGTTCTAATCATGTATCGGTAAAGTTAAGTATTGGGTAAGGTCGGCCCGAACCTAATATCCGATCTGTTGAAGCTTGAGCCCGTAATTTCAATGAGCGGCCTTGAGCCTTAATTCTGGCCCATTTGTTTAATCGGGCTGGACTCGGAGTACAATTGGCCCGAACCCGAAGCCCGAAAGTTGGTCCGCCCATTAGCCCGAATCTAAGCCCCACTGCGGCCCGATCCAAGCTCGAATAAGGAGGGAGGGAGGGAGGCTGGGACCCGAGAAGCCCGAGATGAGAGAGACCCGATAATTTTCCATAGCTTCATCGCATATCTGCTTGCCCGACCAAAAGTCCCACTCTCCCACCGTCCAGCCCTGCAGACCCCTCCTGCTGCCCTCTCCGCCTCGTCAGACCCCCGCTTCGCTCCCTCCTTCCTCCGCTTTGTCCGACGCCATCCTTCGACCTCCAGGCAGAAGGTGGATATAACCTAAATTAATTATCTACAAATGTGATCATAGAGACGGTGGATATACATATACATTCCCTCTTAGGTGAGAATTATGGTGGTTGATTTTGCAGGTAACCTCATCACATGAGCACCGACGTCAATATATCTCTCAACTCTGCTGAAATCCTGTTTTTATATGCCCACTTGCAGACTCCACTCTGTGATGTGTTTCCGGAGTCAATAATTCTCTCCCTCTGGATTTGTTTGTTTGCAACAGTCCAATGCTTAGTGCTAATGCTATTCTTGGAACGAGATTTATCAGCTTGGTGCCTTAGTTCCAATCTTGCGATCTTCTCTTGCATCTACACCATATGATCGAATGAATGTGGAGTTGTCTAGTTTAATTATATTCTATCTTCCATTTTATTGATACAATTATAGTTGTGGATTTAAATATTACAAATAAACTGTTGGAAGATGGGCAACAAGCTGCGCCGCCAATCCCTTTTGGATGGCAAATCCAATTCTTCGGAACACAACACCCATAGACCTGAGAACCATAACATTGCTATGCATAAATTTCTGAACCCTCTTAAGGAGCTCTACAGCTTCAGACGCCAAGAACCCAAAGGTATCAAACCCGAAAGGGATGAAGACATGTTGATTGTCAACATAAGCCTTCTCATGTTTAGTAACTTTGGCTGAGGCAACTTTCTGTGCAGCGTATCCTGCAGTAAACTCACTTTTTATCAGACCAACTAATGGAGACACTGCAATTAAATCAACACATGCATGTTTTCCTCCAACCCAACCAAAAATTAAAATATCTGCTGGTCTGAGTGTGGATCTCCCCTCGTGTGGTTCAGACAAAAAATTCATAGGTGCTTCTTTCTTTGACACAACCCCAGCCTTCTTGAGAACATCATAGAGGACACTCTGACAAGATCCTTCCTATATTTAAAATCTGGAAGTTCACGACAATGAACGGCATGCTCCCTAAAGGAGTCTGATGAGCCGGAAAACCCGAGAGACTAAGGGAGATAAATATCACTGGTCGTTGCGACCTCAATCTCTCGAATCAGACATAACAAGAAAATAAGACCACCAAAATCAAATAATCAATCAAACGTCGAATAGCGGTCTTCGCTATTTATTTAACCTGGTATAGTGACCAGGGTCAGACACAAGGAGCACGGGTTGGCCAAATAGGTCTACAAAGTAGTCAGAAAATGAAATAAAATATTTTTGGTGGATTTTATGGTTTTTTTTAAATTTTTTTTGTAATTTTTTAATTATGAAGAAAATAAGAAAAAAGCCAAAAAGAGCACAATAAATAATTTATTTAACAACACAAATCAAGCCAGCAAATTAAAATAAAATTATTTTTGGGTTTCATATTTTTATGTGTTTTTGGTAATTTTATCAGAATTTTATGATTTTTAATGGATTTTATAAAAATGAAAGAAGGAAGAAAATCGAAATCAATGTGCAGCCAGATTTGAAAGGTTATTTAAAAATATCTAAATAACCTCTAAAAATCTGGAGAAAATTTTATATCAAACTAAAAATGAAAACTAAGCTACAGGAAGAAAAATTGATTTTTTATATTTTTTAATAATTTTTATAAGATTTTTAGGGTTTTATAGTTTTTAGGGGTTTTATAAATCCAAAATGAGCAAAACTTGAACTCCGCTTCGCCTCCTCGCTCGCTCACTGACTAAGCTGAAGCAAGCAAACACCAAAACAAACAGTACCTAATTTTTTTAGAATTTTTAGATTTTTTTATATTTTTATGATTTTATAATTCAAACAGTAGCAAAAATAAGGGTTTTTGATTTTTTAAAAATATAAAAACCACTCAAAAATGTCCAAAAAATTACCGAAAATTTTACACTGTGGCAGGGGCCACGTGTCCAAATTTCACCAAATTTGGAGTTAATTTGATATTTATTCAACCAATAAACAAGCATTAGCACATAGGGACCTAATCGCAAGAAAAATAAGTTTTCAGGGCTAAACTGAAACACGTGCATAAACTATAGGGGGTTCAGTGCAAAATTCGCATAAATTTCAACACATGCTCAAATACATCACGCACAGGGATCAGAACTAAACTTTCATTCCATAACAGCAATAAAACTCAGCCCTAATCATGCAAATATCCCAAAACCTCACGTGACGAAGCACGTGAATCCACAAAAGACTAAAGTGCAAATACAATAAAATGTAGGTCTTGATTTGCAAATTACCCAAGTGTACTAAGTTATTTAATAAACTAAACAATAACTGAAATAAAGTGCAGGGGGTCTGGCGCAAGTTACCTAGCCAAAGCGCGTACGGGGCACGTGGGGGCCAGGTGTCAGGCGGTGAGTGGCTGATGGGCGTGCGACTTTGGTGACACCTCCTGGCAGAT
This sequence comes from Ottelia alismoides, assembly GCA_037367405.1. Lineage (NCBI taxonomy): Eukaryota > Viridiplantae > Streptophyta > Magnoliopsida > Alismatales > Hydrocharitaceae > Ottelia > Ottelia alismoides. The sequence continues at coordinate 720,995 of JAZKJV010003880.1, forward strand.
CGAACGGTCCGTACGAGAGGGTAAACGTGGGGTGCACGTGGCCGTCAGATCGTGGATTTAACGACCTGTCAGTGGCAGACCTCGAACGGTTAAGATAGCGTTTGGAAGTGCTGCGTGATCTGACGGTGGAGAGAGGGTCTGGATGAACACCTCCTGGACGAACTTCGCCGGCGAACTGGAGTGGCTACGCGCGTCTGATGGGTGATCAGCTAAAGGGCTTCGACGCGCCTTGTCGCTCCGCGTCTGATGGTGGTGACCGATGGAGTTCCCAACGGTCCGATCCTCGGGTGAAGGAAGGAGGACCTGGGCGACTCCGGCAAGGTGTGCGAGATGCGACTTAGGGGGTGACCCACGCTTATTCACCTGCAAAGGGAAGCTCGTGCTCGGAGGAAGACTCCGGTATGGGTTATTTGATAAGCAGTAAAGGGAAGCGAGGTGGTTTGGCGAAGGAGGGGTCCCAGCGGAGGCGGCGGAAGGGACCTGTCCCGATCTTGGCTTGGATAGCCAAGATCGAGGTGATCAGATCATGGAAGGAGGGTGACGATGAATCGAGGAGTCTATCTGTACAGATAGGATGAGGTGACGGGGCTCCGGCCACTGGGGCAGAGCTGGCAGAGCAAGATAAGAAAGATTGAATCTACTCGACGATCTAGAAGCTAATGGAAGTACCTGATGGTCGGAAGCGTCTGGGATGGAGATGCCGAGTCTCCTGGGATCCTCGCCTCAATGGAGTGATGCCTCCAGAGGCTCGAGATCGCCGATGGCGGAGCGCGGCAGCGATGACCACCGGACCTGGGGCTAGGGCATCTCATTCCTCGCTGCAACACCTCCTAGGGCTTGCTGTCACTCAAGGGAAGAGGGTGGAGAACCTGGGAGTCAAAGACGGTGGCCGAAGGTGGGGGGAAATGCGGTTGGAGGCGAGACTATATAGGAGTGAAGGTCCGGGATGATGGGAGTTGGGCGCGCAATCCGATGCACGGACCCCTAGAGAGAAGAGCATGCGTGAATCACAGATCAAGGAGCTGCAATCGGAGCCCGAGGTTTGGGTAAATGGGAGGCGGATTACGTCTGGAAAAATGGGAGAAATCGGGTCGAGACGAGGTCCGCGAAGCAGAGTGGTCCAGGGGGGGAGTTGACCAGGGGTCAACATCCCTTGTGGACCAATCAGGAGGCGCCAATCTGAAATTATTTGAAAATTCAAAATAAAATAGAAAAAGGCTTTATTTAAAATATTTTCAAAATAAAAAAATGTTTATTTATTTTTCAAAGTATTTTTTAGTGATTTTTATTTATTTTTTTGAAAAATAAATTAGGTATATACATTATATATTATTATATACAGGTATAAATACTTATGTATTTTTTATTTTTATTTTTATTATTTTATTTATGTACAATTATTCCTATTTTATATTTTATTTATTTACACCATAAAATTTGGGATATAAAATAATTTTTATTTTATTTTTATTTTTTATTAACAAGGGTAAAATAAATATGTCTTTTATTCTTATATACATGGTATATATATACAATGAGGAGAGATAATTTATTTTTTTTTGTTTTTATTTAATTTTTCTGATTTTTATTTTATTTTTATAAATATATACAAAATAAAAGAAACACATAAATATTTTTATTTTATGAAAATAAAAAATATACACTTAGAAGGGGTTTTGTATACAGTTGAGTTGCCCTATCTCTCTCTACTTATTTTATTTGACGATCAGACCCATATTGGGTCCTCTCTTGGGTTCAGGTCACTCAATATTTATTCTAAATATTTATCTCTTTTTCTTTCTTTCTTTATTCTTTTATTTTTGCACAAAAAACATGCTAATTATTGCTATTTACACAATGCATGCTATTTGGTAAATTATTATATTTACAAACATATACATGGTGTTTTGCAAAGATTTTTAGCTAAAATAAAAGAATAAAGAGTGATAAATGAGGATTCATCACCCCACTATACGTTACTTTTGCTAGTCCCTTAGCAAACACTTATTTGAAAAAGAAGTGAAGAATAAAAGAAAAAGGAAAAAAGAGGAAAAATGAATCAATGCTGATTATTAAACTTGCCTTCATTAAATTGAAGTATGGAACTCGGTCAGATCTTTGAATTATTAATGTGTCGGAACCTTATTTGGACTTTGGTTTAAAACTTAATACCCTCTAATTTCCACTAATCTATAGTCAAGACTCCTCAACAATCCAGATCAGAACAAGTCTACATACACAAACCCTGAAGGCCATGAATCTTTTCTTGTACCGTGTAAGTGAGGTCTAGCTCTCCACCTCAAAAGTAGCAAAATCACAACCCTCCCCAACAAGGTAACTCTAAAACCCTAGTCTGGCAACTCTTTCCTCGAGGAGCGGGGTATTTCCTTCTAAGTTCAAGTTCAACCATCTCAAGAAGACAAGCAAGAAGAGAATGGACAATGGCCAGTGTAGCCATGTATCCTTGGGAGCTCAACCAGTGTAGCTAAGTCTCCCTGCTGCAAGCTTCATAAGAAGGAACATGGATACCAAGCTTTGCTTATTGCACTATATACACTCCGGTGGGATTATCATTTTCTCTCAGACCCACCAATTTTTTTTGGAGTTATTATTTTCTTTTTGCATTTTTTGATGTGCATATTTACAACATATCTACAAAGTGCAGCATATATACATAAGGAGTTTTTCCTCTTGAGCCAATAGACTATCTCTCTTTTGAAGCATTATTGCAACCCACAACCCAAATACATGTATATATACCTATAAATATACATGTAAATATTAACACCTAATAAATTAATATATAAAAATAAATAAAAATAAAAAAATACTACATAAAATTATGAACATTTTCTATATTTTCATCAAAAATTAAATAACACATTTTATGTTTTAAATATAATTAATAAAGGTTTCCCTCGAGGATTTTTCTGGTTGGTCCACGTGGACAAACCAGAAAGCAAGGACTGTTGACTGGTATGTCAACTGTCCTTGTGCCCCGTAACCTCATGTTAGAACCTCACCTACCCCTCTCTTCTCCATTTTTCACTCCATCCTCCATACCTCCATCTTCCTAGAGATCTTACCCAATCTGCAACCCTATTGTCCTTCTTCTTCTCCCATACCAGAATCCCCACCTACCACTGTCCTCTCTCCCGTCATCTTCTCCCCCTTTTTGCCCTTCACCTCATGTAAAAAATAAAAGATCTGCTTCCCTATTTTGAATTTGATCCTCCTTTCTCTCTTGTTACCCCAATAGGAACCCTTGTCAAGTCCCGTCAGTGACAGATTTGAGATTCATCTTGTCGACATGGATAAAGGTGATGATTGGTCCGAGCTCTACCGACCATCACCAGTGAGCTCTTTTACATACATATATATATATATATATATTTAATTTATTTTTCTGAGTTTATTTATATACTTAAATAGTTAGGTATATTTATCACATATGTACTTTAGAGGTATAATGCATCTATATATTGGAGTACACCATTTATTTTCATGGAATTTTAATGATTTTATTTTGTTTTTATTGTTTACAATACTTTTAATAATATTTACGAATATACAAAAATATAAGAAACTTAAAAATATAAAGAATAACTATCCTGAATATTATATATAGGTATGCTGCACAATGAGGGCTCAAAAGATAACTTTTGCATCTTAACTCCAAATTGAATGAAACCACCTTCATTAAATGGATAATTTAATTTTATGAATAATAAAGGTGAGTTTGTTGAATTTTGGATCTATATGGAGAAGATATAATTTAAAGTTCTCTTTATGGCTTTTTATTCTTTGTGTCCTGGTCACACTTTGTATTATTTTTGAGTAAAATAAATTTTATATTTTTCTTTGTATTTTTTTGTACAATATTCATGTTCAAAGTTTATTACTTTGATGTTTCAAAATAAGAAAATAAAATAGATCCCAAAATGTAATTATTGGGCTATAAAATTGGGGTTTTTAGATTGTGTTTTCTGTATAATTAGTTGCCCTATCTCCTCCTACTTTATTCCTTGTTGTTCAGGGTCTAGGGTCACTTACTGTCTTTGACACTTCATTCTTTTATTTTCTTCCTTTATTCTTTTATTTTTATATCAAATAAAGTATTTTGTACAATATTTTATGGGAATTATTGAGTGTTACTTTGTATAAATTAATACTATATACATACATTTATGTAAGGATTGAAGGCTAAAATGAAATAACAAAGGTGTTATAATGGAGATTCATTACATTGTACACAAAATGATAGAAAACATGAGTAAAATTAAGTGTGCTTATTACAATCCCAATGGGCTAAGAGAGCTCATTAGATAAGCCCTCTACATACATACATACATACATACATGCATGCATGCATACATACATGTTGGACATGCGAGCCCACGGCGAGCCATTTATGCAATAAATGCTATTTCAAATATCATTCCTTGATCTGTAATGAAGATTAATTAATTTGCATAATAGGTCTCTTAGTACAATTAGGGTTATGTATCATGGCTATCTTGATGATCATACACTTGTTGATTTAATTGTTGAATTATAGAGGTTGGTGCTTGGATGAATATCTAAAGTGTTAGATTGAGGACTCATTAAGCCCCGTGAAATGATTATTAAGAGATGATCTCCGGCCTGAGAAAGAGATGTCAATCCTTTCTCTTATGGGTTGATATCTAACCGACCTCTTGATGCATGTCCTCTGCATAGGAATAGAGATTCAGAGGTGTTAGATGAGGCAGATCAAAGAGTTGACTTAATGAGATCTAGATAACCAAAGACCTATGTCGTATGCTGTCACAATATAGGCAAACTGTTTAACCCAAAAATCGATGCTCTTAAGTTCCACACAAGGCGGGAACTCAGTCGCTGAGTCGACCACGTGAAATTCGGATTAAAACAACAATTAACCCACAACAAGTAATTCAAGCAATGAAAGTAAATGTGCGGAATTAAAATTTATTATAACTCTACAACAAAGATGTGTATAGGTGCAAGTATGTGTAGAGGTCGAACACAGGGAGCAGACAGGTAGAACGGGGCACTAAGGCACAAAAATGTGAATTTGATCAAATGTTTATTTAAGCTATTTTTTTGTGGGTTTTTAATTTATTTTTTAATTTATTTTTTATTTAATTTTTAATTTTGTATTTTGGTTTTAATTTTCTGATTTTTTTATATTTTATATTTTATATTTTTTCTATTTTCTTTTTTAATATTGGAATATATAAGCTATATAATAAAAGACGTGATAAACTATTTATAAAAATAAACAAAAATAGTCAAAAATTCAGAAATAAAATATTTTTGGTATTCTTATAATTTTTTATTGTTTTTATGATTTTTGGGTAATTTTCAGAATGCTTTTGGTATTTTTTAATAGCAAAATAAAAGAAGACAGGGAATAATCTACTAGCTGGGGGTAAAATGGGAATTAAAAATAACAAACAGCCACAAAATTTTCCAAACTATTTGTAAAATAAAGATAATAAAATCTGGAACCTACAAAACTTGAGTTTTTATTTTTCTGAGTTTTCTATGATTTTATATATTTTTTTGAAGTTTTTGAGTATTTTCAAATTGTTAAGGTTTTTCTTTTGAGATTTTTAATGATTTTTAGACTGACACTAAAATAGATTAAAATACATAGTAGAAAATTTTTTTTGGAATTTTTAGAGGTATTTTAATATTTTTTTGGTATTTTCTAATATAGATAGTACTAAAAATAGCTATTTTTTATTTTTAAAAAATAATAAAATGCGACAAAAATGAAAAATAAAAATATAGTGTGCAATGGCAAGTTAACATGAGCTTAAGTCTATTTTTTGAGAATTTTTGGCACTTTAATGATGCGTGCAATAAATAGATCAAACACAAAAAAATCCTAAGCCTTGTAGGGGCATATATGCAATTACAAGAACATACAGGGGATTAGGTGCAAATTTCACCAAAATACACCAACACATGATCTGTCATTCACAGGGGCATATTTGCAAATACTAAAAACCGACGGGGCAAACATGCAATTATCCCAAAAACATATTAAAATAACTACGCACAGGTGTATAACTGCAAATAGATGAATGTTTGGGACCAAAAATACAAAATACCCAAAAGACACGCGCCCCAGTCACGTGAGGTGACGTGGCCGAGGACTAAAGTGTAAATAAAATAAGTTCGGGGGCCTAAGTGCAATTATTACAAAAACTTTTAAATAGCAGATGAAAGTTTTAGGGCTAAAATGTAAATACAAAATCACTTGGGTTTGATATGCAAAATACCCATGGTGCTGATCGTGCGACCGAGGGAGCGTCGCTTGACACGCGACGTACATCGGACGGCCCGTACCCCTTCGCCCTGGGCGGCTGGGATTAGATCGTGACGGCTGATCGGACGGCAGGGGACACTTGGCAATCTGACGGCTCCTGTGCACCTGGAGGGGGCTCCTGATCCAATGGTGGGGAGAGGTTCACGATGAACACTCCCCCCGACGAGCTTTGGCTGGCGACTACGGCCGACACACAGCCTCTCTGGCCCTAGGATCAAGGGCAAAACGATCCTGGGGCCCGTCCGCGGCTGAAGGAGGTCTCAGGCGAACCTGAGACGGCTTGGAGTGGTCGGACGGCGGAGGTGGCCTGGGAAGCTGCTCCTGGGGTCTTCAAGGGTCGATGGAGCCTTCTCCTTGGCTCAGACCTGCATAGTTAGTCGCACAAAATCCAGGCGAAGCTGCGGGTGTCTTCTAATGGCGCGAAGGAGGCGAAAGGTGGCTCAGACGATGAGCTCCGGCGAGCGGCGGAGAGGGGAGCTCTGATGGCTCGATCTGGGCGAGATCGAGGTGGATGGAGGGGTGGAGCGGAGCGACGAGGAAGAAGATGGAGGTGGTCTTGGCGGCTATCGAGGATGGAGGTGGCCGGAAAGTGGAGGCGGAGCTAAGCTCCGCCGTGGGCTTTGATCGGGGATTCACGACGATTAATGCGAGAACAATCAAAACTGCTACTAGGCGAATCTATGCTAAGCTAGATCTATAAGAAAATGGAAAGAGAAGGGGGTAAGGATCACCAGATACATTGGGATGGAGGTCGCGGCGGAGCTCCGACGAGGGCTGGATCTCTTCGATTCAACACCAGACGACGCGAACCTAGGCTCGATTCGACTCCTGCTGTCACCAGGAACACGATGGGCTAGGGGTTTACGGGTAACTTTGGCGGAAGAAGGATCAAAGGTCAAAGGGAAGTCGGGGGGTGGATTTTGAATGGTGATCGACAGGTGAGAAGAACGAGGGTCAAATGCCTCGATCAGCGGTCTACAACCCCAGAAATCCCTTGGGCGTGAATCACGACTAATCGAGGAGCAAAAACTCAGAAGGCATTGACATGATTTGGTGCAAGGTTAATCCTAGAAAATGGAGAGAAGAAGAGACAAAACACATCTGACAATAGGCACAGGGGCAGGTCAGACAGTTGACCAGGGTCAACTGTCCAGGCCCTCTGGTTGGTCCACGTGGACCAACCAGAAATACCCCCTGGAAAAAGATTTTAAAAATGATTTAAAAATACTAAATAACATTATTATAATTAGATTATAAAATAAAAAATGTTTATAAATTTATAAATTATTTTATTATGAATTTTAATTATTTTTATGAGATTTATTTTTATAAGTTACTTATTATAGCCTATATAGGTATAATATCTACATATTTTGTTCTTTTATTTTTATTTTGTGTATTTTAATTTTATTATTTTTATTTAGTATTTTATAAAATTATGAAAGACTTTTATACACATAAATATATTTTTGTTTTATTTTATTGATATGTTTTGTATATTAAATAAAATATAAGTAAGTATTGTATAGGTATGTTTATAGGTAGAATACCTGTGTATTTTATATACATATTTTTATTTTGAGTTTTATTTGAGTCTTTATTCCTGTTTTAATGTATATAATTATTATAAATAATATTCACAAAATTATAAAAATATAGAAATACAAAAATAATGATTAAAGAATAAATTGAATATTTTAAGCTGTACATATATACAATGTGGGTCCAAAACTCAACTTTCAAACCGTAGCTCCGCCAAACGCAAACCACACCATTAAATAGATTATTTTATTCTATATACAATTAAAGGTGAGTTTGCTGCATTTGGAGTTTTCATTTATGAGATACAGGTCTGGGAAGTTGGGATTCTGAATTTTTATTCATACCATAAATTTTTATCTGTACATTATTTTCCAGTGAAATCAATTTTGTATTTTTCTATATAAAAATATCTACAACTTTCATGTACAAAGTTTCTTTATTTGATGCACAAAAAGTGGAACCAAAAATAGGTCCCAAAATGAATAAAGAAGGAATGAAATAGAAGGTATTTTTATTATATTTTAACCCTTATCTCCCCCTACTTTATTCCTTGTCGACCTATTTATCAAGATGCCTAGGTCTCGGGGTTTCGGGTCATAAAATATTTACAATATTTTATTCTTTTCCTTTTCTTTTCTTTATTCTATAATTTTGGCATTAAAAACAGTATTTTATACACTTTTTACACACATATGCATGAATGCTAAATTGCTCTATTTAATGCTATTTGCAGGTATTTGCTAGGGTTTTTGAGGCCAAAATGATAGAATAAAGATGATGAAATGTGGATTCATCACACACATCCTCTGTCTAGAGACAGATGTGTTACTATATGTTTGAGTATTTACATTTGGTAGACCGATAGGTTGATGGCCTAATCAAGGTCTATTCACCGATGCGCTGGTGTGCATACAAGGGCATATGAGTAATGCGATCTCTCAAAGGGATATACATGTTCATTTACTGAATTGGAAGACATGAGCTCACTCATGAGATATTGAGAATCAAATTCCATGCACGGTTGTCTCACTTTAGAAAGCTTGACTGGATTTGTAGGTTTGATATATACTTTTGGAAAATATATGATCAATACATAGGTATGATATATGCTTTTGGAAAGTATATGATCAATACCAACTCCAAATGATCAAATGAGAAACTTAATTATAAAGCCACTGAAGGAGACAATCTAAATAGATCTATAACTTCGGGTTTATTCTAGGTCTTCAAGTATATAGGATGTACATGTATTAGGAATACCTAAGGGCGGTGTGATTAATAAACGATTGTATAACCATGACGCTTCCATTCCGAGGGAGTGATGAAACATGTCTGAATTTTATTGACTCCTCTCACTAGAGAAAGTAATCTAATCTTGGTTCAAATGTTGGACAGTATTCTGAATGTGATTCAGATACAATGTGGAGATTAGATTTACGGCTTTGATTTCATTAAACATCTACGAGAGGTCCCCGAGATCTAAAGATCTCAATATCCAAGTCACTATACATGGAACATACAATCACGCTATCCTTATCTCCAAGTATCCGCGGAGAAAGTGCATTATCCTTGAAAGAGTTTAAGGATAATTTAATTGTTTATAATGTATCCAAGTATTGAGAAATTGATAATTAAATGTGATTTAATTATCATGAATAATATGAATTTGATTCATATTATTTGGTCATATTAGGAGAGTTATCTAAGATGGTTAAATGTGATTTAATTATCAAAGATGTGAATCATGTGAATGTGATTCATGTTATTTGGGCACATGAGAATATAGATCCAAGATAACTAAATATGATTTAATTATCAATGATATGAATAATATAGTTAGTGCAATCCATATTATTTATATATATATTATAAATGTGATTTATAATAGACTAGACAGAGCTTGATGTAAATAGTATCTTCAAATTGATTATTGATGTGAATTGGATTCACATTGAAAATTAACTGGAAATACAACTTACATTTTATTTTGGATCATGAATATGATTCGCAATTATTTAATGACATTATTGCAATATTCAGAAAATTAATTTGGAATTATTTTTGTGAATTAATTTACAACAAAAGTTGTTGTAAATTTTTATGAAGGATTAAAGGAGCCAACACCATCCATTTAATGGATGGTGGATGCCACCTTGATTTGGTCACAAGGGTGGCCATCCCCCCCCCTTTAGAAGGGTGGGTGGCTTCCCTCATTATCCTTCTATGATAATTAGTTTAGTTCAAAATTAAATTATGTTGATTATTCAATATATTTAATTTAAACCGAATTATTTGTTGTTTTATTTTTTACAATAAAATCGTGGCCATTGAATAGAAACAGAAATTAATCTCCACCATTGATTTTGTGTTTCACATGGATTGAAATCCATGAACTTCCAAAATACTATAAACGAAGAGGCAACCATAGCTCTTCTTAGTAACAACATAATATGCTCTCTCCCTCTCTCTCTACACTCCATGTCTCTCTCTCTCTCTCATTGTGATCGTCCACCTTGATGCCCTAGAGAGATATCGTCGTCATCATCGCCACACCGTTGTGTTGCTGCTTCGACCACTCGTGGATCTCTGTCTCCTTCGGTGCATCTTGCTCATGAAGAAAACATCGAATCTCGTGAGACGAGATCAGGAGATTCTCCGCTTGGATCATCATCATGGATTGCAAGGATCTTGCATTTCATCAACGCGCTCACAAGCATCTCCTCTGTTAGATCGGACTTGAGACATGAGGTCTCTTCGTTTAGAGACTCGATCGCAACCACGCTTCAAGACGTAACCTTAATATCTATAGGTGCTTTAGATAAAATGATCCGAGAAGTATTCTCGGATCATGTGGTTTCTTCATTCAATTTTTTTAATCTCTGCTTCCTCGAGCAAATAGTACGACCAGTCGCTCCCGATCACATATGATATGATCTCCATACTTCCGTGATGCGCTTAAGTATTTTACCATATCCTTCAATTGGTATGAGAGCTTGGTATCAAACGTTTATGATATGATCAATAAACCTAAGATGACATGGGCATTTTAAGTTGTATGAAGTTTCATCGCATTTTATTCACGCAAACTTGTTTAGTGAATTTTTTCGGCATGTTTAAATGCCTTAAAACTTGAGTTTGCATTTTTTCGAACTGTTTAAATGCCTTAAAACGTGAATTTACACTTAGATTATGTTCCCCATTAAATTAGCGAATCGTAGGACTTGCGTTTGCGTGATTTGGAATCCATTTGCTCAAGTTATGATTGTTTTAGTGGACGTGTATCCACTGTTGCGGGATTGGTGTTTTAGAATGTACAAGAGATAACCATGATTTTAAAATACCTAAAAATGTGTGTTTATCACTTGAGTTCTGTAGTAAATCAAATTGGCAAATCAAAGAGACTTAATTTACGTGATTTGTATTTTATTTGATCGAGTTATGCTAATTTTAGTAAGTATGGATCACTGCTGGAAATTACATACTTGATCATGAACCATGTGATTGTCGTTCAATAAAATTAGATAGAAATTAATGATTAATTTCCTTAAATAATTATTCATGTATATTTGTTAAATAGTCAATGATAAGGATTATTTTCTTGAATGACATTGTTGTAACCAACATGATAAGATAGTTGATCTTGATCACAATTGGTTACATCCTTTCCAACAAACATTGATGCTTGAATATGATTGGGGATTTATTTATTAAATCTTCTTATAGTATTAATCAAAATGGTTTTGATAAATATTATATGGTATAAATTCGATTGAAGACCGATTATCATCTCAAATACAAAATGAACAAATCGTATTATCCTGACTTGAGACAGATTTGGTGTCTAGTTGGGAATCGTTGGGGTAGTAGATTGCTCCGTGAGCGATCTGTCCCACTGCCGTCAGTACTGGCCATGATAGCGGGTAAGGAAAGGATAATGCTTGAAGCGATCATGACAAATTTTTTCTAATTATTAAAATTCGAATAATACGTATTTTAAGATTATAACAACCTTCATGTAATAATCAAAATTATTTATTGATTGATAAATTAGATTGATAATTGATTTAATATGATTGAATTAATTATATCCAATTAAAACACTCTAATACGAATAGAGTAGTATTTTCCTTAGAATAATTAATTATGTGAATATGAGTCATAATAATTAATTAAAATTTGAACATGATATAGATGATCACATAAGTGACATACATGGTCTTCTGTAAAGGTGAAGGGTTCCGTCATCAGGGATTGTACGTAGGAGACGCATGTCCGAAATAACAGCTCGTGCATACAAGTGTATCTAGATCATGCTCTTTGCTTCTCGAAAGAATAAGATCGTATGCGTAGTGACCCCAATATTGGTTCCTCATATTATTGGGGAAGAATTGGATTGCACATAGAGAGTTCTGTTCCTGTTGACGGTTGGTTCAATTAACGATGGGTCAACATTGCCTTAGGGGTGGTGGGCTTGGGTGTTAAAGATTGAATTGGGAGATGCAAGTTGGACTTGCAAGGCGGAATGAGTTTCTGTTTCTTTTTATCCGATTACAGTTTCTCATATTAATGGGATGTAACAAAGATAAGAAAGGAGATCCCAGATCTTTCTTGAGATATAATGGTAATTATATCTCTTACATTGAAAGTGATTAAGGGAATCAACCTTCAATGTTGACAAGGCAAGACAACTTTGTAAAAATTCCTAAATCAAAGTAAAATATGTGTGTGTATATATATATATATATATATATATATATATATATATGCAATTTTCTTATTTAAGATAACCTTCATTGAACCCACTCAAAACTATACTCAATAATAATCAGTAAAATATCATGGATTGGATCCATGATCAAAAAAATTGTACTTGCAGTTGGACACATAATGTATGTGGTTGCAATGTACACGTTTCCTCATAATGATGAGGAATGACAAATTAAATAGACAATATGATACCAACCTTGGGTTTGTATGTCTCTATAGTCTTGATCTCTCATCGAGTGTTCTTTGGAAGTATCATGTTTATGATTATCGTAGTTGTGAAATAATCCTTATAAAATCTAACAAGATTTATTCGGCATATATATGTGCTCTCAACATTTAATCATGAATGACATGGCTCACTGCATTATGCAGAATGGATCTCGATAAGAGAAGATATACTCGAAATGTTTGAGTACCTGCCTGAACCAAAGTCTTTAAGAGTTAAGATGGATGTAGATATGATTCTACTTCTATACTCTACTCATTCATGAAGCTTCATAATAATCATATTTTATGAATTGAATGAAGCATGTATAAATGTTGAAATACTCTTAGATTGAAATCTTTTGAGTTCAGCATAAGAGATCCTTTGTCTTAAGAAATGATTATTTATAGATGAAGGGAGCACCATGGAAGCATGGGTTTGACCCAAGTAAGAAGGAAAGTCAAAAGTTGACTATACTTCTATGACTTCCATATGACATCTAAAGAGTTGGATGGATGCCAATACTATAATAAACTGATGTATTGATAGTATGACTATCTAAACTATCTAAAATCCTTAGAGAAGGACTTAGATAGTGCATCAGAATAATATACTTTTAATCATTGAAATTGTCTTACTTATTTGATAAGATCAAAGTCTAATAATTGTACTCATTTTTTTAATAACACTTGCAATTGATTGCATATGTTTTAGAAGATTAGAAAATCTGATCTTAACATTTAATAGTCATCGACGTGGATATTGATGCAATTATTACAACAATCTCCATTGGATATATAGACTACATATCTTCAGTGCGAGAGACCCTAGTCTTAGAGAATGTCTCTATAACCTAGATATTAGAATAAATTAATTGTTTATTTTTAAATGTTGGAAATAAACATGAATTCTGGAATAGACCTATCAAAGAGTTATGATGGATATATTTCAGATAGTAATCTAACATCTAGAGGACTCTACTAAATTAGAAAAATAGTGAATGGTTCATTAATATTTGTAAATACTTAACATTAAACCTTATAATATCAATATGAGGATGAAGATCATTTGACAATGATCTGGCATTGAGCCTTGGACATATGTCTATTGATATGATCAATAGACTATATTGATATGATCAATAGACTAGTAAGATATTGAACTTTAGTTTGTCTAAAGGTTCAAAATTCACATACTTATGAATAGAGATTCAAAGTAAAAATGTCCATTGCATCCTTCTCTGGGAATGGTGTAAGATGCATAGGTATTTAAGATCTAATACATATTTATATATGTAGATCATCTATATCATAAAAAATATTAATTGTATGTGATATATATTAATGATTTTTATGATATGAGATTTCTTCCCTTCACCTTAGAACCTTTGAAATATTCAAAGATTTCACTTTTAGTTTAGAACCAAAGTTTGAAGGAAGATGAAATGAATTTAACTAACCTAGGTAGCTTGTACCTATTAGATGAACTCAAGGAATACCTTATGGAAATATAAATATCATTCCTATCATACTCCTCCAGATACCCTTATTGCAATAGAGTTGTAGGGAGATGCAATGGATCATGTGTGACATGATTTGATGAATCATGAATATTAGCATAATTACCTCTTAGTTTCAAGTTATATATGTAGTAGAGACTACAATATATGCCCTAATAAGATTCCATGCAAGTAAGCTGGAATCTAGCACCAGAGAATGCTACTTCATTAAGAATATAAAGAATGGTATTGGATACCTACTTTATGACCTTGAGATTCTTAAATGATTTCATCTCTAAGGATATAATTCTTAGAGGATAACTTTCTTGAGAATCAAGATGAAAATGAAGTGAAGGAACTCATTTAATTTAGAGAAGATAATGAGGCTCCTGAGATCGGAAACTAAAAGGATAATTTATGATTAAACATTCATACCTCTTCAAATTAATTTGAGGATGGATTACATGTGTTAGTTAAGTATGACAATGATCTGACTTCATGTGATGAAGCTTCTAAGGATCATGACATGGAAAGATGGATGTTAGCAATAAAGTATAATAGATACTTCATATATAAGTGTTGTATATGGACCCTCGAGGATCCATCTATATGGGTTAGACCCATTAGGGTGTAAATGGATATTCAAGAGAAAGAGGAAACCTAATGAGAAGGTAGAGACCCTCAAAGCACAGTTCGTATCCACAAGACATACGAAGAGAAGGCATCACTTTCGATGAATCTAGCTCTCCTGTGACCATGCTTAAACATATTAGAATGTTGCTAACTATAGCTACACAACTTGACTTTGACATCTACAAGATGGAAGTCAATATTGCATTCCTCTATTAATACCTCGATGAGGATATTTATATAAAGTAGTCCCAGGGCTTCATACTTGAGGAAAGCAATGTGTGCAAGCTTAAGGAACTCCATCTATGGACTCAATCAAGCTTATTGTAGTTGGAACATTAGATTTGATGAAATTATAAATGTTATGTTTCCAGATAGGATCTTGATGAACCGTGTGATGCTTAGTGGGAGTGTCATTGTGTTCATTGTGCTAAATGTAGATGATATCCTAATAATTTAGAATGACATATATAATATGTTTGTTCCGTACCTTGAGATATGATCTCAAGGATACCCCTTAAGATCCGAGTTCTAAAAATATTTAGAAGCAAAGAGAAGAGGGTATTGGGACCGTCACATTAAGGGGTACACCTTGGACATGTTCCATTCTTGGAAAATCCCAAGGAACTGACCTATATGAAGGGATAACACCTCCAAGAGTTAAGGAAATGAATGCTAAAACTTCTTGCCCTTGTGCATCAGTTATGAGAAGGTGGGTGTATGCTAGATGTGTACAAAAGTCAGATGCCTATCATGCAGTGGTATTAGTAAACTGTTACAAATCCTACTACGGAACTAAAACACTTGATTGCAGTAATAACAATATCTTTAAAGATGACAAGACTTTAGAGATAGTGATCTATGAGTCTCATTTTTAAGAACTTAAGACTTTATAGATAGTGATCTAAAATGTCTTAACTACAGATACCTTAGAGGATAGAAATATCTAGGAATAAGGGTATTCTGATAAGGATAATAGAAATTACATACTGGGTATAATGATTATTGAGTTATAGTGTCAAAAGACATTATAACTGCTTTAACAAGATCGAGTATTGATTGCATTAGATGCAATATTCGTATTAGATGCGATCATTGTTACTAGAAGATATGCAAGTACCGCAACAGGACCTGACGTGGTCTCTCAGGAACAGAGTGACTGATCAACTTACCTAGCTATATTAAATAACTAATGATTGTTACATGAGTGTGGGTTTAAAGATTAGCTCGTTAATGGCTCTTTGAGCTAGTGGGAGATTGTTGGATATGCGAGCTCACGATGAGCCATTATGCAATAAATATTATCACAAATATCATACCCTGTTTTGAAATGAAGATTAATTAATTCGTATAATAGATCCCTTAGTACAATTAAGGTTATGCACTGTGGCTATCTTGATGATCATACAACTGTTGATTCAATTGTTAAATAATAAAGGCTGGTGCTTGGATGAATATCTTAAGAGTTAGATTAATCTAACGACTCATCAAGCACTGCCAAATGATTATTAAGAGATGATCTCCAACATGAGTAGAAGACGACAATTCTATCTCTCATGGGCTGATATCTAACCAACCTCTTGATGCAGATCGTCTGCATAGGAATAGAGATTCGGAGGTGTTAGATAAGTTAGGTCAAAGAGTTGACTTAACAATATCGAGATAACCAAAGACCTATGTCGTATGCTGTATGGATATAGGCACGAATCCTCTGACCAGAGACAGACGTGTTACTATATGTTTGAGTATATACATTTGGTAGACCAATAGGTTGATGGCCTAATCAAGGTCCCACTGGTGTGCATACAAGGGAATATGAGTAATACGATCTCTCAAAGGGATCATACAGGTTCATTTACTGAACTAGAAGACATGAGCTCACTCATGAGATATTGGGAATAAAATTCTGTGCACGGTCGTCTCGCTTTGGAAGCTTGACTGAATTTGTAGGTTTGATATATATTTTTTGAAAGTATATGATCAATACCTGGGTATGTTATATGTTTTTGGAAAGTATATGATCGATCGAACTCCCATTGATCAAATAAGAAACTTAATGATATAACCCTACAGGAGACATACTAAATAGATCTAAAACTTCCGGTTTACTCTAGGTCTTCCAGTATGCAGGATGTATGTGATCAATAAACGATTGTATACGCATGACGCTTCCATTCCGAGGGAGTGATGAAATAGGTCTGGATTTTAGTGACTCCTCTCTGTAGAGAAGTAATCTAATTTTGGTCCAAATGCTGGACAGTGATATGAATATGATTCAGATACAATGAGAAGATTAGATTTATGGCTTTGATTGAATCGAACATCTATGAGAGGTCCCTGAGATCTGGATTTGAGATATGATCTCAATATCAAAGTCTCTATATGTGGAACATACAATCGTTCTGTCCTTATCTCCAAGTATCCGCGGAAAAAGCACATTATCCTTGAAAGAGTTCAAGGATAACTTCATTGTTGATAATGTATCCAAGCATTGAGAAATTAATAACTAAATATGATTTAATTATCACGAATAATATGAATTTGATTCATATTATTTGGTCATATTAAGAGAGTTATCTAAGATGATTAAATATGATTTAATTATCAAAGATGTGAATAATGTGATTATGATTCATGTTATTTGGACATATGAGAATAAAGATCCAAGATAATTAAATATGATTTAATTATCAAGAATATGAATAATGTAGATAATGCTATCCATATTATTTGTATATATTATATATGTGATTTATAATATATTAGAGAGAGCTTGATGTAAATAGTATCTTCAAATTGATTGTTGATGTAAATTGGATTCACATTGGAAATTAATTCGAAATAGAATTTACATTTTATTTTGGGTTGTGAATATGATTCACAATTATTTAATGACATGATTGCAATATTCATGAAATTAATTTGGAATTATTTTTATGAATTAATTTACAACAAAAGTTGTTGTAAATTTATATGAGGATTAAAGGAGCAAACACCATCCATTTAATGGATGGCGGACGGTCACCCTTTGACTTTATCATGAGGGTGGCCGTCCCCCTACCCTAGGAGGATGGGTGGCTTCCGTCATTATCCTTCTATGATAATTACTTTAGTTCAAAATTAAATTATGTTGATTATTATATATATTTAATTTAACCTAAATTAATTGTTGTTGTATTTTTACAATAAAATAATGACTATTGAATAGAAACACAAATCAGTCTCAACAATTGATTTTCTGTTTCACATGGATTGGAATCCATGGACTCCCAAAATATTATAAAAGAAGAGTCCCTAGCTCTTCTTAATAACAACATAATATGCTCTTTCTCTCTCTCTCTACACGCCAAGTCTCTCTCTCTCATATCGTCGCCACGCCGTTGTGTAGCAATTTCGACCACTCGTGAATCTCCATCTCCTTCGGTGCATATTGCTCGTGAAGAAGACGTCGGATCTCAAGAGATGAGATCAGGAGATTCGTCGCTTGGACCATCAACGTGGATTGCGAGGAGCACGCGTTTCGTCAACGCGCTCGCAAGCGTCTCCTCTGTCAGATCGGATTTGAGATAGGAGGTCTCTTCGTTTAGAGACTCGATCGCAACCATACTTCAAGAGGTAACATTAATACCTATTAGTGGTTTAGATGAAACGATTTGAGAAGTGTTCTCAGATCATGTGATTTCATCTTTCAAAATTTTATAAATCCCACTGTCCCGAGCCACTAGTACGACTAATCGCTCCCGATTGCATATGATGTGATCTCCACGCTTTCGTGATGCACTTAAGGATTTTACCATATCCTTCAATGCATACATACATACACACACACATACATGCATGCATGCATGCATACATACATACATACATGCATGCATGCATACATACATACATAGATACATACATGCATACATACATACATACATACATACATACATACATACATACATACATACATACATACATACATACATACATACATACATACATACATAGATACGGCATACATACATACATATATACATGCATACATGCATACATACATACATAGATACATACATACAAACATACATAGATACATACATACACACACACACACACACATACATACATACATACATACATACATACATACATACATACATGTGTGTATATATCTACATACGTACATATCTATGTATGCATGTATGTATTTATGTTTGTATGTATCTATTTAATATAATCTTTTGTTCTGTGAATGAAATGTACTAATCAAAATTATTGCTTAAGATCAAATGGTATATTATGCCAATAAAAAGCACAACCCCAAACGTGATGTTAATTAGGCATACCAAAGGAGTGCTGATCTATATATGCATCGAGAGTAAACTCCAATAGTAAGAAATGCCATAAGAAACTTTCTAGAGGAAGATCTATTACGTTAAAGGTAAAATTTTCGACATGAATAAACATGAAAATGAAATAAAAAGACTGCTCAAAATAGAGGTGCACAATATGATCATACACTTGCACGCACATGCTCATGCATGTTCACGTACACACGCTAATGCACATGCTTGCCCACGCAAACTTGCACACACACGCATACCTCCCCCCCCACAAAAGCACACGATATGTATATACATGCACACATATGTATGTAGTTATCTGCATGTGCGCACATGCACACACATCTATTTGTATATATCTATTTACTGATCTACGCACATATTTGTATGTATGGACATTGACATACATGTTATGGTTACACACACATGTGCGTGTAGTTGTTTGTACAAGTATGAGTGTACATGGAATAATATAGAATTTTCGGTTTAGGCCTTTTATTTATATTTTTGATTTTTGGTCGTTTATAGATTTTATTAATAATATTGATTTACGCCTAATTGACAAGGTGACTACGTCATTCATTTAGGTCATGGTGCAAAGGAAATAAATTACTTCACCAATGATGAAGTGATAAAAAGACTTTAATGACGAATTTGTGGGGACAACGAAAAAGTATAGGACATTAGGAAATCAACCAAGAACAGAAAATAAAGCTCAAAATAAAGGAAGAGACAAAGTTTATAAATCTTACGAATTTAAGAACTTAAAACTAATATAACAGGAAACTTTACCTTATGTATAGAGATAACTAATAAGAGGCTTATAACGCTTAGAAAACTCTTCTTTTTATTGTGCTGTTATTACAAACATGGATTTAAAGGAGGTGCTTATAGGTCTCCACGTGGGATAGATAAAACATAACTCTAAAACACATTTACCACCACATGTTTATGTGGATATTTTGTAGCTATGAAAAATATCTAGATATTTTATACACCACTTCATGCTCTAAAGAATCATTTCCAAATACAATAAAAGTATAGTCTATTTTTTTTTCAAAATTGAATATTTGTTACTATATATAAATGATGTATTATTAATAAGGAATATTGTTGATCATAAAATCGTCTTTTATTTTGGAATTCACAAGGAACGTCATACTTGTTGTTACAGATACAGATGATCATTTATCTTTTTTTCTATTTATATACATTATTGTCAAGTAGCATCTATTAAGAATTTTTTGAGAAAATAATGGGGATTATATGATTTGTTACAAACAATATAGCATCAAATACATCATTCTTTACGAATCTCAAGAATAAAATACAATCTTTACAACGAATAATGTTCTTTTTTTTGCGAATTTAATGTAAAGTTTTTTAACAACGAATCCTCAAATTACTC
The DNA here is from genome assembly GCA_037367405.1 of Ottelia alismoides. NCBI lineage: Eukaryota > Viridiplantae > Streptophyta > Magnoliopsida > Alismatales > Hydrocharitaceae > Ottelia > Ottelia alismoides. Next base: position 741,707 of record JAZKJV010003880.1, read on the forward strand.
ATTGCTATATCTTGGAGATCGGTTCTAAGCTATATATAAAGCTTATTTGTAAATAAGAATTTTATATAAAAAATGCTCCTTAATAAATGTTAGCAGCTTACAAGGTAAGTGTTTTATAAAAAAATTGCAACTCAGTAAGAAAATGATAGCATATGACAAGGTAGAATCATAAGCGAAAAAGATCCACCGTTGCTAATATAAAAGCAAAATTCGTTGACCGAGTCCAATGCTCCATAGGAACCTGAAATTGAAAATGTTAATTGCGATTTTAATATTTTCAAGCCCAGCCCATATTAGAGAAGTCCAGCCCAGTAATATAAATTAGATCATTTTTTATAACTACCCAAAAACGCATACTGTAAAGCTTAGGTAAAAAAAATCTAATATTTCCATATAAAAACTATTTCAGTTGGACTAAATCATGCAATGGATTTCGTTTCACTGAAAAGTTAATTATGTATAAGATCAGATCAACTTGGGTTCAGACATAAGCTAAATATATTTTGACTCCATGCACGCATCACTCTAACTTACTCCACATTCGTTGCTTGCAATAGATGACTCGCGGCAGTAAAACGGTTGTATTGATGAAAATAAACAGCAATAAAAAAAATATTACATACTTTTATATTTATATTTTTTACATATAATATTCATTTCTGGTGTACTAGCACTTTCTCGTACATGAATGATCATCTGTTACCATTCTTTCGTAGAATCTATAGCAATCGTTGTTAACCTAACCCACTCCAATGATCTATTAGTAAATAGTTTTTTTTTGTTTTTAAAAATTATGATTCAAATCCCCAAAATTACTACTTTCTCAAAATTAAAAAGAATCATCACTTAAAAGGATATGAACTTCAAAATATAGTCATTATATATAGTTTAAATGTTTAACATTATATACAATTCATTACAATTTATACAAATGGAACAAAATTATACATCATTACATGCTTAACGTCGATGACTCGATGATGAAACATGTGTAAAGCTCTACAACCAAATACAGGTATATCTTTAAAGAAAACCATATTTATCCTAGACTCTATTGGAAATATCTCCATTCAAAGCTACGTGTGGAGACATGTTTATAACATGAGATGTATTGTCAAGGCTTCTCCTTAAAAATGAATTGGATAGCATGCCATGGGAAGTAAGCACCTATTCTCTCCATGAGAGTTTTATTGAGCTCCCAGCATTTCCCCAAGTGTTAATTCTAAGAAATTATCTATCATTATTGTACAAGGGATCTCCCACTCGAAACAAAGATATGAGTGAATGTGTAGGTGGATGTTTATTTTACCTTCGCAGGCTATTGGTCGAATTCAAGAAGGCGACTTTAGTGTATAAAAAGCTACCTAAGTGTGTTTAGGCTAAGTGAAATTATCAAGTGTTTGAGTGCAACACATATATCCTAAAGATATGTATTTTTTTATTTTGGAGGTTTTTTATATATTTAGTTTTTAATTCATTATTTTATTTTTAATTTATATTTTTATCATTTAGATTTATAATTATTATTAGTTGATTATTAAAATATTTTTATATTTTTTTAAAAAGTTTTTTATATTTACTTTTTAGAGTTCTTTAAATGAAATATACATGTACAAAACGAGAATAAAGGTTTTCTTGAAAAAAATAGGGATTTTAATATTTTAGATTTTTTTATAAAATACCAAAAAAGAATACAATAATAGAAACAGAAAACTAGAACAAAAGGCAAATGGTAATAATTAGGATAAGGCCAAAAAATAGCTAGAGATGTTTTAGACAGTATGTGGACATGAAAGACCCAAAATGGAGTTTTTTAGTGTTTTTATGCTTTAAAAAATGGGAAGTTTTTCAAGGTTTTTAGATTTTTAAGTTACGTATGTGAAATTTGGGGGAGATCCTTGAAGGATTTATATCTACTAAATATACAAGCTCCTTGGATATTTCCATCTTTAAGAGGAAAATACAAGTTTATAATTACTTTGCAATTAAAAATAGTAGATTTTGGTTCTTCATTTTTGAAAATAGCTAACAATAATATTTTTTTCGAGCAAAAAATATGATGACTAAGTAATATATGTAATATAAGGGTAAAAGGAATTGCAAAGATATAATTCGTAGAGCTTAATAAAAATAAATTACTTAAAATATATGGGGGTTTTAAAAAAAGTTAATGTGTAATATTTCAAAAGTGGTGGGGGTTTTGTTGTCTATGTGATGGAGTATTCCTAGCATTTTTTTTTGAAGCTTTAATATTAACAATAAATCCTAAAATGTTGTGTGGATCAAATAAGCATCTTTAAATTTAAAATCACTTAAAAAAGTGAGAAATGTTGGAGAGATGGATTTTCAAGTTTTAGAGACGACAACCAAAGAAAAAAAATCAAATTTTAAATGCAATTAGGTCATGGATGGACTTAATGGCAAGATCAAAGGTTGTTTAATGCTTCCAAGAAAACCTTTGACGGGACTGTTAAGAAGAATCTCAAGAACTATGGGATTGTGTTGCAATTTTATACCCTTTCAAAATTCAAGGGCCGACATTAGAACATGTATCAACTGAAGGCTAGGGTTTAGGCCTTAGAGCATCACAGATTTGTGTAGATCGCATCAAATTCGATCTAGGGTAACTAGTCGTACTAGGTGCAGCGTGCATCAGAATTTATAAATTTTAATTAGATGAAACCACATGATATGAGAACACTTCTCATATCATTTCATCAATATCATAAAAGAGTTAAAGGATTATCTCTTGAATCATTATTGTAATCGTGTGTCTATACACGAAGAGACCTCATGTCTCAAGTCCGATCCAATGAAGGATGCACTTGCCAGTACGTGGATGATACATGTGCTTCCCGCAGTCTGAGTTGGAGATCTAAGCACAGAGTCTCCATATTTCATCCCACAAAATCGATAGCTTTCCTCATGAACAAGATGCACTGAAGAAGGCAAAGATCCATGAGGAGTCGATATGGCAACACAACGACGACGCAACGACTGCGAGGCTCTCTAGGTCAATATAGTGGACGACCACAATATTGAGAGAGAGAGAGATTGAGCGTTTATAAGAATAGAGAGAGATTTGTTGCTCTTCTTGATATAAGACTAGGGTTTACCCTTTCTTTAATACTAATTTGGATGTCGATGGATCCCAATCTATGTGCGTATATAATTAATGGTGTAGATTAATTTGTTCTTTCAAATCAATGGTCATGATTTTGTTGCATAAATTTGTAACAACATATAATTAATTTAAAATAACTTAAATATATTGAATACTCATCAAAATAATTTAATTTGAATCTATTCAATTAATGTGGAAATAATTGAAAAGAGAACAAGCCTCTCCTATCATAGAGTGGACGACCACATTGAAATGTAACTCAATGGTGATCATCCACCCTCTATATAGGGAAGGGTGTTTTCTCATTCCAAATTTGTGAGAATTCATATCTCAACAAAATATTACACATTTGCAACAACGTTTGTTGGATAATTATTCGCCAAAATAATTCCAAATTATTTTGTGATAATTTCAATCATGCCATTGACAACTATGAATCAAAATTCAACCATCAAATATAAAATGTAAATTACATATACAATTAATTGTTCAATGTGAATCCAATTGACATCAACATTTAGTCCGTAAATACTATTTACAATTAAATCTCTGCAACATATTATAAATCATATTTATAATATTTATGATTATTATGTATAGTGATATCCACGCTAATCATTTTTTTATAATTAAATCATATTTAATTTTCTTAGATAACTATTCTCATATGTCCAAATAATATGAGTCACTTTCATATTATTCATGGTAATTAAATCACATTTAATCATCAATTTCCTAGTGCTCGGTTACATTATCAACAATAGAATTATTCTTCAACTCTTTCAAGAATAATGTGCTTTCTCCATGGATACTTAGAGATAAGGATAGCACGATTGTATATTCCACTTATAGTGACTTGGAGATTGAGATCATATCAAATCCAGATTAATGTGACCTCTCAAAGATATTTGATTAAATCAAACTGTAAACTAATCTTATCATTGTATCTAAATCACATTCATATCAATGTCCCAACATTTGGATTAAGATCAGATTAATAATCTACTATGTAGTAAATAAAATCCAATCGTGTTTCATCACTCCCTCGGAAGTGTCATGGTTATAAAATTATTTATGATCACATCACCCTCGAGTATTCCTAATACTCATACATCCTGCATACTAGAAGACCTAGAATAAACCTGAAGTTTTAGATCATATTTAGACAGTCTTGTTCTGGGTTTTATCATTAAGTTTCTCATTTGGGCATTGGGAGTTAGTATCGATCATATGCTTTCCAAAAGCATATATCATACCTAAAATTCTTATCATGCTTCCAAAGCAAGATGACCATGCATGGAATTTGATTGGTCCCAATACCTCATTGGAGACAGATGTATTACTTTATGTTTAAGTATGTACATTAGGCAGACCATTAGGTTGATGACCTAATCAAGGTCTATACACCGATGAGCTGATGTGCATACAAGGGCATATGAGTAACACAATCTCCAAAAGGGATCATACAGGTTCAGTAGTGAACCTCTATGATCCCTTTAAGAGATCGTAAGCTCGTCGGTGTATAGACCTTGATTAGGTCATCAACCTAATGATCTATCTAATGTACATATTTAGACATATAGTAATACATCTGTCTCTAATCAGAGGATGTGTGCCTTTATCGTGACAACATATGACATAGGTCTTGGTCATCTTAATCTCGTTAAGTCAATTCTTTGAACTAATTTATCTGACATCTCTGGATCTCTATTCCTATGTAGATGACCTACATCAAGAGGTCGGTCAGATATCAACCTTTAGAGAGGGATTGCCATCTTCTTATCAGGATGGAGATCATTTCTTAACAATCTTTTTGATGGTGCTTGTTGAGTCGTCAATCTAACTCTTTAGATATCATCCAAGCACCAGCCTCTATGATCAACCATTAAATCAGTAACTGTATGATTATTAAGATTGCCATGGTACATAACCTTAATTATACTAAGGGACCTTATAAGTGCATTCATTAATCTAATATCAGACAAGGAGTGAAACAAATCAATAACCTTTATTGATATATCAAAGATTACAATAACATTTATTGTACAAATGGTTATCCCCTAGCTCACATGGCTAACAATCTCCCACTAGCCATTAGAACCATATACGTACAATCTTTAAACCCATGCTCGTTACATGCTAGTCGAAACCCTTTTGGGTAAAGGTTTGGTAAGGGGATCAACAATTTTATTGGCAGATGCTATCTTGGTGATGATGATGTCACCACGCTTTGAATCCTCCGAATGATGTGGTATTTCCTTTCCATGTCCTTGCTCATCTGATGCCATCTCGGTTCCTTTGCCTGAGCCATGGATTCCGTGTTATCGCAGAGTAGCGGGATTGGTGTATCAGAGGAAACTAAGCTAAGTTCCAAGATGAACTTGCGTAGCCATACAACCTCCTTTGCAACATATGATGCGACGTTGTATTCGACTTCTGTTGTTGAATCAATTGAAGTATCCTACGTCTTGTTTCTTTACAACTATTGTAGTTTGTGACGATAGCAGGAGCTGTAAGTAGATAGGGTAATATTGCATTCCTCCTCGATTTCAAGTTAACGGCGGAGATGGTTTATGACTCGCAGAGAGGACAAGGTCGCTGAGTGATGAATCCATGATTCATCACACTAAAAGTTGAAAATAGAGCTTCGTTCTTGAGTAATTAGCTGCATTTCATCATTTACTCTGCATTTTTACCATTCATGCACTTAGAATTAATATCTGTATTTTAGCATGCATACTTGCATTCATAATCATCTTCACATTTTCACCTAACTTCATGCATTTTTAAAAAAATCGTGCTAAGTCCGATTAACATGAAATCAACATCGTTATGTTCATATCACTAACTTTAATCCATGAAAAATCCTAAAAAATGATAATATGTACATAGGCAAAATAAATCCAAACCCTAATTTCAGATCAGATAGATTAAAATACTTATATCTTCCTCATACAGTGTTTGATTTTACTATACTCACTTTTACAATAATATACATTCAAATACCTTCAAAGCAAGACCAATATCATAAAAACCAGAGCTCATTTGTGATGGGTTTTTGGCCTCTTTTACATATTGTGCATTTTCATTGATTTCGACCTATCATTTCATATGCATAATTCACTCATTTTAATTATTTTCTTTCTCACTTCTTTAATTCATTCATTGTTTTAATAAATCATATAAAAATCAAAATTCAAAAAGATATAAAAGTAAAGAAAAAGACCAAGTCTGACTTGACCTTATTCACCTAATCAACTTGTACATTATTAACCTCCCTAATTTATTTTGACATTAAGTCAACTCATAAAAATCCAAAAAAATATCATTTAAGTCCATTGCATTATTTCATAGCATATTTGACTTTTTCTTGCATTTATTTATCACCAAAAAATCAGATAAATATTTCAAAACATAAAATTGGTATTTTATATACATAAAATATCACTAAAAAATTCATATCTTGCATTCTACATTTCATTTGCTTTTGGTCCCTTCATGAAAGTTGTAGATCTCATCGTGACGAACAACTTTTGTGAAGAAGCAATTTTTTTGATCCGAGGTCTCCTTCTATTTCTTCTTTATTTTTGATTGTCTTTAAATTTTGAAATTTTTTAGCGTGACACATAATAACTCTTAGAGCCACCACGTGTTGCGCCACCCCACTCTTATCTCCTCCCCCGACGCACATGCCTAGCACGTGCGTCCCTAACCTCAACACCTCTAGCACACATCCTCCAGCCTTTGCTTAACCTCCATCCTCTTTGCGACCATTGCTGCCCGCACCCTCCTCCGCTTGCACGCGACGCGCAACTGCCGCACCCTCTCCCTTATCCCTCTTATCCCCTCGTCAATTTGTCTCCCCTAAAACCATCTCTACCCTCTATCCTTCCCTGATGATCATGCAACAACCTTAACCCCAACTCCCTGGCCCTGCAACCACCGACCAACCACGCTCTCTCCCTCTCTTATCCTACCTCCGTCGAACACCAACAACCCGTCATCCTCTCCGGCTGCACCTATCTGCCTCTCCTATATAAACTTATCACTGTCAATGATCCCAAGCATCCACCGCTGATCAGGAGAAAGCTCAGCCCCCTCTCAGTGCTTCAGGTGACAACTGAAGTGTGTCGAGGTAGAGCAACGATGACTTGTTGCTTCCATTTGCGCGAGATCCAGGGAGTTTGACTCTCTGCTGGAGAGATTCATCAAACCTCTGCCTAGATTCGAGTCTTTCTTCTTTGCCAGCTTCTTGATGTAATCATCGGAGCTATGCATCGCCTCTCCACTCCCAGAAAAAGAACCCCACATGTAATCTTCCTTCTTCCCCTTTTTCTTCTTCTTCTTCTATGTACTTCCCTCTTCCTTCCCCACCCCACATGTAATCTTCCTTCTTCCCCTTACTTTTCTTCTTCTTCTTCTTCTATGTTTTACTTCCCTCTTCCTTCCCCTCTTTCCCTCCTTTAACTCTACAAATCGAGCATACCTCCCGCTTCATCTCCCTCCTCGTTGCTCCTTCTACCACCATCGGAGCTGCTACATCGCTACGGTTCACACTCTGAGCCGCCTAGCCCGAGACATCGAGCTCCTTTTCTGCACCATCCACTCATCATACCAATCTCTGCCTCGCCTTCATTGACTGACACCGAGGTGTGAGCCTCGTCGATCGAGTCCCACAGCCATCTCCAGAGGACATCCAACCATTGCGCGCTACTAACCTCTGCCTCACCTTCACCGCCATCTCGCTCGTGAGTTTCCCCCATGAAGCAACGCGCCTCTGTCATTCTTCATCGACTTTGCACCATCGCCATCAAGCCCTGATCATGTGTCGACCGGGAACAAGCCACCTCTACCTTCAGTCGACACGCCTGCCACCCTCTTACGTCAAGCAGCTGCAAGCCCCTCCTCCTCGACCGTGTGTTAGTTGAGGCATCTCCACCGCTAGCGAGAGGCCATCGTCATTGCCCCACCTACGTAGCTTTCCTCGATTCATGTGCCACACAGATATCATCCTTACTTTACATGCAAGGCACGTGAAGCAAAAGGATATTTGCACATGAACCCCTACAAGCTCCCGTATTCACATAGAGGTCCCAGCTCCAGTAGGCACGTGCCGTGCACATGCCTAAATGGGCAAATTTTATGCAACCCCTGACATCTATAGCAAGTAAGATTTGAGTCCCCGCCGACCATATCACGTACGCAGCATGTGATCTATGGGTAAATTGCATAGGCACTCACCAAAGTCTAGGTAATTGCATCTAAGTCCCGTCAACATTTTTCGTATAGCAAGGCCCTTTTTTGGTGCGAGCCCGACTCTTTGGTCCTAATAGCATTTGGTTCAGGTGGACACTTTGAAATGGTTGGGAGCACTCACCTTTGGTAGAAACTCTATTGAATTTTGACTTTGTGTTTGAGAGCTCTTTTCTTTCAATACTTCTTTATTTTCTGTTTTTTTGACTAGCTCCATTGCTTTTACCAAGAGTTAGCGCACACTGATCAATAATTTAATTAAGTTTCATCATACCCTGGCTCATAGGTCAATATCAAACAATAGCATGTGAACTTGTTCACATACTCGTGGTTTGTTGACACTCAGGTTTCTTGAAGCCTTCATTAATTTTATCCCATCCTCGAGCATCATTAAATTGGGTCTAAACTCATATCACCAGTACCGGTTCCTCAAGTGGTAGCTCATCTTATCTCATCAATCATACAATTGTGAAAGTGATGTGCTGGTCTTATTCTCTAGAAGGTAGAGATAAAGAGTGCAATATAGTGCTCAAATCTTTCAAAATAGGGAGCTGTATATTATTAAGTTCAAAAACCCTAATGCCTAAGGCTGGTTAACTCAGACTCTCAAGATCTCAGAAATCAAGTGTCCTCAAATCCTTAAGCCTTAAGTGATAGTGAATGTGTCGGGACTACACCAACTCCTTGGTTAGTGAATTTTGTGATTTTAATGTTTTGCAAATTTTTATGAATTTTATTTTTTTTTCAATTTTTTATTTCTCCAGAGAGATAATGACTGCCCTAGGCTCATATGAATAGTTGCATCTACTTTCAGCTAGTATGGATGTAAGTACAGATCGTTAGACGGCTACCCATGTTACTTGAGGATGAAGCCATAGACAGTATCCTTTAAACCACCCACTATGCTAAGGGAGACCAAAGTTCCCTCACTGAAAAGTAGCTACTCATTTTTAATCCTAGTAGTCAGTGTCTTTATCAAAGAAACTTTTAATTTTTTAGACTTTATGGAGTTTTAAAAAAAGGTTAATTTTATTTACAAAAAGTTAATCCCTCAAAGATTTTTACAAAATTTTCAAAAATCAGTTCACAAGTAAACTTAAACCTAGCTCAAAAAGTTTTCAAAAAAGTGTTAACATATGAGTTATGGCTAAAGTATATATACAATAATATGCGGTCCCCCTATACTTAACTTTTGCTATGTCATCATAACACAAGTAATATGAAGCCATAGCTCCGATTAAATATAAGGTGATATAGCGGAATTGATTCAGAAGGTCCCATGTACTTAGGTAAAAAATGACCTAAGTATAAGAAGACAGATAGAGGGAAGAATGATTTAGTTGGGTCCCCCCTAAACTTAAGTTAAAAAAATGCTTAAGTAACATATGCTGAGTTTGGGTTGGGAGGACCCATGGTTTGTAGGGTTAGAGGGAGCATTTATACAGGTGAAAAGATGCAGGAGATGGGGTGGGGTGAATTTTCACAAATGAAGATGTAAATGCAGATGGGGGGTGGGTTGTATGCATTGTGTAAATATACAGAGATGGTGGGGGGGGGGTGGATATTCATATATGGATGTGTGCTTGTGTGGGGGGGGGGGAGGGGGGTAGATCATCTAGTGATCTACTTTTTTTTAAATACACACGAGCCCTCGAACAAGGACCACTAGAAATGCACATGATACATTTTTTTTACAACAAATGCATGTAAAAAATATTAACTAAAGTTCCTTGAATCTTCCTTGATTTCTTTTGTGGCTCCTTGCAACGGGAGCTCCTTACTCCATGCCTCCATGGATCTCAAGCATCCTTGATCTCCATGGGCCATGCCACAAAAGAATAATGTCAGAAAAATATCAAGAAATTTAATCATGAAATGATGCAAAAATAACATGATGAAAAGACCTCAAATTTTGAAAATATCCACTTCAAAAATAATACAATAAAATTCAACAAACTGATAAAGGTGAGTCGTGTCCTCGGCAACAACGTCATTTGATGAACACATTTTCACCACGTTAACAATCATCTTTTATCATAGTACATGTGGTGAAAATGGTTCAACAAAAACCACACTTTCGAATATGTAGAAGTTATTTTACTTGGCAAGTATACAAAGGTCGAACGCATGGACACGAGCCTCTTCGTCTATTTATAGAAGATTATTGTTTAATTCAAGAGTAAGTATTTTCTAGTTTTAGGCCTTCATGCAGATGTGATATGTGATGCATATAAAATAATGCAAAGACAAGTGATGCATGTAATTTTTATTTGATTTTTAGAGCACTTAAAAGATGAGATGCAGTATGAAAGGTATATATGCAGATATGTATGTGTAAATATACCCCAAGATTAAATTATTGAGCAATAAAATAGGGTTGATTTCACAACAAGTGGAGCATCAAAATTAAGATCAAGCATCTATTCATGGTAAAGATTTATAGAGCAAAAGACACTATATATCATAAAATATTAACACCTTTTATTAAGTGTCAAATCATGGATAAGATTATGCCATTAAATAGAGAATAAAATAAGCTTCAAAATGAATATGAAATCATGCGATTTGGAATTAAGATGCTCAAGATATTATCAAAACAGTGCTAGGGGCATAATTACAGTAAAAATGCATAAGAAAATAAAGATAAATATTGCAAATAGGTCCCTGGAAGGACCTATTTGCAAATAACAAAAATTAGAGGGGGCCTAATGCAATTTCTCCTTTTGCATGTGCGGGTATTTCTGCAATTTAACATAACCAGTAGGGCTTTCTTGCAAAATGTGCAGGCACGCGTGCTTTGAACTCCTTGTAATTCTGGAAAAGGCCAAAGGTGTCTCTGCAAATAACCTAGCCCCTCACGTGTGGGGCACACGAGGGGGCTATGCCCGAGAGGCAGCGAGGCTCGGGCAACATGTCTCTTGCTAGTGCCACAGAGAATGGCTCGATGGATGCGAGCCTAAAGCTTTGATACAGGCGATGTGGCTTGATCATGACCAATGGATGGCTGTCGAGAGGCGTCATCCAACGACGCCTATACATCTTCCTCGATTGGAGGAGAGGCTGCATTTTTTGAGCTCCGGCGAGAGCCCCTCTCCTCCTCCATGCTTCTCCTTATCTGATGATGAACCTAGGAGCCTCTGGAGGCTCTACGATGAAGCCCATGAGGAGATGGAGGCACGACACCCACAGGGACACACTGTCGATGAAGGGTCGTCGGAGCTATGGGGAGGAGCCATTAGGTTGGCGAAAGGTGAACAGAGGCGATGGCTAGAAATGGAAGGGGGGCAGTGGATTCGCGAGGTGTAACAGCTAGGAAGAGAGGAGGTGAAGGTAGGCGACGGAGCCGTAGTCGCTGGATCTTGTGATCCAACAGTCAAGATTAGAGCACAAAGGAGTGGCTAGGATGAAGATCGACCGATCTAATCCTAGGATCAGGATAAGGGTGCATGTGTGCGGGTTTTATCTAACGACGAAGGAGGAGTGGATGACGTGGATGGCGCTCTGCCCTTAGATGGAAGGAAGATTTGGTGGTCTAGAAGAGAGAGAGGGATTGAGTGGTGAGGATCAGATATGGGAAGAGATCTGAAAGATGGAAATCAAGTGCAGAGGAGAGGTCGGGATGAAGGCGGGGAAGTGATCTAATGGTGGAGAATGAAGGGGTGAAGTGGAGCGAGAGGAGTCGCTGGATGGATGACGATCCCGTCGTTGAGATTTAGGCGTGAGGGGGCAGTCCAGATGAGGAGGGAATGGATCAGATGGCTGGGAGCGAGTGAGGGAATGACGGTAGCAATTGAGGTGGGGAAGGGGGATCCAACGACCAAGAAGGAGGCCGGATGGAGAGAAGAGGATAGGGCCACGTGGGCGGTCCAGAGGGCGCCACGTGGACCAATTGAAAAATTAGAAAATAGGAAAAACAAAGAAAAATAAAAAAGAAATAAAACTAAATTGTATCAGGAAAAAAATCAAAACACGAATGTTGTAGGTCTCAATGAAATATACAAGTTTTATGTTGAAAAAGAAGCCAAATGAGGTCATTTGTACAAAGGTATTTTTTTGGAGCATTTTTACTAGGAGAAATACTATTGTTGTGGTTTTGAGATTTTTTTGTATTTTTAATTTCTTTTAAAAACCAAAATAAATATATACAATAAGAAATAAATTAGGTTTAGAAAATAGGTCAATTATACAAAGAATAATCACAATACAAGTTAATATTAGGGATTTAATTGTGATTTTTATTGAATTATTTAAGCAAGGAGAATAATAAATAGATTTTAACTTGATGTAGCTGAGATTCATCATGTGCAGATGAATCAACTGTAGCACTCGAACTCTAATAGGAGTGTATGGTACTAACAAGTAACACCAGATGCTTGTAATCTCATCCAGCTTATCCAGTTGCTTGGTTCTTTGTTCGATCACATTTGATTTCTCACGATCATGTTATCGTTTTCTAATTATGTCCACTTTGTATAGGTGGTTCTCTATGATACTCATGTCAGAACTCTAAATCCTATCAACATCATGAGATGCCATCATGTTGAAGGTTTTGGGGGGAAGTGAAGGATGATTCTGAAATATGCGAGAAGAATAAAGTGTTGCTGAACTCTTCGCCATTTTCTCAAAGATATGACATAGAATGTACTCATCCTTGTTGAAGTGAGGTCCTCAACAAGTAGCATGTACTAGCCACTGGCCTCTAAGCTTAAACCCCCAAAGAAATTTCGCACTAAGATTATCTTTGGTATATCATGATGGGGGTACTTTTCCGTCAAGTTTTTGAATTGTTCCCACACCTCAGAAATAGGCTTATGGGACATCTTGGAGAAGCTGGCTATATGGGACCACATTTGAATCGTCCTAGGGTATATAAAATTTGTTCAGAAATGCTAATCTAAACTCATCCCTATACGCCACCACCCTTCCTAAATTATTGTTCCAGTCAAGCGCCTTATCCATAAGGCCGAAGAGGAAAGTTGTCAGCTTCAATACCTCTAATAGGATGTTAGGGTAGTGCATCATGCTTCATATGCGATCGAACAACTGGAGGTGTACATAATGTTCTTCATTAGTGTATCCATGAAAAATGGGGATAAGTTGAAGTAATTGTGGCTTCAGCTTGAAATTCCCATAAACTGTAAGAACCAGTATCCATTTCATAAGTTGTCTTGCTCCTGAGTTGTACGAATCTCTCAGCATTAACTTCTTCTCAACTCGATTCTACTCCTGATCTCCCCCATTTGCACCTCTCTAGGTTGATCCTACTCTATCATATCATCACATCCTATGATCTCAAGGATCATATCTCCCAGTCCTTCCTGGATGTTGGCTTGCTCTGTCAACTAAGCCTGAATAGCCCAAATAGATGCCAACATAGTGTTGTTGATATAATTTTGATCTGCTGTATCTCCTTTCCCTTAGGTGCCATCAAGTCCTCTTCCTCTGAATCGGACTTGAAAATGTGAAAGGAACTCGATCAATCTTTAGAAATGAAAAAGTCTGAAAAGAAAGTTTGAGATGAGAGTTTATCTCGAACAACAAATTTATTGGTGGAAGATAATTAGCTAAAGAAAAAGAAAGCTCGAGAAGAGAGTTATCCTGAAATGGTGAAGACGAACAGTATGGAGAGTAGAGAGATAAGTTCGAGAAGTCTGGATACAAATCACTCCATCCCGACATCTTTGAAACAAGAGAAAAGATGCGAGAATGAAGGTCAAGTTAAAAAGATAATATGAAAAAAGGCACGAATCGTGCAAAAATATCTTTATTCTAATAAGAAAACACAAATCGCACCCTCAAATTCAATAGCTCAACACAATGAAGACCATGAAATTTTGGTCTCTTATCTTTTCAATTTTAGGGTTAGGTGATAACATAGTTATTTAGCTCAGAAACTCACAAGTGGTGTCTCCCTGTTGTCTAGTGTACATCTTCACACCCCCACCCCCAAGCAGTAGAACCATCTGCCCAGGTTACCAGGTTATATCGAGCCCAAAGGAGAATGTGAAGTAGAGCACATCAAAATGACTTTCTTGGTCGAAGGCAAGTACTTGCAGGTCGATCGTGTATTGAGAGTAATACATGGGTGCTTAAGGCAGTCCAAGGATTTTTGGTTCTAATCCTCAAGGCAATGTACTCACCCACTCTATATGGAAGTAAGTACAAGTGTCCAATGAGGGGGTTACTGACTCCAAATCAAATGTGAATCTTTATGTTTTTTAGGGGTCGAGTATATTTAGTAGTCCCAATTGTAAATGGCCATATTTACACTACTTTATTCATACTTATACACACCTCAAATATGAAAGCTTTCAACATGAAATTTGTACATATTAATGCAAAGAAATATATAAAAATAATACCCAATAAAATTCATGCATAGTGCACATGGTACACACAGATGAAAAAGCCGCAAACAAAAATCCACATATCAATATCTAATCCATATGAAATCAAATTGAACCAAACTCACCTCCGTTGTATTTAAAATTAAAATATCTATCTAATGAAGATGTTTCATTAAAAATGGAGCCAAGATACAAAAGTCACCCTTTGGGGTGCTATTGTACTGGGCATCTATATATAAAATTAATTTATCTTATTCTTTATATTTTACTTTATTTATAATTCTAACTAAATTCATATATTTTATGAAACATATTAAAAATATAATTACAAACTAAAAAGAAAGATATTAAAATAATTAATACCTCATAATACATAGGTATACTATATCTATAATGTACACGCATGTATTTATTTATACATATAAACCAAATAATTAAAATACAACAATGTATTTAATATTGTTACAAATATATAAAATATGTAAATACAATAATATGTACACAAAATACAAAATATAATATATATGAAATACATGAATATATACCTATATATACATGTAATTATTAACATCTCACAAATAATGTGGAAAAATAATAAAAATTGTCATGAAATAGTTTATAAAATAATAAACATTTTTCATGTTTAACATTTATTTAATAAAATCATTTTCCATTTCAATTGAATTTATATGCATTTTTAATTTCTATTTTATCTTATTTAGTATAATGTGGATCAATGAAGCGCCTACGAGTGTTGACCTCCTGGTCATTGAATACCTCATAATAATTATGGATAACCAGTGTCAACACTACCCCCTAAACGGCCTACCCCACTTACTTTTGTTAGAAACCACCAATCACCCATCTTCTCCAATTTTTCATACTTCTGCCTTACACCTTTTGCCCTCGAGCCCTTCACCAATCTGGTGCACCTCATCTTACTCCATCTCCCTACATGTGTAGTGCCCACCAACATCTTCCCAATCTCATGCAATTGCCACTCGAACCTCGCACCATGCACTAGATGCATAATAGGGCTGCTTTGTGTTGAGGTGTGTTCTTAAAGGGCACATGTGGTCGATATGCACCCAATGTTGGGAAATTGGTCTCTCTAGTCTCACAATCTATAGTCTCCTTAGCCAAGGCTAAGAATGGCTTCCCAAAATAATAGGATACTGGGTGAAATCTCTTCAGTGCTCAATATCAATGACCATAAAGTCCACTATGAGTGGAGCACCTTAAAAAGTAACGATGACCAAAACAACCACTCTCGACCATTTGATGGATCAGTCAGGCAATTGAATAATCTTTCCCGACTTTCTACTTAGTTTGAGCTTGTCAAACACGGAGGTTGGGAGGATATTTATAGATAAGTCATCATCGATTCTCACATGGGTAAAGTCGATGTCTCTGATTTCACACTCAACTCGGGGCAACCGCTTCACTCTGCGGCTCTTAGGCTTTATCCCCATTACTATGGAGGTGGCCATAGACACTAGGTGTCTCTCCGTCCTTGTTCTCTTATTGCCTGACCTCTTGGGCATCAATCTACTCTTCGAAAATCTTTTTAGGTCGGGAAAGTGTTCTATGACCTTTATTAAGGGAATCTTAAAAAGCAGTTCATTAACGAGTGCTTCCCTCATGGTAGGATCCAATTTTTTAAAAGTATTTTTCATTTTTAAATTTTATAATATTTTCTAATTTTTCCAATTTTTGATATTTTTGTGATTTTCATTTTTTTGGTCTTTTTGATAAGAGAATGATCTGTCTCTAGATTGGAAAAAAGTGGTTAGTAGATGAGGGAGGTAGAATGGACTCCAGCTGTACAAAGTGTGTGGGTTCCCTAATGTCCTCTAGGTTTTCAACATCAAATCTTCTTATTTCATTCTTCACTTCTATATCCGAGCTGATAGCAAATGAAATTAATACATCGATGATATTTCTTAATTTATCCTCAATTAATTCATATCTCATAATAATTCGGATATTCCCATGAAAAATCATGGGAGCAATATGTTAATTCAGAGTATATTGTTGAGAACGGGGGTATCATACTGAACATACCTAGACTCTGGCATGTAATGCTGGATCGAGTATAGACCATCCATGTGGCAGATATTGGTCTGAGCCTCGCATGGTGGAGTCAATAAACATGGAACTCGTAGATCAAGCTTATGGGTCCAATCCCTTGTATGCATAGGCTCTCCAAATGTTTGGTATGAGGGATGGTCAATGTGAGTTTGAATTCTAACGTCAATTCAAGTTCGAGAAATCATACGGTGCATGCCTCTCCATTCAGTTTGTTCTTTTGACCAAGTTGTATCCTAAGGTCAAGTAAGAGCGTGGACATGTAAATTGTTTACCTGACCCAACAGTTAGATGAGGATCACTTGAGGTATTTTGGGTAAATAGCTCTGCCAGTCATTCGTCTCAACAGTGGCTTTCCCTTCGAATGGTTCCTTGATTCCAACAAGCATCCGATAATATGGTGAATCAGCCCGGGATGGAAGTGGATCTGGGGTGTAAGAATATGGGGTAGGTGAGAAGTGCGAAGAAGTGGAGAAGTAAGTCCGAGTTCTGACTTCATAATCATTGTGGGATGGAATCGACCATGGGTAAGGGTCTCCAACAAATGGTGGAGGGTATATGGAAGAAGGAGAAGGCAAAGATGAATGGTATATGGTTGAGGAGAAGTCACCTGAGAGGTCTAGGTACGAGGATCAATATCCTGACATCTTTGAGAGAGATGAATGAAACAAAGGTACCACAGTCTAAAACGTGCAAGTGCACAGAAGGATAACACCCACAAACAGACACACAAACAAACACAAGAGCAAACACTGATTTCATCAACTTAACATTGTGATGGTCGCAACGGTCCAACAATTATCTTTTCGATTTTAGTTAAGCGATATAAAGATCTTTGTTACACAAGCACACAAGGTGAGTCATCTTACGCCCAATGGTGCTCCTATATGCTCCCAATCAATGAGGTAATTTTCATGGGCTTCCAGGTTCAATATCACATCCCAAAGGAGACACACATGCTTACACAACCAAAAACGTATCTCTAAGGTCTAAGGCAAGAGCTTGCACTGATGACCGGCCGACCGATCAGGGTTAAGTATCAAATAATATCCAAGATCGTTGTGACCCCAATCAATCGGACATGCTTAATCAAGAAGAATAAACTGCTCAAGAAATCAGAAACAATCATGAAACATAAGCAGATCACTATTTTTATTTACCTAGTACAACGACTAGGGTCGAACACAAGGAGCACGAAAATACTACGAAGTAGTCAAATTTCTCAAAATAAAGCAATTTTTAGTGGTTTTTTAATTTTGCAATTTTTTAAATTTTAATAAGAAAACACAATCAACAAAATAAGAGCAAACAAGCACAACAATCTTTTTACATTTTTCTATAAGGATAAAAATACTCATAAAATTAAGATATTTTTTTGGAATTTTGAGGTTTTAAAATGTTTTTAGTAATTTTCTGTGGTTTCGTAAATGTTTTTATAATTTTTTAAAAATAAAAAAGTGCTCAAAAATACAAATAGTGCACAGCTAGGACTAAATTGCAAGTTAAAAATAATTAAATGCCCTAAAGTCCTGTATAACAATTTTATGATAAAATATGAATTAAAATCTACAAGCAAGAACTGAAAATAAAATTTTTGATTTTTTTATGATTTTATATGATTTTACAAAGTTTTAGGTTTATTTGTGATTTTTTGGGTTTTAGAGGGAGTTTTTAAACAAAATTAGTACCGTAAATAAAACACGCAAAAAGGCAACTACAATAATTTTTATATAATTTTTAAAGTAGTTTTCGAATTTTTATGATTTTTCTAATTTAGACAGTAAATTTTTTAGGGTTTTTGAATTTTTAAAAATATCAAATGCAATGCAATTAATCCAATAAAATTAAACTAAATGTTATACACCAACAAGAGCTAATGATAATTTTTAGGGGATTTTTGGAATTAATTCGCTATTTATTAAGTTCACTAAAAGACATGTAAATAGTCACAGTTCATAGGGACCTCGTTGTATATATTTTAAATTTAAGGGCTAAATAATAACATCTGATAAAATCCCATGGGTCCAATATGCAAATAATCCAACCAAAAAATGCATCACACGTAATCTAGATTCATAGGGGCATAATTGCAAATTTGAAAACTTAGTATTCAAAGCATAAAACCATAAAAGTGCATGATATAAACTGCAAATAAAGAACAAGTAGAACTGCACGTGACACAAAGTCAGAGGGACTAAAATGCAAATATAAAAAACAAGAGGTCCAAACAACAAAATGCATGTGAGTACAGCTTTTATTTACTGGACTAAAGCTAAATATAGAAACAAGCAGGGTCTAAAAGGAAATAAATCCTAAGGCACGTGCTACACGCATGTGGCTCTGACGGCTCTGATTTTCTTCTGCAAAACGATCTGACGATGCTGGGGCGATCGGCTACGTGCGTGTTAGATCTGCAGTGGCTGGTCTGATCCAATGGTCTGAAAGCTGTCACAGTCAGTCAGCTGCGATGACTCCATGCTCTGATCGAACCATTAGAAAATCATCGTGAATGGACAAACCAAATCAAAACTGGTCGTGAGAGTGCATCGAACGACTTTTAAAGGTGCTGGACGAACTACTCCCTAGCGAGCTTCGATCGAGAAACCCCAATGATCCGAGGATCTGATCGAATCGCCAAACGACTCAACACCTTTGTGGTGGTTGTCTACGTCAGATTGGCGGCTATGATGGGAGGGATAATGGTTGGATGGGCCTAGCGTTGACTTCCCTCCCAGAGCTGCTCCGCCGGAACAGTAGAGGCACAAGAAGTGGTCTTCCACACGTGCTAACACCTACAAAAGGAGAGGCGACTTGGGGGCATAACTCCGATCGGGTTTACTCCATAGGGAGATAGGAGAAGCGACAGGGGGGGCAATAGGTTGATCTCCGACGTAAGGGGAGGAAGGAGATCAGGCCTAATCTTGCTATGGTAAGCAAGATTCAAGATGATCAGGTTGCGTGGGAAGATGGGTGCTGATTAAGCGTGAAAATCGGAGCGGATAGGTGGGTGAAACGAGGCTCTGATCAGCTGGTCCGAGCAAGCGAACCGATTACGACACAAAATGGATAAGTCGAATCAAATAGGGAAATGAGAGGGTTGCAAGCTATACCTGAAGGTTCGAATTGACTCCTGAGATTCAGGCGAAGGTGAGCGTTGAGGTGATGGCCTCGGCCGGGTTATGACTTGCCAAGGAGGCTAAACGCTACGTTGGTCCGACCACGTAGCTTGAGCTGCGTCGATTCAACACCTATCTGAGCTCTGAGGGTCGCTCCAGGCAATTGTCACTCAGGTGGAGGCGGCTAGGGGTCGAAAGGGTGGTGAGGAACGAGATGAGTTACTAGCGGAGAGGAAAAGAGACTTTATAGGGTTCTCTCGGGGGTCTGGAAAGATCAACAAGAGGCGCACAACCCTAAGGGGATCCGGTGATTCTAAGGATCCACGAGAATCTCGGATTTACGAGGATTCTTGGGTTCGTATTTCAAGGCAAGAGGAGGTCAGAGTCGGGCGAGAAAAAGCAGAGAAGAGGCTCCGACGAGAGGGGTTCGACCCAACCCGAGGTTGGAAGGGGACGTTGACCGAGGTCAACGTTCCATCCTAGACCAATAGAAATTCGGCATTTTCAAAATAAAGAGAAATTCAATAAAAAATAGAAAATGAATTTAAAATAAAAACGTATAAAATAAAAAATGTTTATTATTTTCTAAAGTATTTTTATGCGATTTTTAATTATTTTTATGGAAAATAAATTAATGTATATACAATATATAGTAGTATATATAGGTATATTATACCTATGTATTATGTATAAGTATTTTTATTTTATTATTTCTAAAAAAATACCTTTATTTTATATTTTATTTATTTACAACATAATTTTAGTAGCATAGAATAATTTCTATTTTATTTTTATAAATCATTAAGGGTATATAATAAATAATGGCTGTGATATGTATATGTGCCTTTTATACAGGGGTTTGATGATTTTATTTTTATTTTTCTTTTATTTTTATAATATTATTAACACTATATACAAGAGTGTAAAAGAATTAAATAATATTTTTATAAAATAAATAAAAAAGTAAGTAATATGTACAAGTATAGGTGATATATACACTACAAAGTGAACCCTATCTCTCTCTACTCATTTTGCTTTGCGATCAGGTTAAGTCTTGACCTTCTCTTGGGGTTTGGGTCACTATAAATTTATTCTAAATACATCATTCTCTTTCTTTTTTTTTCTTCTTTTATTTTTGCCAAAATACATTATAAATATACAATATTAACAAGAGTATGCAGAAAGCAAAATTATCATGTTTACATGTATTTACAGGGTGTTTTGCCAAAAAAGAGGAGCTAAAATAAAGGAATAAAGAGTGAGAATCATGGATTCATCAACCCCCTATATTTACCTTTACGAGTCCCTTAGCCAACATTTATTTAAAAAAGAAGTGAAAATCAAAAAGAAATGTAAAGAAAAAGAATCAAGGTGGATTATTAAACTTATCTTTATTAGGTTGGAGTATGGAGCTCAGTCAGACCTTTGGATTATTAGTTTGTCGAAACCTTATTGGGAAATAGGTTTAAGATTCAATAACCTCTAAGTTCCACTATTCTATGGGCAAGACTCCTTAATGAACCAGGTCAGAACAAGTCTACATACGCAAACTCTAATGACTATGCATCTTTCCTTGTACTATGTAAGTGATACATAGCTCCGCACCTCAGAATTGCCAAATAAACAACCTCCCTCAACAAGGTAACTCTATATCCCCAGTCTAGCAACTCTTTCCTCGAGGGGCGGGGTATTCCCTTCTAAGTTCAAGTTCAACCTGCTTAAGAAGAGGGGAAAGAAGAGAATGGACCGTGACCAGTGTTGCCACTTATCCCTAGGACCTTAGCCAGTGTAGCTAAGTCTCCCGCTGCAAGATTCCATGAAATGAGAAGGTGGAATACATAAGCTTTTCTTATTTACTATATACACTCCAGCATGAATTTTATTTTCTATCAGGCATGTCCCCCTTTTTTGGAATTTTTCATATTTTTGCACATTTTTTAATGTGCATATATACAACATATTTACATGGTGCAGCATGTACATACGGTGTTTTTCCTCTTGAGCCAGTAGACTATCCCTCTTTTTAAGCATTATTGCAACCCACAGACTCTTGTCTTTAGACCTCAATGCTACTAGACTAGGTTGAGGTGTACATCCCTCCCTAAATGAAGATGAGAGGTTTCGCCTAGAAGTACTACCCTCGTATGCTAACCCAAGCCAAGGAATTATGCCTCCTCACCACCACAATCCGTGTTGAGCTACGTGTTAAGGTGTGTGTCCAAGTCAAGCCATTATCTTTGAGAGTCAAGCGTGCGTTGTTAAGTGTTCTACTTGGGATCATCAAGATGACATGTGAACATAGCCTAGTGGACTCAAAGAATTAAGTCCTTATGGACCTGAAAAGTCTTAACCCCAAATCCTATAAGGTTCCTCTGAAGTTAGTTGGATTAAGGTCTTAATCAAGCTCCATTTTCCAATTTGATTCCAGACTAGTTTAAATGTCAACTATGATTTAGGAGAATATACAAGCAAGTATAGACAAAAATCTTTTTGTGCAATTTTTCAAAATATGCAAATTTTTATGAAATTTTTTGACTGCAAGGAGAGAAAGTTTTGCAAAATATTTACAAACATTTACAAACAAATTTTGCGAACTTTTATTTTTCAGACATTTTTAAACATTTTGTACTATATATATAATTTTGATACAAAAGTATTTACAAAAGCTTTACAATCAAAATAATTTTACAAACATTTGTACAAAAATAGTTTTTACAAAATGTTATTTACAATCATCTATGTGCAAGAAAGATTTTTATATGCAACCAAAAATTTTAAAATTTTTGTAATTTTTAGTTTGTGGTTTTTAGCCATATTATCTATTAACACAATCAAACAAAGTACGAGTTATGTCTAAAGTATATATGTAATATATACGACTCCCCCTATACGTAGCTCGAACGATGTCCTCAGAGTGATCAAAGAGCGATGAAAGGAAGACATAACTCGTGCTGAGTATTGGGAATTGAAAAGGAGACTACACTACAACGATGAATACACGAATGTAATGAATAGAGGTCGGTGATCCCCCTATACTTAGGATCAAGAAATCCTAAGTATAGCAGTTGTATACAATGAGAAAATCGAGGGTTAGGATGTACAGGGTTTACCTACCCTATACTTAGGGTAAAATATCCCTATGTATAGGCAGCAAAATTGAGGTAAAAAGAATCAAAAGACTAATCACAAGTCTGACACCCCCTATATTTAAGGTAAGGCACACCCTAAGTATAACATAATCACGACATGAAAATGAGGTATTAAGCCAAAAAGAATGTACGATATGGACAACTAGATCTATACAGTTGCAGAAGAGAAGTGATAATCAGGTATGAGATGCAAATAATGTTAGTCAAAGACCACATCTCATGCAAAATGAATAGGGGCAATGTCAACGATCAACAAATCTTGATCAAGATATGGTTTCAGGCGTTGACCGTTAACTCGAAAGGTGGATTCAGATGACAAATCAGATATATCAATGCTTCCATTGTCGTGCACCTTTCAGACCAAGTGTGGTCCCTTCCATTTTCTTTGCAACTTCCCTAGAAATAGTCTCAACCTAACATCGAATAACCATACTCTCTGGTTCAGCTCAAATTTCTTATGACTGCTATGAGAATCATGCCATATATTTACGCTCTCCTTATATTGTAGGCTACTCAAAAGGGTTGTATCTCTCAACTCCTCATGGACTGCCAACTCTGCTCTCCTATACTCTTTGGATCCAATAATAACTCAACGACTACCCATAGTGACTTGTGCTTGATCTCCATAGGTAATTGACATGGCTTGCCATAGACGAGATGAAAGGAAGACGTGCCCAAAGGTATCTTGAAGGAGGTCTGATAAGCCCACAAGACCGAGTCCAAAAGCTATGACCAATCCTTTCGGTCTGTGCAGACGACCTTCTGCAATATAGTCTTGATATCCCCGTTTGATACTTCAACAAGACCATTGGTCTGAGGGTGATATGGAGTAGAAACTCGATGGTCAATGCTGAACTCGTTAGTAAGGGCCTTTACCTTGTAGTTGATAAAATGAGTCCCCCCGCCAGATATCAAAACTCTAGGTACCCTGAACCGTGAAATGCTATTTTTCCTCAAAAATCTGCATACGGTCTTAGCATTCACGGTTCGGGCGGGGATGGCCTCAACCCAACGACTCACATAATCCACAACAAGCAGAATGTACTCGAATCCCTGACTCTTAGGGAATGGACCCATGAAATTTGATACCCCATGCATCAAAAACCTCACATAAGTGAATGTGCTACATCAGCATCGTATCTGCTGTCCACAATTACCTGTCCTCTGACAGTCAGTACACCTCTACACGAATTCATCAGAATCCTTGAAGAGAGTAGGCCACCATAGGCCAGATTGGAGTCCTTTCTGTGATATCCTCCTCCCAGAATGATGTCCTCCTGCCTCAAGCTTGTGGCAGTATGTGAGGATGCTGTGGTGTTCCTCTTGAGGAATGCACCGATGCCAGACGCTATCCCCTCCTTCTTGATAAAGGATGGGATCCTCCCAATGGTACGACTTGGACTTTGTGAGGAAAGTGTCAAGTCATTGTCTGGGCCAACCTTGTGAAACTTCCTTGGATACAAGATAGTTCACAATGTCAGTGTACCATGGAAGCGAGGCAATAGCGAGTATCACCTCATCTGGGAAGGTCTCTGTAATAGGTGCAATCTTATATGAATCCTCAAGGTTCTATAAACGGGAGAGGTGATCCGCCACCACATTCTCGACTCCAGGCTTATCCTTAATCTCAATATAAAACTCCTCGAGTAGAAGGATCCATCTGGTCAATCTGATTTTGGCATCCTTCGTTGCCATGAGGTATCGAATGGCGGTGTGATATGTAAATATCATCACTCTAGATCCCAGAATATACGATCTGAACTTGTCCTAAGCAAAGACTATAGCTAGCATCTCCTTCTCAATTACAATGTAATTCCTCTGAGCGTCATCCAAAGTCTGGCTAGCATAGTGAATGATATATGACAATCCATTCCTCCTCTGTCCTAGCATAACCCCTATGGCAAAATCAGAAGCGTCCATCATGATCTCGAATGGGAGAGACCAATCGAGTGGCTGAAGGACAGGAGCCTCGACAACTAATCCTTTGAGAGTCTTAAATGACACTAGACACTTATCATCTACAATGAACTCGATGTCTTTCATCAGTAGATCAGTAAGAAGTCAGGCAATACGACTGAAATCGTGAATGAATCGTTGGTACAAATTGACATGCCACAGAAAAGACTGCAACTGCCGCAAGTTTAACGATGGATTGAGTTTCCTAATGATATCCAACTTGGACGAATCGACCTCCATGCCGCTGTTGAAGATGATATGTCCAAGCACCATCCCTTGAATCACCATGAAGTGACTCTTCTCCCAAGATAATAGAAGATGGACCTCAATACAACGCTGAAGTACCCGGACTGGGCACTAGGCAGTCAAGACAATCATCAAACCCATAGCCGTAGACCCAAAAGTCATCCACGAAGACCTCCAAACAGTCACCCACCATGTCCGAAAAGATGGACAATTTGCACCTTTGGAATGTAGTCAGGGCATTACATAAATCAAAGGGCATCTGTCTGAAAGAAAACGTCCCAAATGGATAGGTGAATGTCATTTTCTCCTGGCCTTCAGGCGCTATGGCCCCACTTGGTTATATGAAGTACCCATCAAGGAATCAATAATGACTCTTCCCAGCTAGCCTCTCGATAATCTGATCAATGGATGATAGTGGGAAATGATCCTTCTTGGTGGCCTGATTCAATCGTCTGTAGTCCACACAGACCCTCCAATAAGTGGGTACCCGGGTATCTATCTCCTCTCCATACTCGCTCACAATTGTTGTGATGCCCATCTTCTTGGGCTCCACATGTAATGGACTAACCAACTTGAAGTCGGAGATAGGGTAGATAAAATCGATGCTCCACCATTTTGATATCTCCATCATGACCACATCTCGAAGATTCGGGTTCAGCTGTCGCTGGAATTCACATGAGGGCTTAGCATCCTCTTCGAGATAAATATGGTAGAAGCACAGGGTCAGACTTATACCCTGGAGATCAGCTACGCTCCATCCAATTTCCTTGCGGTTTCTCTTAAGAACCTCCATCAATCGAGATTCTTGATTTCCAATCAAATCCGTTGATAAAATGACTGGGAACATCTCTGGCTCACCCGCAAGGAATCGGTACTTCATCGACTGCGGTAAAGACTTCAGTTTTGGACAACTAGGATTTGGCAAATCTGGCTTCTGAAATGTCCGAGTGAAGGCTACCAGATCTTATGGGAGAACTCTCGTTGTATGTGAAAATCTAGCAAAGGTCTACTTGCTAATGTCTCTGTACTCTATGCTAACTCACTCTCCGCCCTAGTTTTCAGCTCTGATGGAATTAGGCATGGCAAATAATCATCAAAGTCATCCAAATTAATGCCTGAATATGAGGGAACTGAATCAGAAGAACATGAAATGTATTCTGCTTCACTATCCTGACCCCTATCATCGGCCTCAAATGTGTCCGGTGCCAAGATTGTGCTCTCCAAACTCTCGTCTGCTAAAAATTGTAAATTTGCAGTGTCTGATGGCATGACAAAAGCTCATGATACGGGATCGGACCAAACTTCCTCATCATATGTAATTACAAAGTCGCACTCCTAGTGGACGTCTCGCTCAACATCTGTCACTTGCTCTGTATCGCTCGACTACTCAGAGTAGGCTGAATCTCTCGCTCTGGTCTCCGCGATTGTCTCTATTTGTACACGTTCACCCTCGACGTGAAAGTATACCTTCCCACTATCATGGTTGGACATCGCCTTGGTTGTGGCCAAGAATGGACATTCTAGTATGATGGGGGTATCTGTCACATACTCAGGGATCTCCATGTCCAATGCAACAAAGTCCACGAGGAATTTTAGGCCCTGAATTGTGACGACCACATCCTTCAATAACCCCTTCAGCCTCTTGATAGACCTATCAGAAAATTGAAGGACTGTTCTGCTCTATCGAAGAGGGCCAAACTCGAATCGGTCGAGTAGGGCTGTCGGAAGAAGGTTAATAGAAGAGCCGTTGTCTAATAGGGTACAATCGAACCGCTGCTCATGGATATGACATCTGACATATGGAGCTCATGCATTAGGTCTCTTGGCTGGCAATCGGTTCTGAATGACGAAACAGGTGGCACGAGTAAGAACATGGATCTCTACATTGTGGTTCCTTCTCTTCCTGTGGATGGTGGTCTTCTCTCTCAAATTCTTCTAGAAGAGAGGGATGTTCCCTGGTACCTCCTTTAGAGTCAGCTGAGTCTGAAATCGATCGATCATATGCTGGCTGAACTCTAACTGGTGTGTCTTTTTTGGATTTTCTGGTTTATTCCCCTTCGCTAAGTAGAGTGCTTGAGGGAAGGGGATGGTTGAACCCTCTCCCAAGAGATGAGGGTTAGGAATAGGCTCCTGTGCAGGTAAAGACATATAATCCATACCAGGGTCATCATGCATCACATATGGACTCGAAGGAGATACATAAACCTTTTCTTTATTCATATTTTAGTTCTTTTCAAATTTTCCATATTTTGTAGTTTTCTGTTATGAGATACATGAGAGGGTAACACTACTGAATGAAAACTGGTGGCATCAATACCACCTACAACATCTGATCTAGCGACGTATGTACCTCTCTCTGGCTCAACAATTGTGATATTGGTGGCATCAGTACCACCGTCTACATCTAGACTCACGACAGCCTAAGTACCTTCGGTTGGATCATCATCCTTGGTGGCTTCAGGACCACCTTCATCATCACTATGTGCGACATCAACACTGCTATCCTCCTCGTCTGGCACTCCATAATCTTCGTGAAGTCGTCGCTCAGAAGAGGCATTGTCGACTGGCATCCTACTGCTCCTAAACATTATAAAATTAGCATCAAACTCATAGGAAGATATATCACCCAAAGTATCAGTAGGAGTGGTAGTCTCTGTAAACTATACCTGCTCAGATTTACTCTTCAGGTTGTCCATGTTGGGTTCGATCTGAGATGGTATGGTGGCCTTGCCCTTGATGATATCCCTCATCTCCTGTTGGAACTTGTCCATCTCTCGTCGTCGAACGGATGCTTGCAGGTCAGAAAGTAGGCAGTCGAGGTCGACAAGGGCTGGGTTCTCATAGACAGGTCCATGAGAACCGGATGGGTTGCCTTGCTGGAAATGAGGTTGAGATTGCTGGTAGTGAGGGGGAGGCTGGGAGTACTGATGGTGAGGCTACTGTGACTGCCTCCACTATTTTCCCTGGTATGAGGGACGAGGACCCTGCTCGTGCTGTTGCGAGTATTGCTGGAAGTGATGGGGCTACTGCTACTGCTGGCTGCTCTGTCCGCCCTGAGCTGGAGACTGTTGTAGGGACGAGGTGCCTTAGGTGGATGATGACCGAGATTCTCACTATCAGGCTAAGGTAAAAATAATCAAGGTCGTTGCGACCCGAATAGCAAGGCTCAATTAACAAAAAAATAAGACCACCAAATGAAGTAATCAGTCAAAAATCGAACAGCGGTCTCGCTATTTATTTAACCTGGTATAACGACCAGGGTCGAACACAAGGAGCACGGAATGGCACGAGGCCTACGAACTGATTATGTTTCACTCCCTTTCTGAAATAAATTGAATGAATGCACTATAAGGTCCCTCTGTACAATAAGGGTTATGTACCATGGCTAACTTGATAATCATACAACTGTTGATTCATTGATTGAATCATAGCGGCTTATGCTTGGATGGATATCTAAGGAGTTAGATAGAGGACTCATCAAGCATCATCAAATGATTGTCAAGTGATGATCTCCAGCATGAGTAGGAGATGACAATCCTTTCTCATTAGGCTGATATCTGATCGACCTTTTTATGTAGGTCCTCTGCATGGGAATAGTGATTCGAAGGTATCAGATTAGTTGAGTCAATGGGTTCACTTAATGAGATCGAGATAACCAAAGACCTATGTTGAATACTATCACATCATAGGCAAACATCCTCTGACCAGGACAGATGTATCGCTATATGTATGAGTGTGTACATTTGGCAGACCAATAGGTTGATGACCTAACCAAGGTCTATACACCGGCGGGCTGGTGTGCATGTAAGGACATATGAGTAATACGATCTCTCAAAGGGATCATACAGGTTCAGTTGTGAACCAGGAGACATGAGCTCACTCATGAGGTATTGGGACTGATCAAATTCCATGCATGGTCGTCATGCTTTGGAAGCATGACATGATTTTGAAGGTAAGATATATGCTTTGTGAAAGCATATGATATGTACCAAATCCCAAGACCAAGATTGAGAAACTTAGTGATCAAACCATTAAGATGACAGTGTAAAAGTGATCTATGTCTTCAGGATGATCATAGGTCTTCCAGTATGCAGGATGTACATGTATTGGGAATACCTGAGGGTGATTTGATCATAAACGATTTTATAACCATGATGCTTCCATTCCGAGGGAGTGATGAAACATGCCTGGATTTTAGTGACTCCTCTCAATAGAGAAGTGACCTAATCTTAGTCCATGTATTGGACACTGATCTGAATTTGATTCAGATGCAATGAGAAGATTAAGTTTACAGCCTTGATTTAATCAAGCATCTATGAGAGGTCCATGGGATCTGGATTTGAGATATGATCTCAATATCCAAGTCACTATACATGGAACAATACAATCGCCCTGTCCTTATCTCCAAGTATCCGAGGAGAAATAGCATTATTCTTGAAAGGGTTCAAGAATAATTCCATAAGATCTGAGCATTAAGAAATTGATAACTAAATGTGATTTAATTATCTTGATGTATGTGGAATTTATCCAATATAATTAAATGTGATTTATTTATTATGGATAAGAATAATGTGGATAGTAATATCCAATTATTCATAATATATTATAAATGTGATTTATAATGTATTAGAGAGAGCTAATTATAATTTATATTTGTTGATTAGTTATTAATGTTTATTGGATACACATTGTGTGATTAATTGAAATTGTAAATTATATTTTGTTTTGGGTTGTGAATGTGATTCACAATTTTCCAATGGCAAGATTACAATATTCTCAAAATTAACTATGAATTATTTTTGGAGAATAAATCATAACAAAAGATGTTGAATTAAATAATTGAGAATTTCAAGAAGATATGCAATCTCATGAGATTTCATGAGATTGCCCGACTTGGAAATAAGTGGACGGCTACCAAGTCCTACTTGGGATTGGTGGCCGTCCACTATATTCCAATGGGAGAAGAGATCTCCATGGAATTTGTCTCCTTATTTGATTGGTTTAATTATATGATTGATGTATATTTGATTTGTCAAATATATTTGATCTAAATTAAATCATAAGTTGTTGGCTTTTACCAACAACAATCTTGACCATTGGATTGATCATAAATCAATCTCAACCATTGATTTCATGCGTCCCATGGATTGAGATCCATGGATCCCAAAACCCTATAAATAGAGAGGCATACCATGCTCTCTAGGGCTTAGATTTTGAAGCACATCTCTCTCTCTTTCTTCCTTCCACACGCATGCCCTCTCTCCCTCTACTTGGTTGTCGTCCACCAAACCCTGGTGGGAGATAGCCGTCGTTGCCTACGCCACCGCACCGCCGCTTCGACGTTCTTCGATTCTCCGTCTTCTTGGAGTGCTACGCTTGTGAAGAAGACGTTCGATCTTGTACGACGAGATCAGGAGTTCACTGTGCTTGGATCAACTCGTTGGATTGCAAGGATCACACGACTCATCCCCGCGCTTGCAAGCTTCTTCTCCGATGATCGGACTTGAGACAGGAGGTCTCTTTACATAGAGACTCAATCAACCACGCTTCAAGAGGTATTCCTCCAATTTGTTGTGGTTATAGATGAAACGATCCGAGAATCGTTCTTGGATCATGTTGTTTCATCGCATGAAAATGTTTAAATTCCGCTGCACAGAACAACTAGTACGACTAGTCGTTCTTCGTCGTATTCGATACGACGCTCACTCTTCCGTGATGCGCTTGAGTATTAAACCATATCCTTCAAGTGGTATCAGAGCCTTAGGTCGAAGGTTTTGGATACGATCCGCAAACCTAGGATGATTTGGGTTCGTAGAGGTCGCGAAAGTTTTTGTCGCATTTGATTTTCGCACTTCTTTTTAGTGAATAAATTCGGCCATGTTTTAATTGTTTAAACAAGAATTAATCACTTGGATTTTGTTTTCTATTAAATAAGGAAACCATAGGATCTGAGTTTACGTAATTTGGATTCCGTTTGCTCGAGATATGGTTGTTTTAATGAATATGTATGCACTGTTGCGGGAACTGCAAATCTTAACATGATTAATGAGTTAATTTCTATTTTGATCTGCCTTGAAATACGTGAAATATCACCTAGATTCTGTCCTAAATGAAATTAGAAATCTTTAAAAATTGATTTTGTCTAATTTGGATTTAAATTGATTGAAATATTGTTTATTTTAGTAAGTAGGGGTCACTGCTGAAATTACAGTTTTAATCAAGAACCATGTGATTGTCAATTAATGAAATTAATTGTTAATTTCAAGAAATAATTGTGGAAAATATTGAGAAATATTGGAAGATGATTATTTCCTTAATTTACTTGACCTCAACCAATAAATTGATTAGATTTGATCTAGATCATAATTGGAAACACAATCATCAAACTCCTTGCTTGAATAGGATTGGGAATTTGTCTAGAAAATTTCCTTATAATCAAAACTGTTTTGATTATTACTATATGGTATAATTTCGGTTGAAGCACCGATGATCATCTCAAGTACAAATTAATCTATTTGGTATTATCCTTTCCCGAGGCAGATATGGTATCTAGTTGGAGATCGCTAGGGTAGCGGGTTGCAATGTATGTGGTCCATCCCACTCTCGTCGGTACTGGCCATGACATCGGGTAGGGACTTGATAATGCCGAAGAAATCAAGATGTATTTTCTAATTATTAAAATTCGAATTAATACTTACTTTGAGAATAATACCATATATATTCAAGTAAAACAATCAAGTTTGTTGATTGAATTGGATTGATAATTAATTGAATGTGATTGAATTAATTATGTCCAATTAAAACACTCTATTATTAATAGAGTTGTTAATTCCCTTGGAAGAATTAATTAAATGAATATGATTCATAATAATTAATTAAAATTTGAATATGAAATGGAAGATCACACAAGTGACATCCATGGTCTCCTGTCAAGGTGAAGGGTTTCGTCGCCATATATTATATGTTGGAGACGTCTGTCTGAAGTGATAGCTCCTGCATATGATCCATTTGGATCAGGCTCGTCGCTTCTCGAAAGAGTAAGGACGTATGCGTCGTGACCCCAATATCGGGTCCTCATATTATTGGGGTGATATTGGATTGCGCATAGCAAGTTGTATTACTGTTGACGGTTCAATTAATGACGGGTCAACATCACCTTAGGGGTGGTGGGACCGGGTATTAAAGACCGAATTGGGAAATGCAAGTTGGACTTGCAAGGCGGAATGTGTTCCCGCTTCTCTTTATTAGAGTCATAGGTTCTCATATTATTGGGATATGACAAAGATAAAGAGGATATCCCAGTTCTTGCTTGATATATAGAGGTAAGTATATCTCTTACTTTGAAAGTTATTAAGGGAATAAACTTTCATAGTTGACAGAGCAAAATTAATTTGATTTAAAATGCCTTAATCAAATTTCATAAATTGAATGTATGATTATATGTTCTAATATAGTGCATTTTTAATTTCAGAAAATGAAGTCCATGAACCCACTAAGCAGGCTTCTGGAGGTCAACTAGTTGACCGGACCAAATTACTCAGATTGGATCCGTAATTTGGAGCTTATTCTCTCGGCTGAGCGCATAAGTTATGTGCTCTCAGAAGATAAGCATGAAAACCCTAAATCAAAGGAAGAAAAAGCATACAATGACAAGTATGATGAAGATCATGTCTTGGCTAGATGCTATATATTGGGTTCTCTCTCCAATGTTCTTCAGAAACAACATGTGGAAATGAGCACATGCCAGGAAATAATGCAGAATATGAAAGATATGTTTGGTGACATTAACCGCACCCAGCGATGCAACGTTATGAAAGAAATCGTTCGCTGCAAGATGCAGGAAGGAACTTCGGTCAGTGAACATGTACTCAAAATGTTTGGGTACTTGTCGGAGCTGGAGACTCTTGGGGCACCAGGATGCAGACATGCCAAATCTGATTTCATTATGCGGTCGTTTCCAAGTCTTTCAATAACTTTGTGGTTTCATTCCACATGAACAAGCTGGAATTAACAAATGCTGGGCTTCTTGCTGTATTAAAATCTACAGAAGACGTAATAAAGAAAAATGGTCCCGTCTGGTAGTGCAATGGTTGCATAGGTCAGAGGGAAGCGCGATCGGAAGCAAGGTTCTCGGAAGGGCTCGGCCCATAAGAGAAAGAAGAAGGGACAAGGTGTTGGCTCATCTTCCAATGCATCCACTCTAATGGCGTCGAAGAAAACCGACGTCTGTCACCACTGCAAGAAGCCGGGGCACTGGAGGCGTAATTGCCTGGATTACCTGAAGTCAGTTGACAAAGGTAAAGCCCCAGCAGGTATGAAATCTACTTTTATCATTGAAACCAGTTTTCTCGTTGGACGAGAAGGAAGTTGAGTTGTTGATTCTGGTGCTTCTATTCTTGTATGCAATTTGTTGCATTTGTTTCAGGAAACTAGAAAACTTGAAAAAGGAGAGATAGTCATCCCAGATGGGATCAGATGCAAGTATTGCAGTAGTCTTCGTCGGGACTTGTCGACTATCATTATCTAGTGGTAGAGTCCTAGTACTTAAAGAGTGTCTTTATGTACCGTAAGTCAGGAGCAATTTATATCTGTATCTAAGCTAGTTAGAAATGGATATTCATTCCTTTTCTGTAATAAATTAGTCATAAATCATTATGATAAATATATTGCAGATGGTATTTTGACTTCTGGTGGACTCTATGAATATGTCAAGAATTTTACAACCACTAATAAAACCTTAAAAGATCCAGAGAGAATAAAAATAATTGAAATATGATTTGGCATCAAAGGCTTGGTCATTTATCTGTTGATAGGATCAATAGATGATAAAGGATTGACCTTTGGATTTTCTACTGGTTCAATCTTTACCTACATGTGAACATTGCATTCAAGGTAAAATGGCTAGGATGCCTTTCTGTAACAAGGTTGCAAGATGCGAAGGTATTATTGACCTAATACATACCGATGTATGTGGTCCCTTCAGTACCGCGACTCGAAATGGATATCGATATTATTTGACGTTTATTGATGACCATTCATGATACGGGTTTGTCTTCCTATTATGTCATAAATCTGAAACCTTTGAAAAGTTCAAAGAATTCAAGGCTTTGGTTGAGAACCAAACCGATAGGAAGATTAAACGAATTCGATCTGATCGAGGTGGCGAGTACCTCTCAGATGAATTCAAGGAATACCTTAAAGAGAATGGAATTGTCTCCAATCTCACTACTCCTGGAACCCCCCATGTTAATGGTGTTGCTGAAAGACGCAACAAGACCATAATGGATATGGTCCGTTCAATGATGAGCAAAGCACATTTCCCACTTAGTTTCTGAGGATATGCAGTAGAGAGTGCAATATATATCCTGAATAAGATTCCTAGCAAATATGTGCCTAAGACTCCTCATGAGCTCTGGTATGGAACCAACCCTAGTGTTAATCACTTGAGGGTTTGGGGTTGCTTGGTTCATGCGAAGAACTTGGATGCAAGTAAGCTAGAATCTCGCACTCGTGAGTGTTACTTCATTGGGTACGTAAAAGATGGTATTGGATACCAGCTTTATGACCCTGAGACCCAAAAGGTTTTTGTCTCTAGAGATGTGAAATTTATGGAGGATGATTTCCTTAAGGGTCAAGACAAAAGTGAAGTAGAGGAACTCATAGAATCCCCTGAGGATTCTGAGTTCCTAGACCAGAAACTGAAGAAGTAAATAAAGATGAAACACCCATACCTCTTCAAAGGAGTTCGAGGGTGATTGCACCACAGAAAGGTATGGATTCCATGTGTCAAGTGACTGACAATGATCCTACTTCATTTGATGAAGCACTCACGGATCATGACATGGATAGATGGATGCTAGCAATGAAGTCAGAAATTGACTCCATGCATAAGAATGGTGTATGGACCCTAGAGGATCCACCTAAAGGGGTAAAACCCATTGGGTGTAAATGGATCTTCAAGAGAAAAAGGGGAACTGATGGGAAAGTAGAGACTTTCAAGGCACGGCTCGTAGCCAAGGGCTACACACAGAGAGAAGGCATCGACTACGATGAGACATTCTCCCCTGTGGCTATGCTTAAATCCATCAAGACACTGCTAGCTATAGCTGCATATCTTGACTACGACATTTGGCAGATGGACGTCAAGACGGCTTTCCTCAATGGATACCTCGAGGAGGATATCTATATGGAGCAGCCCCAGGGCTTCATAACTGAGGATGGCAAAGTATGCAAGCTGAAGAAATCCATCTATGGGATCAAGCAAGCTTCTTGTAAGCTAGAACATCAGATTTGACGAAACTATAAAGAGTTATGATTTTGTGAAAAATCCTGATGAACCTTGTGTATACAAGAAACTTAGTGGGAGTGCCATTGTGTTCATCGTGCTTTACATAGATGACATCCTTGTCAATGGGATGATACATGATGATGACCAGTGTGAAGATTTGTCTTTATCCCATACCTTTGAGATGAAAGATCTTGGAGAAGCCTCTTACATCTTAGGCCTGAAGTTGTTCAGAAACCGAGAAAAGAGGATTTTGGGATTATCACAACATGGATACATTAAGAAGATTCTTCAACGATTCCGTATGGATAGTTCCAAGAAAGGATTCCTACCCTTAAGACATGGTATCCACCTGACTAAAGGAATGGCTCCTCAAACTATTGAGGAAAAGAAAGCCATGGCTGGATGCCCTTATGCATCAGCTGTAGGAAACTTAATGTATGCCATGATGTGTACTAGACCAGATATCTGCCATGCAGGGGGAGTGGTAAGTCGTTACCAATCCTGCTATAGGAACAACACTGGAATGCAGTAAAGAACATATTCAAATATCTAAGACGGACGCAAGATTACATCTTGGTCTATGGAGATGGTGATCTCCAAGTCTTGGGATATATAGATCCTGACTTTCAATCGGATATTGATGATCGAAAGTCAACATCAGGGTTTGTATTCCTGGTTGAATGGTGGTGCTGTGAGCTGGAGAAGCAAGAAACAGGACACTACAATAGATTCAACAACAAAAGCCGAGTACATTGCCGCATCGGATGCTGCAAAGGAGGCGGTGTGGTTGAGCAAGTTCGTCCTGGAGCTTGGCGTAGTTTCCTCTGATACTCCCATCCCGCTACTCTGTGATAACACGGGAGCCATTGCCCAGGCGAAGGAACTCAGATGGCATCAGAAGAGCAAGCACGTAGAAGGAAAAACCACAGCATTCTGGAGATTCAAAAGCGTGGTGACATCATCATCACCAAGGTGGCCTCTGCCGACAACGTTGCTGATCCTCTTACCAAACCTCTGACACAGAAGGTTTTCGACCAACATGTAATGAGTATGGTTTAAGGATTGTTCCTGAATGGTTCTCAGGGCTAGTGGGAGATTGTTAGCAATATGAGACAGATGCGAACCATTCCTACAATAAATGTTATTGTAATAAATGATTTATCAATAAAAGTTATTGATTATGTTTCACTCCCATTCTGAAATTAATTGAATGAATGCACTATAAGGTCCCTCTGTACAATAAGGGTTATGCACCATGGCTAACTTGATAATCATACAGCTGTTGATTCATTGATTGAATCATAGAGGCTTATGCTTGGATGTATATCTAAGGAGTTAGATAGAGGACTCATCAAGCATCGTCAAATGATTGTCAAGTGATTATCTCCAACCTGAGTAGGAGATGGCAATCCTTTCTCATTAGGATGATATCTGATCGCCCTCTTGATGCAGGTCCATGCATGGGAATAGTGATACAGAGGTATCAGATTAGTTGAGTCAATGGGTTGACTTAACGAGATCGAGATAACCAAAGACCTATGTTGAATACTGTCACATCATAGGCAAACATCCTCTGATAATAGACAGATGTATTGCTATATGTCTGAGTGTGTACTTTTGGCAGCCCAATAGGTTGATGACCTAACCAAGGTCTATACACTGGCGAGTTGGTGTGCATGTAAGGACATATGAGTAATACGATCTCTCCAAGGGATCATACATGTTCACTTGTGAACTGGGAGACATGAGCTCGCTCATGAGGTATTGGGACTGATCAAATTCCATGCATGGTCGTCATGCTTTGGAAGCATGACATGAATTTGAAGGTAAGATATATGCTTTGTGAAAGCATATGATCTGTACCAAATCCCAAGGACCAAGATTGAGAAACTTAGTGATCAAACCATGAAGATGACAGTGTAAAAGTGATCTATATCTTTAGGATGATCATAGGTCTTCCAATATGCAGGATGTACAGGTATTGGGAATACCTGAGGGCGAATTGATCATAAACGTTTGTATAACCATGACGCTTCCATTTCGAGGGAGTGATGAACAGGTCTGGATTTTAGTAACTCCTCTCAATAGAGAAGTGACCAAATCTTAGTCCATGTATTGGACATTGATCTGAATGAGATTCAGATGCAATGAAAAGATTAGGTTTACGGCTTTGATTTAATCAAGCATCTATGAGAGGTCTGTGGGATCTGGATTTAAGATGTGATATCAATATCCAAGTCATTATACATGGAACAATACAATCGCCTTGTCCTTATCTCCAAATATCTGAGGAGAAATATCATTATTCTTGAAAGGGTTCAAGAATAATTCCAAAAGATCTGAGCATTAAGAAAGTGATAATTAAATGTGATTTAATTATCTTGATGTACGTGGAATTTATCCAATATAATTAAATGTGATTTAATTATTATGGATAAGAATAATGTGGATAGTAATATCCAATTATTCATAATATATTATAAATATGATTTATAACGTATTAGACAGAGCTAATTATAATTTATACTTGTCGATTAATTATTGATGTGTATTGGATACACATTGTGAAATTAATTGAAAATATAATTTATATTTTGTTTTGGGTTGTGAATCTGATTCACAATTTTCCAATGGCAAGATTGCAATATTCACAAAATTAATTATGAATTATTTTTGGAGAATAAATCATAACAAAAGTTGTTGAATTAAATAATGGAGAATTTCATGGAGATATGCAATCTCATGAGATTCCATGAGATTGCCCCACTTGGAAATAAGTGGACGATTACCAAGTCCTACTTGGGATTGGTGGCCGTCCACTATATTCCAATGGGAGAAGAGATCTCTATGGAATTTGTCTCCTTATTTGATTAGTTTAGTTTTAGGATTGATGTATATTTGATTTGTCAAATATATTTGATCTAAATTACATCATAAGTTGTTGGCCTTTACCAACAACAATCTTGACCATTGGATTGATCATAAATCAATCTCAACCATTGATTTCATGAGTCCCATGGATTGAGATCCATGGATCCCAAAACCCTATAAATAGAGAGGCATACCATGCTATCCAGGGCTAAGCTTTTGAAGCACATCTCTCTCTCTTTCTTCCTTCCACACGCCTGCCCTCTCTCCCTCTACTTGGTGGCCGTACACCAAACCCTGGTGGGAGATAGCCGTCGTCGCCTACGCCACCGCGCCGCCGCTTCGACGTTCTTCGGTTCTCCGTCTTCTTGGAGTGCTACGCTCGTGAAGAAGATGTTCGATCTCGTACGACGAGATCAGAAGTTCACCATGCTTGGATCAACTTGTTGGATTGCGAGGATCACATGACTCATCCCCGCGCTTGCAAGCTTCTTCTCCGATGATCGGACTTGAGACAGGAGGTCTCTTTATGTAGAGACTCGATCAACCACGTGTCAAGAGGTATTCCTTCTACTTGTTGTGGTTATAGATGAAACGATCCAAGAATCGTTCTTGGATCATGTGGTTTCATCGCATGAAAATTTTTAAATTTCGCTGCACAAAACAACTAGTACGACTAGTAGTTCTTCGTCGTATTCGATACGACGCTCATGCTTCCGTCATGCGCTTGAGTATTAAACCATATCCTTCAGTAGTCAGAAAATCAAATAAAATAAAGAAAAGATTTTTGGTGGATTTTATGGATTTTTAAATTTTTATAATTTTTAATTAGGAAGAAAATGTAAAAGAAAAGGAAAAAGGTCACAATCAACAATTTATTCAACAACACAAATAAAGTCAAAAATTGAAATAAAAATATTTTTGGATTTTATAAATTTTAAGTGTTTTTGGTAATTTTCTCAGATTTTTATAATTTTTAGTTTATTTTATAAAAATGAAATAAGGCAAAAACAGGAGATCAATGTGCAGCAAGATTTGAAAGGTTATTTAGAAAATATATAAATAACCTCTAAAAATCTGAAGACAATTTTCTATCAAACTACAAATAAAAACTAAACTACAGAAAAAGAAATTGCATTTGTTTTTGAATTTTTTAGAATTTTTAATGATTTTTATAAGGTTTTAGGGGTTTTCAATTTTTTGGTGTTGTATATATCCAAATTAAGCAAAAATTGGAGTGCGACAAGTAAACACTAAAACAAATAGTACCTAATTTTTTTAGAATTTTTGGAGGGTTTTTAATATTTTTAGTTGATTTTATAATTCAAACAATAACAAAATAAGGTGTTTTTTCATTTTTAAAAATAGAAAAACAACTCAAAAATATTCCAAAAAATTAGCGAAATTTTTACACGGTGGCAGAGGCCACATGTCCCAATTTCACATATTTTGGAGTTGATCTGATGATTTATTTAACCAATAAACAAGGCACAACACAAAGACCTAATCGCAAGAAAAACAAGTTTCAGGGGCTAAACTGAAACACGTGCAGAGAGTATAGGGGGTTCAGTGTAAAAATCACATCAAATTCAGCACATGCTCTAATCAACCTGGCTCAGGGGCATATATGCAAATATTAAAACTTAAAGTTCATTTCATAACATCCATAAAGCCCAACCCAATACATGCAAAAAGCCCTAAAAGATCACGTGACGAAGCACGTGCACCACAACTGGGAGGACTAAAGTGCAATATCTCAAAACATTAGGGTCCTGAGTGCAATTATTCTAAAATAAAAACAACTACGACACATATTTACAGGACTAAACTATAAATGCTAAAGAAAGAGAGGCCTAAGTGATATTTACCCCTTTATTAAGATCCGACGACAGGCAGGGGGTCCTCTAAAGATCAGACGGCTGATATGCGCTGACATACCTTCAACGATGAGTGTCCTGGATCTAATCCGCAGATGGATCGACGGTCGGGAACCTACCTCAGATGGATGGACGAGATCTAATCTAGCGCGAGGGGGCTCGATCGACGATGATGGAGACTCCTGGAAGAACTGAACGCCGACAAACTTTGCCCGGCCGTGGCGCGCGATGGAGACCTCCTCCGGTGCTGCTAGGATGGGGGAATCGACGCTGGTGGTGATCCGCAGCTAGTGGTATGCTCCGATGGGCTGGGGGACCTGGAGGGTCCCCGACGACGACAAGTAGCTGGAGCACTATGCCCGAGTATTCGAGCCTTCATATGAGGCTCTTAAGCCTTGGTACCTGCACAGGAAGCAAGAGGGGTCGAGGGCAAACTGCCTCGACTCGTTAGCGGGTGATCGGGGGAGTCGGGGCGTGGTCCTCCAGTGAGCGGCGACGGAGGAGAACCTAATTCCAGGTTCTGGGGCGATCCATGATGATCGGAGAGGCGAAGAAGATGCGGAGGAGTTTCATGAAGGTGAAGGGACGGTCGGGAGGTGAAATGGGTAGTCGGAGCGGTGTGGATTGGCCGGCGAAGGCCGGCGGCGTAAAAATAGAGAATCAAACGAAGCTTTGGGCTCAAGGGACTACCTGATGGTCGGAATCATCTGTGGCGAAGGCCAGCTACCTCCTGGGATCCTTGCCTCAATGGAGCGACGCCTCCAAAGGCTCGAGCTCGTCGGTGGCGGAGCGCGGCGACGATGACCGCCGGATCTGAGGCTATAGCGTCTCCTTCCTCGCTGCAACACCCCCTCGTGCTTGCTGTCACTCAAGGCAAGAGAGTGAAGGTCCTTGGAGTCGAAGACGGAGGCCAAAGATGCGGGAGAAGGTGGCTGGAGCTAAGGCATTATAGTGGTGCAAATCCGATAAGAAGGGAGTGAAGCGCGTAGATCGATGCATGGATACCTAATGGAATGATCGGGCGAGGATCATGGATCATGGAACGTCAATCGGAGCCCAGGGTTTGGGTGAATGGATGGCGGATCACATCTGGAAAAATTAGAGAAATTGAGTCGGCGACACGGATCCGCAGAGAGATGGTCCTTGGGGGGGGAGTTGATCGGGGGTCAACATTCCCCGTGGACCAATGAGAAATCAAGGATTGGTAATTATTTAAAAATTCGAAATAAAATAGAAAAAGATTTTATTTAAAAATATTTACAAAATAAAAAAATATTTCTTATTTTTAAAATTATTTTTAGTGATTTTTAATTTATTTTTTGGAAAAAAATTAATGTATATACATAATATATTATTATATACAAGTATAAATACCTAGAGGTATTTTACATTTTTATTTTTATTATTTTATTTTTGTATAATTATCCCTATTTTATATTTTATTTAGTTATAACATAAAATTTAGGATATAAAATAATTTTTATTTGATTTTTATTATGTATTTACAAGGGTAAAATAAATAGGTGAATGTACACATATACATGGTATATACAAAGGTGTGGGAGAGATTTTTTTCTCATTTTTATTTTATTTTTAGAAATATATACAAGTTATGGGAAACACAATTTTATTTTTATTTTTAAGAAAATAAAGTATATACATAAGAGAGGGATTTTGTACAAGGTTGAGCTGCCCTATCTCTCTCTACTTATTTTATTTGGCGATCAGACCCATATTGGGTCCTCTCTTGGGTTCAGGTCACTCAATATTTATTCTAAATATTTCCCTCTTTTTCTTTATTTCTTTATTCTTTTATTTTTGCACAAAAACATGCTAATTATAGGTATTTACACAAAGCATGTATTTTGATAATTTATTGTATTTACACACATATACATGGTGTTTTGCAAAGATTTTTAGCTAAAATAAAAGAATAAAGAGTGATGAATGAGGATTCATCACCCCCTAGACTTTACTTTTGCTAGTCCCTTAGCAAACACTTATTTGAAAAAGAAGTGAAAAAGAAAAAAAAAAGTAGGAAAAAGAATGAATCAATGCTGATTATTAAACTTGTCTTCATTAAATTGAAGCATGGAGCTTAGTCAGATCTTTGGATTATTGATGTGTCGGAACCTTATTGGGACTTAGGTTTAAAACTCAACAGCCTCTAATTTCCACTAATCTATAGTCAAGACTCCTCAACAATCCAGATCAGAACAAGTCTACATACAAAAACCCTGAAGACCATGAATCTTTTCTCGTACGGTGTAAGTGATATAGCTCCCCACATCAGAAGTAGCAAAGTGATAACCCTCCCAACAAGGTAACTCTAAGACCCTAGTCTGGCAACTCTTTCCTCGAGGAGCGGGGTATTCCCTTCTAAGTTCAAGTACAACCGGCTCAAGAAGAGGGGAGAGAAGAGAATGGACCACAACCAGTGTAGCCATGTATCCTTGGGAGCCCAACCAGTGCAGCTAAGTATCTCTGCTGCAAGCTACATGAGATGGAACATGGATACCAAGCTTTGCTTATTGCACTATATACACTCTGGTGGGATTATCATTTTCTCTCAGACCCACTACTTTTTTGGAGTTATTCTTCTCTTTTTGCATTTTTTGATGTGCATATATATAACATATCTACATGTGCAGCATATGTACATAAGGAGTTTTTACTCTTGAGCCAGTAGACTATCCCTCTTTTGAAGCTTTATTGCAACCCACAACTCCTGTCTTTAGACCTCATGGCAACCAGACCAAGTTGAGATACACTTCCTTCACTATACGAAGAAGAGAGATTCCTCCAAGAAGTACTACCCTCATATGCTACCCCAAGTCAAAGAAGACTGCCTCCTTACCACCTCATCCGTAGAGAGCTCGATGTAAAGTGCTGGTCCAAGTAAAGCCATTGTCTGTAAGAGTCATGCATGTGTTGTTAAGTGCTCTACATAGGCTCATCGAGATGACATATGATCATAGCCTAGTGGACTCAAAGAATTAAGTCACCATGGACCTGAAAAGTCTCAACCCTAAGCCCTCTAAGGTTCCTCTTAAAATTAGGTGGATTAAGATCTTAACCAAGCTCCATTTTCCAATTTAATTCCAAGCTAGTGTAAATGTCAACTATGATTCAGGAAAAACTATACAAATATTGACAAAGATGCAATTTTTACAAAATTTTACAAATGTGCAAAATTTTTGAAAAATGTTTGAAAACATGGATGTATGCATGAATGCAAGTTTTGCAAAATTTTTACACAAATTTACATAAGGTTTTTGCAAACTTTTTATTTTTCAAAACATTTTACAAAAATTTTGTACTATAAACATAATTTTGAAATGAAAATATTTA
This sequence comes from Ottelia alismoides, assembly GCA_037367405.1. Classification (NCBI taxonomy): domain Eukaryota; kingdom Viridiplantae; phylum Streptophyta; class Magnoliopsida; order Alismatales; family Hydrocharitaceae; genus Ottelia; species Ottelia alismoides. Next base: position 785,370 of record JAZKJV010003880.1, read on the forward strand.
CAAACTATTTACACAAAACATTTTTATAAAAATTTTTACAAAAATAATTTTGTACAAATAGCTATGTATGTGCAATAAAGAATTTAATTTACAAGGAAAATTTTTAATTTTATGGATTTTAAGGGTTTTAGCCATTTTTATTTATTAACACACTCACACAAAGTACGAGTTATGGCTAAAGTATATATGGAATATATACGACACCCCCCTATACTTAGCTCGAACGATGTCCTCATAGTGAATTAAGGGCGATGAAGAAGACATAACTCGTGCTTAGTATAGGGGAGTGAAAAGAAAAGCTATATACAAAGACAAATGAAAGAATAGAAATGAAAGAGAAAATCTCAGAGTTTCCCCTTATACTTAGGATCAAGTAATCCTAAGTATAGCAGGCTGTACACAAAGGGAAGTCCGAGTGAAGAATGTACTTGGTCTACCTCCCCTATACTTAGGGTAAAATATCCCTAAGTATAGGCAGCAAAACAAAGGCAGAAAAGAATCAAAAGGAACTCAAAAGTCTCACACCCCCTATACTTATGGTAAAGTGCACCCTAAGTATAACATAATCATAGATGCAAATGGGGTGTTGGACTGAAGAATAGTGTGATATAGACAACTGGATCTGTACAAGTCGGAAGAACAGTGGTAATCAGGCTTGAGATGCAATAGATGTGAGTCAAGAGACCACATCTCACGTAAAGTGAATAGGGGCAACGCCAATGACCAACGGCTCATGATCGAGATATGGTTTGAGCAGCTGCCCATTAACACGAAAGGTACTCTCAGATGACAACTCAGAAATGTCGATGCTTCCGTTGTCATGTACCTTTCGGATCAGATAGGATCCCTTCCATTTGCTCTGTAGCTTCTCTGGAAATAATCTCAACCTGGCATCGAACAACCATACTCGCTGTCCTGGCTCAAACTGCTTGTGGTTGATATGAGAATCATGCCACTCCTTCACTCTCTCCTTGTACGGTAGGCTGCTCGAAAAGGCTACGTCACGAAGCTCTTCCAGGGCTGCTAACTCTGCCCTCCTCTGATCTCCTACACTCACTGGATCCATAAGAATATCTGTGACTGCCCAAAGTGACCTATGTCTCAGCTCAACGGGTAAATGGCAGGGCTAGCCATAAACGAGGCGAAAGGGAGATGTACCCAAAGGTGTCTTGAAGGACGTCCGATATGCCCACAAGACCGAGTCCAAAATCTGTGACCAATCCTTTCGGTCAGGGCGGATGACCTTCTGCAGAATAGTTTTGATCTCCTTGTTCAACACTTCATCAAGACCATTGGTCTGAGGATGATACGGTGTGGCTACTCGATGGTCTATGCTGAACTCGCTAGCAAGTTCCTTTACCTTGTCATTGACGAAATGAGACCCACCGTCAGATATCAAAACTCGAGGTACCCCGAACCGTGAAATGATATTCTTCCTCAAAAATTTGCAAACAGTCCTAGCATCAACGGTTCGGGCAGGGAAGGCCTCAACCCAACGACTCACACAATCAACGGCCAACAGAATGTACTCGAATCCCTCACTCTTAGGGAATGGACCCATGAAATCGATGCCCCATGCGTCAAAAACCTCACAGAAGTGAATGGGCTGCATCGACATCATATCACGCTATCCACAATTGCCCATCCTCTGACAGTCAGTACATCTCTTCACAAACTCATTAGAGTCCTTGAAGAGAGCACACCACCATAGGCCGGATTGGAGCACTTTCTGTGCCGTTCTCCTCCCAGAGTGATGCCCTCCTGCCTCAAGCTTGTGGCAGTAAGTGATGACGCTATGATGCTCCTCCTGATAGATGCACCTACGCCAGACGCTATCCCCTCCTTCATGATAAAGGATGGGATCCTCCCAATGATAGAACTTGGCCTTCACGAGGAAGGTCTCAAGTCGCTGTCTGGGCCAATCTTGTGGAACTTTCTTGGCAACAAGATAGTTTACAATATCGGCGTACTACGGGAGAGAGGCGATAACAAGGATCGCCTCATCTGGGAAGGTCTAACAAATAGGCTCAGTCTGCTCAGAATCCTCAAGAAACTCCGATCGGGAGAGATGATCCACCACCACATTCTTGACTCCAGGCTTGTCCTTAATCTCTATATCAAACTCCTGGAGTAGAAGGATCCATCGGATCAATCTGGCTTTGGCATCCTTCTTTGCCATGAGGTACCTGATGGCAGTATGATCAGTGTAAATGGTCACTCTAGATCCAATGATGTACGATCTGAACTTATATATGGAGAAAACTATGACTAGCATCTCCTTTTCAGTGGGGGTGTAGTTCCGCTGAGCTGCATCCAAAGTCCAGCTAGCGTAGTGAATAGCAAATGGGACTCCATCCCTCCTATGTCCCAGCACGGCCCCTACAAAAAAATCGGAGGCATCTGTCATGATCTCGAATGGGAGTGACCAATCAGGTGGCTGGAGGACAGGAGCCTCTACAACTAGACTCTTGAGAGTCTCAAATGACGCAAGGAACTTATCATCGACTATGAACTCAGTGTCCTTGGTCAGCAGATCAGTCAACGACCGGGAAATCCTGCTGAAATCATGAATGAATCACGGTATAAACCGACGTGCCCCAGAAAAGACCGTAACTACCGCAAGTTGGACAGTGGATTGAGTTTTCTAAAGACATCCACCTTGGCCGGATCAACCTCCATGCCCCTGTTGGAGATGATATGGCCAAGCATCGTCCCTTGAGTCACCATGAAGTGACTCTTCTCCCATGAAAGCATAAAGTGAACCTCAATGCATCGCTGAAGGATGCGGTCTAGGCAGTAAAGACAAGAATCGAATCCGTCGCCATAGGCCAAAAAATCGTCCATGAAGACCTCCAAGCACTCCCCCATCATGTCTGAAAAGATGGACGACATGCACCTTTGGAATGTCGTCGGAGCGTTACACAATCCAAAGGGCATCTGTTTGAAAGCATATGTCCCTAAGGGACAGGTGACGGTAGCCTTGTCCTGGTCTTCGGGCGTAATAGCCACCAGATTGTATCCGGAGTACTTGTCCAAGAAACAGTAATGGCTCTTCCCGTCTAGCCTCTTTATAATCAGATCAATAAAAGGCAGCGGAAAATGATCCTTCTTGGTGGCCTGGTTCAATCATCTGTAGTCCACACAGACCCGCCAAGAAGTGGGTACCCGGGTAGCGATATCCTCTCCAAACTCACTGACAACTGTGGTGATGCCCGTCTTCCTGGGCACCACATGCAATGGACTGACCCACTTGGAGTCGGACATGGGATAGATAAAATCGACGCTCCACCATTTTGAGATCTCCTTCATGACAACATCTCGAAGGTTCGGGTTCAGCCGCTGCTGGAACTCACGTGACGGCTTTGCGTCCTCCTAGAGATAGATATGGTGGGAGCACATGGCCGGAATTATCCCCTGGAGATCAGATACACTCCATCCAATTTCCTTGCAATTCTTTTCAAGAACCCCCATTAGACGGGATTATTGCTCTCTAGTTAAATCTGCTGAGATAATGACTGGGTGCATCTCATGCTCGCCCGCAAGGAACCTATACTTCAACGATGATGGTAGCGGCTTCAGCTTTGGACAACTCGGTGCTGGCAGATCTGGCCTCTGAAAGGTCTGAGTGAATGCTACCAAATCTGCATGGGTGAACAAGAACTCTCGCTCACAATCTGAATCTGGCGAAGAATGCTCGGCAGGTGTCTCTTTGCTCTGTGCGGGATCTGTCTCCACCCTAGCTGTAGGCTCTATAGAAGTCAGAAAAGGTATCAAATCATCAAACTCTACCCAGTCTATATCCGACTCTGAGGGATCTATATCAGAATCACAAATAAAATCAGCCTCACGATCGGGAACCTGCTCTGCTGCCTGAGATGTATCCTGGAGGGGAATGCGCTTTCCAAGCTCTCCTCTGCTGGCATCTGTGCATCATCAAACTCTGAAGGTGAGAGGATGGCATGTGCTGCTGGATTTGCCCAAACCGCCTCGTCATCTGTGATCACAAAATCGCAGTCCTGGTGGATGTCTCGCCCTGCCTCTGTCATCTGCTCTGAATCTGAAGTCAGCTCTGAGCAAGCTGAATCTCTGGCTCTAGTCTCCTCGATCGTCTCTATTTGTATACTCTCTCCCTCAACGCGAAATTATACCTTCCCGCTATCATGATCAGACACTACCTTGGCTGTGTCCAAGAACAAGCGTCCTAAAATGATGGGGATAGCTGTCACGGACTCAGGGATCTCCATGTCCAACACAAGGAAGTCCACGGGGAATTTTAGGCCCTGAATCGTGATGACAACGTCCTTCAGCAACCCCTTCAGCCTCTTGACAGATCGATCAGCAAACTAAAGGACCGTCCTGCTCTGTCGTAGAGGGCCTAACTCGAAGCGGTCGAGTAAGGCTACCGGAAGTAGGTTGATCGAAGACCCAGTGTCTAATAGAGTACGCTCGTACTTCTACTCCTGAATGTGGCATCTGACATACGGGGCTCCTGCATCTAGCCTCTTGGCTGGCAGACGGTTCTGGATCGCAAAGCATGTGGCGCGAGTGAGCACATAGATCTCTGACTGGTGGTTCCGCCTCTTCCTCCGAACTATGGTCCTGTCTTTGAGTGATCTCTGGAAGAGAGGTATGTGCTCCAAGGCCTCCTGTAGAGTCAGCTGTATCTGAAATCGATCCATCATGTGCTGGTTGAACTCTAACTGATGAGACTTTTTTGGGTCTTTTCTATGCCCCTTAGCCAAGCAGAGTGCTTGGGGAAAGGGGATGGCTGGGTCCTTCTCAGTTGAAGGGCTAGGATCGGGTCTGGAATGCTCAGGTAAAGCAGAATCCATACAAACATCATCAATCAACACAGGTGGATCCGAAAATAACAAACCCTTTCCTTTATTCACAGAAATATCCTGAGGTACATGAACTGTTTGAAAGACAACATGACTAGAAGTAGAACTGGAAATGGTGGCCTCAGCACCACCCTCAGCATCTGGACTCGCGGCATCAGTATTGTGCTCTGCTCGGCAACTGGTATGGTGGCATCAGTACCACCTCCTCCATATAGTGAAACGACGGCCTTAGTACCGTCGGCTGGATCAACATCCGCGATGGTGTCAGCACCACCGTCATTGATGAGCGAATCCGCGCGACTAAGGTAAAGGTGTTACTATACGGTCGTTGCGACCTCAGTCACTCGGGACTCAAAGCTCAACAAGAAAAAGATCAGACCACCAAATAAAGATAAAAAACACGATAAAAATCAAATAGCGGTCTTGCTATAATATTAACCTGGTATAGCACCCAGGGTCGAACTCAGGAAGCACGTGATGGCCTTCCGGCCTACGAAATAGTCAAAAAGAAAGAAAAATAAAGACAAATTATTTTTGGTGGATTTTTAATATTTTTATATTCTTTTAGAATTTTTAATTATAAAGAAAATAATAAAACAAGGAAAACACATAACTTTCAAAAATTATTTAATTACTCTAAAATGCTCAAAAAAATCAAGCACAAATGTTTTTAGATTTTATGGATTTTTTACTATTTTTGATGAATTTTTGATAATTTTCTAATTTTTATGGAATTTTATAAAAATGAAATAGAGAAGCAAAACAATACTGCTATCCAGCCAGGCTTCTAAGACCAAAATAAAATATAAAATGGTCTCAACAGAGCCTGGAGGTAATTTTCTTAGAAAATAAAGACAAAAGGGAGAATTCAGAAAAAAGGAAATTTGATTTTTTGGTTTTTCTATGATTTATTAGAATTTTATGAGATTTTCAAGGTTTTTTAATTTTTATAAATTTTATGAATCCAAAAATGACCAAAATTGGTCAGAAAATCAAGCACACCAAAACAAACAAAATCTAGTTTTTTTTGTAATTTTTAAAGGGGTTTTTATATTTTTTTGTGAATTTTAAATATGGACAGAGACAAAATTAAGGGTTTTTGAATTTTTAAAAATAATAAAAAGGGTCAAAAATGTATCCAAAAATTAGGGAAAATTTTACACACTGGTAGGAGCCACGTCCAATTTTCACTCGATTTGGAATAATTTTGCTATTTTATTAAAATCCAAAACAAGCAAACAGTGCATAAGGACCTAATCGCAAGAAAAATAAGTCCTGGGGGCCAATAGATAACACGGCTGAAAAGCTTAGAGCCCAACTTACAAAAAGCCCAGAGAACCACGTGCGGCACACGCGAGTCACACTCAGAGGGTCATATGTGTCAATCTAATTATAAAACATGCAAAGCAGAACACACATAAACCACAGGATAAAAATTGCAATTTAACCAAAACTTACGTGTCGACGCACGTGGATCACATATAGGGGGACTAAAATGCAAATATGATAAACAAGAAGGTCCTCGATGCAATATTTACAAAATAAAAACATGAGACAAAATATTTACAGGACCAAAAAGTAACAGCTAAAAACTAAAGCGCCTAAAAACAATTTACCCTTTATTTAATCGGACGGCGGGGAGGGTGCCACGTGTGGGATCCAACGGTCGACAGTAGCGGGCGCCTCTCCAGCTGATGGACGCTCCAGGCCTCGCCATGTGTCGATCAGACGATGGCTGCTGGTGGCGAAACCCTGCGGTGGATGGACGACTCCTATCAAATCTGGAGCTACGTGGTCGATTTGACGGTCGAGGAGGATCCAGGAAGAACAAATGGCCGGCGAACTTCGTCGGCCCGATACTCGTGCGTCGGTCCTCCTCGGAAGCTGCTGAGATGCAGAGAAGAATCGCCTCGGTGGTCCGCAGCCAATGGGGGCCTCCGATGAAGCTGGAGGCGTCGGAGATGCTCCGGCGACCAAGGCGGAGCTGGAGATCCTGTGCTGAACTTGAAGACCTCCAGATGAGGTCATTTTGACCTGAAAAACGGCACAAAGAGCATGCTGGTTGAGGGCAAAGTGCCTCGACCCGGTTAGAGGTGAGGTGGGTGGTCGGTGCGTCGTGACGAATGAACTCCGGTGATGCGACGACGAAGGAGTTCGACTCCCAGTTTCGTGGCGAACTGGGTTGGATGAAGGGGCGAAGAACGTGCGGGTGAGAAGGGCGAAGGTGAAGGTCGAGTCTGATGGTCGAGATATGGACGGATGTGGTCGGAATCGATGGTCGTCGGCGAAAGACGAAATTGGGGGTAAATGGAAATTAGCAAAAACTAAGGGAAACGAGGCTTACCAGATGGCTGATATCGACTGTGGACAAGCTTCTGAAGCTCTGGGTCCTTGCCTCGAGGACCGTCGATGCTCGAGGCTCGAGCGCTACTCAAGGGGCGGCGCACGACGACGGAGAGCTGCCGGATCGATGGCTGGACACCCCCTCCTCACTGCAACACTACCCTTAGCTCGATGTCACTCAGGCGAAGGCAATGGAGGTCCTGGGATGGGAAGAGAGGAGCCAAAGATGAGTGAAATGCGCGGCGGAGCTGGGATTAAGTATGGCTAGGGGTCCGGCTAGATGAGGTTCGGGTGAGCTGATCGGAGCACGGATCCCCAAAACCTACCCCGGGCGTGGATCAGGGATGATTCAAGGATAATCGGGGCCCGGGGTTTCGATTAATGGAAGTCGGATCATGCTAGGAAAAATTGGCAAAGTCGGTCAGAAGCAAAAATCCACTGGCTAGTGGTCCAAGGGGGGGAGTTGACCGGGGGGTCAACATCCCCCGTGGACCAATGGGAAGTGGCCACGTCAGACATAATTGGAAATTAAATTTAAAATATTAAATGGCCGAATTATGTAAAACTCAAAACATAAAAAATGTTTCTTTTATTTTAAACTATTTTTTTGTGATTTTTATTTATTTTTTTCAAATAAAAATAAGGTATGTACAATATATTATAATATATAGTTATATATACAATATTGAATTTTTGATTTTTAATTTTTTAATTGTTTATTTTTGTACCTTTTTATTCTAATTTTATATTTTATTTATTTATAGGATAAAATTTGGAATAATTTAATATTTTTATTTTATTTTTATTATTTAATTACAAGGTTTAAATAAATAGATATATACAAGTATGTACATGGTATATATACAATGTTTATTTTTATTTTTGTTCTTTATTTTTTTTTTGTTTTTATGATTTTTTTATTTTATTTATTTACATTATAAAATAAGGAATATATACACATTTTATGGGATTTTTAATTATTTATTTATAGGGATAAATAAATAGAAGAGTGGTGCTATGTACATGGGGAATATAGACAATAGGGGATGAATTTTATTTCTTTTTATTTTTCTCATTTTTATTTTAATTTTATATTTACAAATATTTACAAATAAATAAGACCCATTTTTATTTTTTTTAGAGGAAAATATTTTTATTTAATTACAAGTATATGTACACATGTATGAGCTTCCTTATCTCTCTCTACTTGGGTTTTTATGCGGTCAGGCCCATGCTGAGCCCTCCCTTGGGATTAGGTCGCTCAATATTTATTCTAAATATCTCTCTCTTTTTCTTTTGTTTCTTTATTCTTTTATTTATGCACAAAAACATGCTAATTATGCATATTTACAAAATGCATGCGATTTGCTAATTATTAATATTTACAGGAATGTACATGTGTTTGGCAAAGGTTTTGTAGCTAAAATAAAAGAATAAAGAGTGATGAATGGGTATTCATCACCCCCTATACTTAACTTTGCTAGTCCCTTAGCAAACACTTATTTGAAAAAGAAGTGAAAAAGAGAAAGAAAAAGAAAAAGAGGAGAATATACATGGATTAATGCCGAGCATTAAACTTGCCTTCATTAAATTGAATTATGGAGCTTGATCAGATCTTTGGATTATTAATGTGTCGGAACCTTATTTAGACTTAGGTTTAAAACTCAACAACCTCTAAGATCCACTAATCTATAATCAAGACTCCTAAATAATCCAGATCAGAACAAGTCTACATACACAAACCCTGAAGACTATGAGTCTTTCCTTGTACTATGTAAGTGAGGTCTAGCTCTCCACCTTAGAAGTAGCAACTTAACAACCCTCCCCAACAAGGTAACTCTATGACCCTAGTCTGGCCACTCTTACCTCGAGGAGCGGGGTATTCCCTTCTAAGTTCAAGTTCAACCGGCTCAAGACGAGGGTGAAGAAGAGAATGGACCATGGCCAGTGTAGCCATGTATCCTTGGGAGCTCAACCAGTGCAGCTAAGTCTCCCTACTGCAAGCTACATAAGATGGAACTCATAAGTCTCAAGCTTTGCTTATTTGCACTATATACATACTCCGGTGGGATTATCATTTTCTATCAGCCCCACCACTTTTTTGAAGTTATTTTCTTTTTGCATTTATTTTTTTTATTTTTTTTCAAGTGCATTTATTTTTAATTTTTATGGATTTTGGGGTTTTTAGCCATTTTTATTTATTTACACACTCACACAAAGTACGAGTTATGGCTAAAGTATATATGAAATATATACACACCCCCTATACTTAGCTTGAACGATGTCCTCAGAGTCAAGAGAGATGAAGAAGACATAACTCATGCTTAGTATAGGGAAGCGAAAAGGAAGGCTATATACAAAGACGAATGAAAGAATGGAAAATCAAGAGAGTCTCGGATTTTTCCCCTATACTTAGGATCAAATAATCCTTAGCAAGCTGTACACTAAAGGAAAACCGAGTGAAGAATGGATAGGGTCTACCCCCCCTATACTTAGGGTAAAATATCCTAAGTATAGGCAGCAAAAACAGGGGTAAAATGAATCAAAAGAAATACCCGAGAGTCCTACATCCCCCCATACTTAGGGTAATGTACACCCTAAGTATAGCATAATCAAAGGATGAGAAAAGGGATGTGGGACTAAAGAATGAAATGATATGGGCATATGGATCTATACAAGTCGGGAGAACAACGATAATCAGGCGTGAGATGCAATAGATGTGAGTCAAGAGACCACATCTCACGCAATGTGAATAGGGGCAACATCAACGACCCGTGGCTCATGATCTAGAAATGGCTTGAGCCGCTAGCTGTTCATTCGAAAGGTACTCTCATAAGACAACTCAGATATATCAATACTCCCATTGTCGTGTACCTTTCTCACTAGATACGGTCCCTTCCATTTGATCTGTAGCTTCCCTGGAAATAGACGAAGCCTAGCATCAAACAACCATACTCTTTGTCCAGACTCAAAATGCTTGTGGCTGATATGAGAATCATGCCACTCCTTTACTCTCTCCTTGTACTGTAGGATGTTTGAGAAGGCGGTATCACGAAGCTCCTCCAAGGCTGCTAACTCTGCCCTCCTCTGGTCTCCTACACTATTTGGATCCAAAAGTATATCAGTGACTGCCCAAAGTGACCTGTGTCTCAACTCAACAGGCAAATGGCACGGCTTGCCATAAACGAGGTGAAAGGGAGATGTGCCCAAAGGTGTCTTGAAAGACGTCCGATATGCCCACAAGACCGAGTCCAAAAGCTGTGACCAATCCTTTCGGTCAGGGCGGACGACTTTCTGCAAAATAGTCTTGATCTCCCTGTTCGACACTTCGGCTAGACCATTCGTCTGTGGATGGTATGGAGTGGCAACTCGATGGTCTATGACGAACTCACTAGCAAGGGCCTTCACCTGGTCGTTGATGAAATGAGACCCCCCGTCAGATATCAACACTCGAGGTACCCCGAACAGTGAAATGATATGCTTCCTCAAAAATCTGCAAATAGTCTTGGCATCTACGGTTCGGGCGGGGATGGCCTCAACCCAACGGCTCACATAATCCATGGCCAACAGAATGTACTTGAATCCCTGACTCTTAGGGAATGGACCCATGAAATCGATGCCCCATGTGTCAAAAACCTCACAGAAGTGAATGGGCTGCATCGGCATCATATCACGCTGTCCACAAGTGCCCATTCTCTGACAGTCAGTACACCTCTTCACGAACTCATCAAAGTCCTTGAAGAGGGTAGGCCACCGTAGGCCGGATTGGAGCACTTTCTGTGCCGTTCTCCTCCCAGAGTGATGTCCTCCTGCCTCAAGCTTGTGGCAGTAAGTGAGGACGCTATGGTGCTCCTCCTGAGGAATGCACCTACGCTAGACGCTATCCCCTCCTTCATGGTAAAGGATGGGATCCTCCCAGTGGTAGGACTTGGCCTTCGCGAGGAAGGTCTCAAGCCTCTGCGTGGGCCAATCTTGTGGAACTTTCTTAGCAACAAGAAAGTTCACAATATCGGCATACCACGGGAGAGAGACGATAGCAAGGATCACCTCATCTCGGAAGGTCTCACATATAGGAATAGTCTGCTCAGAATCCTCAAGATGCTCTAATCGAGAGAGACGATCCGCCACCACATTCTTGACTCCAGGCTTATCTTTAATCTCTATGTCAAACTCCTGGAGTAGAAGGATCCATCTAGTCAATCTGGCCTTGGCATCCTTCTTTGCCATGAGGTACCTGATGGCGGTATGATCAGTATACAAGGTCACTCTAGATCCAATAATGTATGATCTGAACTGATCTTGGGCGAAGACTACGGCTAGCATCTCCTTCTCAGTGACTGTGTAGTTCCGCTGCACGTTACCAATGTGCGGCTAGCGTAGTGAATGGCAAATGGAACTCCATCCCTTCTTTGTCCCAGTACGGCCCCCACGGCAAAATCAGAGGCATCCGTCATGATCTCGAATGGGAGAGACCAATCAGGCGGCTGGAGAACAGGAGCCTCAACAACACATCGCTTGAGAGTCTCAAATGACGAAAGACACTTGTCATCGACAAGGAACTCGGTGTCTTTCGTCAGCAGGTCAGTCAACAGTCGGGCAATCCTACTGAAATCATGAATGAATTGCCGGTAGAAACCGACGTGCCCCAGAAAAGATCGTAACGGCCGCAAATTGGACGGTGGTGCGAGTTTTCTAATGACATCTACATTGGCCGGATCAACCTCCATGCCCCTGTTGGAGATGATATGGCCAAGCACCGTCCCTTGAGTCACCATGAAGTGACTCTTCTCCCAAGATAGCACTAGGTGAACCTCTATACATCGCTTAAGGACTCGGTCTAGGCAGCCAAGATAGGAGTCGAATCCGTCGCCATAAACCGAGAAATCATCCATGAAGACCTCCAAGCACTCCCCCACCATGTCCGAAAAGATCGACAGCATGCATCTCTGAAAAGTTGCAGGGGCATTGCATAACCTAAATGGCATGCGTCGGAAGGCGTATGTGCCGAAGGAACAGATAAAGGTAGTCTTGTCCTGATCCTCGGGAGCGATGGCCACCTGGTTGTAGCCGGAGTACCCATCCAGAAAACAATAGTGGCTCTTCCCTGCCAGTCTCTCAATGATCCGATCTATAAAGGGCAGGGGAAATGATCCTTCTTGGTGGACTGATTGAGCCGTCTGTAATCCATGCAGACCCGCCAAGAAGTGGGTACCCGTGTAGCAATCTCCTCTCCAGACTCGCTGACTACTGTAGTGATGCCCGTCTTCTTGGACATCACATGCAAAGGGCTGACCCACTTGGAGTCGGAGATGGGGTAGATAAAATCGGTGCTCCACCATTTCGATACCTCCTTCATGACAACCTCTCTCAGATTCAAGTTCAGCCGCCGCTAGAACTCACGTGACGGCTTCGCCTCATCCTCGAGATAGATATGGTGGGAGCACAGGGCCGGACTTATCCCCTGCAGATCTGCTACACTCCATCCTATCGCCTTGCGGTTCTTTTCAAGAAGCCCCATCAGACGGGATTTCTGCTCTCCAGTCAAATCGGTGGAGATAATGACTGGGTACATCTCATGCTCACCCGTAAGGAACCTATACTTCAGCGACGCAGGAAGTGGCTTCAGCTCTGGACAATTGGGTGCGGGTGGATCTGGCCTCTGAAAACTCTGTGTGAAGGCTGCCAAATCCGCATGGGAGAACTGAAACTCTCTATCACACTCTGAAACTGAAGAAGGCTGCTCGGCTGGACTGTCTCTGCTCTGCTCGGCATCTACCTCGTACCTAGCTGCAGGCTCAGTGGAAGTCAGATCTTGTATACAATCCTCAAACTCTGCCCAGTCAAAATCTGACTCCGAGGGATCTGTATCATCCAAAGTGGCCTCAGTACCACCATCATCACAAAACAAATCTGTCTCACAGTCGAGAACTGGCTCTGCTGCCTCAAAAGTATCCTGGACCAGGAATGCACTCTCCAAGCTCTCCTCTGCTGGTGTCTCTGTATCAGTAGACTCTGAAGGTGAGAGGATGTCCTGTGCATCTGGATCTGCCCATACTGCCTCATCATCTGTAATCACGAAGTCGCAGTCCTGGTGGATGTCTAGCCCTGCATCTGTCATTTGCTCTGTATCGGAAGTAGTCTCTGAGCATGCTGTATCTCTGTCTCGGCTGTCATCGACCGTCTCTAGTTGTACACTTTCGCCCTTGACGCGAAAGTATACCTTCCCACTATCATGGTCGGTCACTGCCTTGGCTGTGGCCAAGAACGGGCGACCTAGAATGATGGGGGTATCGGTCACTGACTCAGGGATCTCAATGTTCAACACTACGAAGTCCACAGGGAATTGCAGGCCCTGAATCGTGACAACAACGTCCCTCAGCAACCCCTTCGACCTCTTGACAGATCGATCAGCAAACTGAAGAACTGTCCTGCTCTATTGAAGAGTGCCCAACTCGAAGCGGTCGAGAAGGGCTGTCGGAAGTAGGTTGATCGATGTACCGCTGTCTAATAGAGTACGGTCGAACCTCTGCTCTCTGATATGGCATCTGACATACGGGGCCCCTGAGTCTGGCCTCTTGGCCGGCAGACGGTTCTGGATCGTGAAACAAGTAGCTCTGGTCAGCACATGGATCTCTGACTAATGGTTCCTCCTCTTCCTCCTAACTGTAGTCCTGTCTCTAAGCGAATGCTGGAGTAGAGGGATGTGCTGCAAAGCCTCCTGAAGAGTCAGCTGAATGTGAAAACGGTCTATCATCTACTGGCTGAACTCTTCCTGCTGCCTCTTTTTGGGATTTTCAATTTCTTCCCCTTCCCCATCTGAAGAGCTCTAGAGAAGGGGATCACAGGTTCCTTCTCAGATGAAGGACTAGGAGAGGGTCTAGACTGCTCGACGGCAGGATCCACACATACATCAAGCACCACAGGTGGACCAGATGAAAATAAACCCTTTCCTTTATTTCCGGAAATGTCCAGAGATACATCAGCAGAAGGAAAAACTACATGACTCTCAGAAGAAATGGTGGCATCATCACCACCCTCGGCTGGTAGACTCGCGGCCTTAGTATCACGCTCTGGCTCGGCAACATGGGTGGCCTCAGTACCACCTCCTCCAACTGGTGAAACAACGACCTCAATACCGCCGGTGGGATCAACATCCGTGGTGGCATCAGTACCACCGTCATCATCTCTAGCGGCATCAATACCGCTCTCTTCCTCGTCGGACACTCTAGAAGTAGCCTCTGGGTGTCGCTCAGACGAGTCACCGCCTGCTGGCATCCTACCGCTCCTAAGTGTGACAAAATCAGTATCTAACAAATATGCAGACATATCTCCAAATGTATCACTAGGAGTGGCATACTCAGTATAAACTACCTGCTCAGACTTCCTCTTGAGGTTGTTCGGTTGGGTTCTATCTGGGCAGGGATGGCGACCTTCCCTCTCACTATGTCCCGCATCTCCTGGCGGAACTCATCCATCTCCCGTCGGAATGTAGCCTGTTGATCTGTAAGGAGGCGGGCTATGTCATCTAAGGCGGCATTCTCATAGGATGGCCCATGATAACCTGACGGGTAGCCTCTCTAGTAGTGAGGCTGCTGCTGCTGCTGCCGTGGGTGAGAGGGGTATGACTGTGGATGATGTTGCGGCTTATGAGGCTGATTACGCCTCCAAGACTGTCCCTGCTGATAGGGACGAGGGCCATACTACTGTGACTGCTGCTGCTGCTGGGTATACACTAGGGGCTGCTGCTGCTGGTGATCCCTCTGATGGTTGTACTGGCCACCCTGTCCTGACGGCTGCTGCTGGGAGCTGGCACCTCCGGCTGACCAACGGAATCCGGGATGATCTCGTCGGATACCGGGCTGGGGTCGGTCGTACCAAATGCCGTTGACATCCATCAACAACTCTAACTCGTAGGGGTCTGGCGGGAGTACTGCCAGAGGCTGATCCGGCTGGTATACCACCATCTGTGTGTCCAGAGATGGTGGTGACTGGAAAGAAGGCTGTGGCTGTTGGTACAGCTCCGCCTGTACAAGATGAACCTGTCTAGGCTGCTGGTGGCTGGAGCGCTGGGACGAGCTGCTGCTGCTACTCGGATAGCCTCGTGCCTGAAGACGGGGCTGGGAAGCCATCTGTGCCTCCTGGAGACACATGAGCTGTGTCTTCAGGTCACTCAGAGTCTGTGCCATCTGCTCCATCTACATGTTGCCCTGACACTGCTTCTTCTCAATGATCTCCATCCAGTCCAACTTCTCACTGATGATCCCCATGTTGGCGGCTCTGAACTCAGCCTGTGCTGCTGCCGCTGACGAACTAGAAGGACCGGCATCAACCCGTGCTATCCTCTGGTACTACACGGTCTGTGGCTGGGGTCGTCCCTGTGTGTACAATCGGGTCTGGGACATCACCATATAGTTCTCGGCCATCTCCTCGTAGATGGCCCAGACCTGATCATGGTCCTTGGTGAATTAGGACCCGCCACAAGAAGCATTCACCAAGCGCTGAAGCTCTGGTGTCAGCCCGCTGAAGAAGCTCTGAACTAGGTTCGGCTTCGAGATGTCATGGTGCGGGCATCTATCGGTCAGCTCACAGAACCTCTCCCATGCCTCATGGAACTGCTCGTTGGGGAGCATGGAGAAGTTTTTGATCAAGGATCTCGCGTCATTCGTTTGCCTGAGTGGGTAGTACTTGTGCAAGTACTCGGTGCGGAGCTGCTCCTAGGTGTAGACAAACTTCCTCAAGTACTTCAGCCATGTGGCTGCTCTGTCTACTAAGGAAAAGGGGAAGGCAATCATTTGTATGGTATCCTGGTCCACCTGACGGTTGTGGACTGTGCTGCAGATCATCAAGAACTCCTAGAGGTGGAGATGGGGCTCCTTAGTGGCGAGCCCATGGAACCTGGGGAGGAGCTGCAAAGTGTTTGGGGGGGACTTGAAGTCCCCCACGATGGCTGGAAGCACTACCCAGTGATGCATCAAATTCGATCCAGGGTTGTATAACTCCCGCATCGGTCTCGGTGGATCTACTGCGGATGCTGCGGCTGCTGCGGCGGCTGCCGCATGGTCAGGTATCCTCGGCCCGTCTCCTGGCTCGCGCTGCTCGCGGTCTGCTCTCAACTGCTCCATCTCACGCCTCATCTCTATCATGAAAGCTCACTGATCCCTCAACTGCTGCTAGACTGTCTCGAGGGAGGCGATCAGGGTGGAGTTGATCGCACCCTAGTCCATAATGAATGTCTGATCATGCTGGGGACCTCTGGTGTGGTTGTCACTGCTGCCGGTCATGGTCTCTGCAAAAGAAAAAGACCCAAACTTAGGTGCTGATAAATCATCTGACTGTCTCTCCTCTGGCACTGGTATCTCGGACTCAGAAGAAGGGGGGTAGAGTGGGAACAGGGTGGAATCGAACTCGAGTTCGGAGAGCGGGTCTCGGCTCTCGCGAACCAACCTAGATGAGCAGGCATAAGTGCTGGGAAGCGGTGCAGCCAGAGGCTGCTTAAGAGACCATCTGCCCATCATCTTGATGTGGCGAGTTGGGCGGATGAGATCTGGTAACAACTATGATCACAGGCAAACCCCCTAATCACCAACGCAACGCGAGCTGAAGACCGTAAAGGCTCGGTCAATTATCTTGTCAATTTTATTAGGTGACCAGTCATGATAGCAGAGCGATTAACGTGACCTGTTGGGTAATCTGATATTTTCTCAACCGACTGTCCCATACAGAAAGAGCCGGTAATCAGTCGAGAAAAATATCAGATATGGCTCTACCTAGTGTGCGGGTCACTCTCTCGCGCAAGCAAACCAGACAAGGAGGGGGTTGCTCTCCCCAAGACAAAATTTTTATGGTGAGCGTCTTTTAGGGTCAATAGAGTTAACCAGTCCCAGTTTTATGATTTCTCTTTTTAGGTATTTTTCAATAATCAAACAAATCGCCTAACGAATTTTTCGGTTCTCCTCGTTATTAAGTCCAAAAATCAGGGGGGAGAAGTCGAAAAAGCCGATGCGCGAGAAAATCAATGATGCATGCAGAGTAAGAGATGCGTACCTGACTCCAGCAGTCTACATGCAAAATGATCCGCACAGAATTTAAAGACTGAAAATAAACTATCTAAATGGTGCAAGCGGAAAACCGAGTCCCTAAGCAGCAGTTCTACTCGAAAGAACGGTTAGTAGACCACCAGGCTCCAATCCAAAAGTCCGATCTCGGTCCTCCCCTCCTCCTCTCAACAAATCAAGTTCAGGAGCAGCGCTTGGCAGGGTGGACTGCGACACGTAGGCTCGAAGGTAGTGAATCGACTATTTTATTAATCTTTTTATTATAGGTCCAATTACCGATCTATAGGTACAGACAGATATATTAGGGTGCTTGGATCCTAATTATTACGTCACAGTCAAGCAGAAAATCCTAAGGCTAGGGGCTCGAAAATCTGTGAGAAATCGAATAAGCAGAAAAGAAACAAAAGCCGCGAAGAAAGCTACGTAAAAATTGAAAAAGCTGAGGGGTCCCCCGAGCACACCGGTGCTCGGCGAAACAGACCCCGAGAGTCTCAAAAGTCCAAGTGTCCTGCTAACCTGTATTATTACAACACTTTAATTAATGCTGAAATAAAATCTAACTAAACTAATCTAAAAGCCGCACTCGGCTGCCTCCTCGCACTCCTGCGGCTTCGTGTAGAAGGGAGCCGCCTCCGAAAGCTACGGTTGCACCGGCTCCTCGAAAGTCGCCGCCTCGGTCCTCGGGCCCTCACAAGAAGACAAAAGAGTGTCAAACCAGATAACAAAATAAGACAAATAAAATAAAGAAAAGAAACAGGGTATATATGCAAAAATGAAAATAAAAAGAAATAAGCAAAAACAAACAAAAATAAAAATAAAAGCAAAGAAATAAAAACAAAAATAAAAGAAAAATAAAAAGGCGCGAAAAGCCACGAACTACAAAAAAGCCACGAAAAGCCGTGAAAAAGAAAACAAAATAAAAAGAAAAATAAAACGACTACTAAGCCTGCTCCCCGACAACGGCGCCATTCTGATGAGCGAATCCACGCGACTAAGGTAAAAGTATAACTATACAGTCGTTGCGAACTAAGTCACTCGGGACTCAAAGCTCAACAAGAAAAAGATCAGACCACCAAATAAAGATAAAAAACACGATAAAAATCAAATAGCGGTCTTGCTATGATATTAACCTCGTATAGCACCCAGGGTCAAACTCAGGAAGCACGTGATGGCCTTGCGGCCTACGAAGTAGTTAAAAATAAAGAAAAATAAAGACAAATTATTTTTGGTGGATTTTTAATATTTTTATATATTTTTAGAATTTTTAATTATAAAGAAAATAATAAAACAAGAAAAACACACAACTTTCAACAATTATTTAATTACTCTAAAATGCTCAAAAAAATCAAACAAAAATGTTTTTAGATATTATGGATTTTTTTACTGTTTTTGGTGAATTTTTAATAATTTTCTAATTTTTATGGAATTTTATAAAAATGAAATAGAGAAGCAAAACAGTGATGTTGTCTAGATAGGCTTCTAAGACCAAAATAAAATATAAAATGGTTCAACAGAGCCTGGAGGTAATTTTCTTGGAAAATAGAAACAAATGAGAGAATTCAGAAAAAGGAATTTTGATTTTTTGGTTTTTCTATGATTTATTAGAATTTTTTTGAGATTTTCAAGGTTTTTAAATATTTATAATTTTTATGAATCCAAAAATGACCAAAATTGGTCAGAAAATCAAGCACACCAAAATAAAGAAAATCTATTTTTTTGTAATTTTTAAAGGGGTTTTTATATTTTTTTGTGAATTTTTAATCTGGACAGAGACAAAATTAAGGGTTTTTGAATTTTTAAAAATAATAAAAAGGGTCAAAAATATATCCAAAAATTAGGAAAAATTTTACACAGTGGCAGGAGCCATGTCTAATTTTCACTCGATTTGGATTAATTTTGCTATTTTTTTAAAATCCAAAACAAGCAAACAGTGCACAGGGACCTAATCGCATGAAAAATAAGTCCTGGGGCCAATAGATAACACGGCTGAAAAGCTTAGGGCCCAACTTGCAAAAAAGCCCAGAGAACCACGCGCGGCACACGTGAGTCACACTCAGAGGGGCATATGTGTCAATCTAATTATAAAACATGCAAAGCAGAACACACATAAACCACAGGATAAAAATTGCAATTTAACCAAAACTCATGTGTCGACGCACGTGGATCACATATAGGGGGACTAAAGTGCAAACATGATAAACAAGAAGGTCCTCGATGCAATATTTACAAAATAAAAAACACGAGACAAAATATTTACAGGACTAAAAAGTAACAGCTAAAAACTAAAGGGCCTAAGAACAATTTACCCTTTATTTAATCGGACGGCAGGGAGGGCGCCACGTGTGGGATCCAACGATGGACAATAGCGGGCGCCTCTCCAGCTGATGGACGCTACAGGCCTAACCACGTGTCGATCAGACAATGGCTGCTGATGGCGAAACCCTGCGGTGGATGGACGGTTCCTATCAAATCTGGAGCTGCGTGGTCGATCTGACGGTCAAGGAGGATCCAGGAAGAACAGATGGCCGACGAACTTCGCCGGCCCGATACTCGTGCGTCGGGCCTCCTCGGAAGCTGCTGAGATGCGGAGAAGAATCGCCTCGGTGGTCCGCAGCCAATGGGGGCCTCCGATGAAGCTGGAGGTGTCGGAGATGCTCCAGCGACCAAGGCGGAGCTGAAGCTCCTGTGCTGAACTTGAAGACCTCCAGATGAGGTCGTTTTGACTTGAAAAACGGCACAAAGAGCACGCTGGGTCGAGGGCAAAGTGCCTCGACCCGGTAAGAGGTGAGGTGGGTGGTCGGTGCGTCGTGACGAATGAACTCCGACGATGCGACGACGAAGGAGTTCGACTCCCAGTTCTGTGGTGAACTAGATTGGATGAAGGGGCGGAGAACGTGCAGGTGAGAAGGGCGAAGGTGAAGGTCGAGTCCGATGGTCGAGATATGGAAGAATGTGGTCAGAATCGATGGTCGTCGGCGGAAGACAAAATTGGGGGTAAATGGAAATTAGCGAAAACTAAGGGAAACGAGGCTTACCAGATGGCTGAGATCGACTGTGGATGAGCTTCCGAAGCTCTGGGTCCTTGCCTCGAGGGCCGTCGATGCCCGAGGCTCGAGCGCTACTCAAGGGGCGGCGTACGGCGACAGAGAGCTGCCAGATCGATGGCTGGACACCCCCTCCTCACTGCAACACTACCCTCAGCTAGCTGTCACTCAGGCGAAGGCAATGGTGGTCCTGGGATGGGAAGAGCGGAGCCAAAGATGAGTGAAATGCGCGGCGAAACTTGGATTAAGTATGGCTAGGGGTCCGGCTAGATGAGGTTCGGGTGAGCTGATTGGAGCGCGGATCCCCAAAACCCACCCCGGGCGTGGATCAGGGATAATTCAAGGATAATCGGGGCCCGGGGTTTCGATTAATGGTAGTCGGATCATGCTAGGAAAAATCGGCAAAGTCGGGTCAGAAGCAAAGATCCGCGGGCTAGTGGTCCAAGGGGGGAGTTGACCGGGGGGTCTACATCCCCCGTAGACCAATGGGAAGCGGCCACGTCAGAAATAATTGGAAATTAAATTTAAAATAGTAAATGGCCGAATTATGTAAAACTCAAAACATAAAAAATGTTTCTTTTATTTTAAACTATTTTTTGTGATATTTATTTATTTTTTTGAAATAAAAATAAGGTATGTACAATATAGTATAAAATATAGGTATATATAGAATATTGAATTTTTTATTTTTAATTTTTTAATTGTTTATTTTTGTACATTTTTATTCCAATTTTATGTTTTATTTATTTATAGGATAAAATTTGGAATAACTTGATATTTTATTTTATTTTTATTATTTAATTACAAGGGTTAAATAAATAGATATATACAAGTATGTACATGGTATATATACAATGTTTATTTTGATTTTTATTTTTGTTCTTTTTATTTTATTTTTTATGATTTTTTTATTTTATTTATTTACATTATGAAATAATGAGTATATACACATTTTATGGGATTTTTAATTATTTATATATATGGATAAATAAATAGAAGTGTGGTGCTATGTACATGGGGAATATAGACAATAGGGGATGAATTTTATTTCTTGTTATTTTTCTCATTTTTATTTTAATTTTATATTTACAAATATTTATAAAAAAATAAGAACCCATTTTTATTTTTTAGAGGAAAATATTTTTATTTAATTACAGGTATATGTACACATGTGTGAGCTTCCTTATCTCTCTCTACTTGGGTTTTTATGCGGTCAGGCCCATGCTGAGCCCTCCCTTGAGATTAGGTCGCTCAATATTTATTCTAAATATCTCCCTATTTTTCTTTTGTTTCTTTATTCTTTTATATATGCACAAAACATGCTAATTATGCATATTTACAAAATGCATGCTATTTGCTAATTATTAATATTTACAGGAATGTACATGTGTTTGGCAAAGGTTTTGTAGCTAAAATAAAAGAATAAAGAGTGATGAATGGGTATTCATCAGTCATCATCGTGCTCATGAGCGGCATCAACACCGCTCTCCTCCTCGTCTGGCGCTCCTGAAGTGGAGTGGGGTCGTTGCTCAGACGAGGTGCCGCATGCTGGCATCCTACCGCTCCTAAGTGTAACAAAATCAGCATCAAACATGTATGCAATCATATCACCAAGTGAAGCACTAGGAGTGGTAATCTTAGTGAACTCTACCTGCTCATATTTCCTCTTAAGGCTGTTCGGATTGGGCTCGATTTGGGCAAGAGTGGCAGCCTTCAATCTCCCTCATATCCTGTCGAAACTCATCCATCTCCCGTCGGAAGGTGGCCTACCGCTCGGACATGAGGCGGTCTAAGTCATCCAAGGCGGGGTTCTCAAAGGCCGGCCCATGAGAACCTGACGGGTGGCCTTGCTGGTAATGAGGATGATGTTGTTGGTGAGGGTGAGAGGGGTACTGCGAGTGATACTGCGGCTGAGGCTGCTGCTGCCTCCAAGATTGTCCCTGCTGATAGGGATGAGGACCGTACTGCTCTCTATGGTGGGATGGCTGCTGGTGTGCTGGGAACTGGGGCTGCTGCTGGTGATCTCGCTGCTGGCCGTACTAGCCACCCTGAACTGGAGGCTGCTGTTGGGAACTGGTGCCTCCGGCCGACCAGTGGAATCCAGGATGGTCACGTCGGATACCGGGCTGGGGTCAGTCATACCAAATCCTGTTGACATCCATCAACGGCTCCTGCTCGTAGGTGGGTGGGGGGAGTACTACCAGGGGCTGGTCCGGCTGATACACCACCATATGGCTGTCCTGAGATGGTGGTGACTGGACATACTGCTGCTGCTGCGGCTGGTAGGGCTCCGCCTGAACATGGTGGACCTATCGGTACTGGGCGGAGGACTGGGCCGAACTACTGCTGCTGTCGGTATCTGTCCGTGACCTGAGATGGGGCTAAGAAGCCGTCTGCGCCTCCTAGAGACACATGATCTGTGTCTTCAGGTCACTCAGCGTCTGTGCCATCTGATCGATCTGCGTCATGCCCTGGCACTACTTCTTCTCTATCAGCTCGATTCAGCCCAGCTTCTTGCTGATGATACCCATGTCAGCGGCTGTCGACTCGGCATGTGCTGCTGCCGCTGGCAAAGTAGAAGGACCGGCATCGACCCGTGCTATCCTCTGAAAGTGCACGACCTATGGCCGGGGGCATCCCTGAGTTTAAAGTCGGGTCTGGGACATCACAGTATAGTTCTAGGCCATCTCCTCATAGATGGCCCAGACCTGATCCTCATCCTTGGCGAAATAGGAGCCACCACATGATACATTCACCAACCCCTGCAACTCGGGTGTGAGTCTGCAAAAGAAGCTATGAACTAGGTTCGGCTTCGAGATATCATGGTGCGAACATCTGTCTGTAAACTCTCTGAACCTCTCCCATGCCTCGTGGAATTGCTCACTGGGGAGCATGGAGAAGTTGCTGATCAAGGCCCTCACTGCATTCGTCCGACCGAGTGGGTAGTACTTGTTCAAGTACTCGGTGCGGAGCTGCTCCCAGGTGGTAACAAATCTCCCTAGATGCTTCAGCCAGTTGGCTTCTCTCTCTACGAGGGAGAACGGAAAAGCAATCACCCGGATAGTGTCGTCGTCCACTTGCCGATCATGGATGGTGCTGCAGATCATCTCGAACTCTTGGAGATGAAGATGTGGCTCCTCAGTCGCGAGCCCATGGAAACGGGGAAGAAGCTGAATCATCTGAGGGGGGAACTTGAAGTCCCTCACAATCGCTAGAAGCATGATCCACTGGTGTGTAAGTGTCGATCCGGGGTTGTGCAACTCCCGCATCGGTCTGGCTGCTGCAGGCTGAACCGGCTCCTCAGGCTGGTCTGGAATATCACCCGTTCCTATGGCTCTCAGCTGATCTCTATCTACTCTCAGCCTCTCCATCTCTCTACGCATCTCCACCATGAAAGCTCCATGATCTCTGATCTGGTGCTGCATCATCTCGAGGGAAATTATAAAGGTGTTGTTGATCGTACCCTGGTCCAATACGTATGTCTGCTCGGCTCTCGGGCCAACTGTGCGGTCCTTGCTACTGTCGTCAATGGTCTCTGCAAAGGCAAAAGACCCAAGCTCAGCTGTCGAAATATCATCTGACTGCTGCTCTCTCTGATCGGGCACCTCAGGACTATCAAAAGAAAGGTGGTCGGGGGGGGGGGGGACAGGATGGAAGCGAACTCGGGCTAGGAGAGCGGGTCTCGGCTCTCGCGAGCCAACCTAGATGAACGGGCTGGAGTGCTCGTAAGCAATGCAACCAGAGGCTTCCTAAGGGACCTCCGACCCATCATCTTGATCTGGAGAGTCAGGCGGATGGGATCTAGAAAGCAAACAGGATGGTCAAGCAAACCCCAAATTCACCAACGCAACGTGAGCTGATGACCGTAAGAGTTTGGTCTTTTATCTTGTCTTTTTTATTTTTGTTGATCAGACAATCTAATAGAGCGATTAAGCGAGTTGTTGGGAATCCAATGCCCCCAGGAGACTGTCTTGATCCCAAACTAGATCTTTCCCAGCCAGTACAAGCTGTTGACCGTTTACCGACTACCCGATCAGCTTGCTCTGTTAAGGATATCGCAACCCGCTTTATCGGAGACTGGAGCGATCCACACTGGAGAACAACTAGCCCAGAAGTAGTAGCCTGAAGAGGGGTCAGATATGGCTTTAGCCTAGGGTGCGGGTCACTCTATCGCACAATCAAACCATCCAATGTGGAGGTTACTCTCCCAATGCAAGATTTTTTTGTGAGATGATTTTTAGGTCCAATTTGCTTGAGCAGTCCCAATTTTATGGCTTTTCTTCTTTTTTTAGGTATTTCTAAGCAAACAATGCCTAACGAATTTTTCGATTTCTCCTGATTTTATTGTCTAGAAAAAAGGGGGGAGAAGACGAAAAAGTCGATGCGCGGTCAAACACGATGATGCATGCAGAGTAAGAGATGCGTACCTGACTCCAATAGTCTACATGCAGGGTGATCCACGCATAAAAGTAAAGAGAAATAAAACTACCTATATGATGCACGAGGAAAACGGCCTTAGATGAAGCAATTTCTACACATGGAGAACAATAGCTAATGGGTCAACGGGAGGGGTCGGGGTCCGGTCTCTGATGCCAATCGGTGTCTGCCACAACGGATCCTGCCAGCGCTGTATACAGCCTCTAGCTGCACATGACCCCTCGAGTGACCTGGTTAGCTTTTTCTTATTGATTAATTAATTAGGTCCAATTAGACGATATATAGGAGCTGGCAATCTAATTAGGTTGGGGTCCTACGGCTAAAGCTAAATCCTCGGAAATCAGATAAGCACTAAAAGGCGATAAAACTCAAAACCGGTGAAAAACTCGGTGGGGTCCACCGAGCATACCGGTGCTCGGCGAAACAGACCCCAACAATCCACAAGTCTGAAAGAGTGTCCTGGCTGGTCCTGTATTATTACAATAAAGTCTGACTGAAAATAAACTAAGCTATCCTCTCCTCTCTCCTGATCGACTCCCTCTCGCTCTCCTGCGCCTCTACGAAGAAAAGAGCCGCCTCCAGCTTCGTGGTTGCTTCGGCTTTCTGAAGAAAACCACCTCGGTTCTCAGGCCCTCGCAAGAAAATCAAACAAAATATGTCAGACCACAGTTATTATAATAATGCAAAAGAGAATAAAATAAAATAAATATATGCAAAAATGGAAATAAACAAATAAAGTAAAAACAAACAAAAACAAAATAAAATGAAATAAAAAGAAAACAAAAGAAGACGAAAAAGCCGTGAAAAGCTGCAAAAGAAAGAAAAGCCGCGGAAAAAGTCGCGAAACAAAAAATCGAACAAAAAGCAACCACTAAGCCGTACTCCCCGGTAACGGTGCCATTCTGATGACCGAGATTCTCACTATCAGGCTAAGGTAAAAATAATCAAGGTAGTTGCGACCTGAATAGCAAGGCTCAATCAATAAGAAAATAAGACCACCAAAATGAAGTAATCAGTAAAAAACCGAATAGCAGTCTCGCTATTTATTTAACCTGGTATAGCGACCAGGGTTGAACACAAGGAGCACGGATTGGCACGAGGCCTACGAAGTAGTCAGAAAATCAAATAAAATAAAGAAAAGCTTTTTTGGTGGAATTTATGGATTTTTAAATTTTTTGTAATTTTTAATTATGAAGAAAATGTAAAAGAAAAGGAAAAAGGTCACAATCATCAATTTATTCAACAACATAAATAAAGTCAAAAAATTGAAATAAAAATATTTTTGGATTTTATAAATTTTTAACTGTTTTTGGTAATTTTCTCTGATTTTTATAATTTTTAGTTGATTTTATAAAAATGGAATAAGGCAAAAATATGAGATCAATGTGTAGCCAGATTTGAAAGGTTTTTTAAAAATATATAAATAACCTCTAAAAATCTGGAGACAATTTCCTATAAACTACAAAAAAAATATTTTTTTTGAATTTTTTTGAATTTTTAATTTTTTATATGGTTTTTAGGGTTTTTCAATTTTTAGGTGTTGTATATTCCAAATTAAGAAATAATTGGACTGAAACAAGTAAACACTAAAACAAATAGTACCTAGATTTTTTAGGATTTTTGTAGAGTTTTTAATATTTTTAGTTGATTTTTTAATTCAAATAGTAGCAAAAATAGGTGTTTTTGAATT
Organism: Ottelia alismoides; assembly: GCA_037367405.1. Classification (NCBI taxonomy): domain Eukaryota; kingdom Viridiplantae; phylum Streptophyta; class Magnoliopsida; order Alismatales; family Hydrocharitaceae; genus Ottelia; species Ottelia alismoides. The sequence goes on from JAZKJV010003880.1 coordinate 811,780, forward strand.
TTTAGAAATAGAAAAACAACTAAAAAATGTTCCAAAAAATTAGTTAAATTTTTACACAGTGGAAGAGGCCACATATCCAAATTTCACATTTTTTGGAGTTGATCTATTATTTTATTCAACCAATAAACAAGGCACAACACACAAAGACCTAATCGCAAGAAAAACAAGTTTCAGGGGCTCAATTGAAACACATGCAGAGAGTATAGGGGGTTCAGTGTAAAAAGCACATCAAATTCAGCACATGCTCTAATCAACCACGCACAGGGGCGTATATGCAAATATTAAAACTTAAAGTTCATTTCATAACATCCATAAAGTCTAGCCATACATGCAAAAAGCCCCAAAAGATCACATGACGAAGCACGTGCACCACAACTGGGAGGACTAAAGTGCAATATCTCAAAACATTAGGGTCCTGAGTGCAATTATTCTAAAAAAAACAACTACGACACGTATATACAAAACTAAACTATAAATGCTAAAGAAGGAGGGTCCTAAGTGATATTTACCCCTTTATTAAGTTCCGACGGCTAGCAGGGGGTCCTCTAAAGATCGGACGGCTGAGATGCACTGACATCCCTTCGACGATGAGCGTCCTAGATCTAATCCGCAGATGGATCGACGGTCGGGAACCTCCCTCAGATGGATGAACGAGATCTAATCTGGCGCGAGGGGGCTCGATCGACGGTGATGGAGACTCCTGGAAGAACTGAACGCCGGCGAACTACGCCCGGCCATGGCATGCGATGGAGACCTCCTCCGGTGCTGCTAGGATGGGGGAATCGACGCTGGTGGTGATCCGCAGCTAGTGGTATGCTCCGATGGGGCCGGGAGGACCTGGAGGGTCCCCGACAACGACGAGTAGCTGGAGCACTGTGCCCGAGTATTAGAGCCTCCAGATGAGGCTCTTAAGCCTTAGTACCTGCATAGGAAGCAAGAGGGGTCGAGGGCAAACTGCCTCGACCCGTTAGCGGGCGAAATGGGCGATCGGGGGAGTCGGGGCGTGGTCCTCCGGCAAGCGGCGGCGGAGGACAACCTAATTCCAGATTCTGGGGCGAACCAGGATGATCGGAGGGGCGAAGAATGTGCGGAGGAGTCTCATGAAGGTGAAAGGACGATCGAGAGGTGAAAAGGGTAGTCGGAGCAGTGTGGATTGGCCGGCGAAGGCCGGCGGCGCGAAACCTAAAAATCGAGAATCAAACGAAGCTAAGGGCTCAAGGGACTACCTGATGGTCAGAATCGTCTGTGGGGGAGGTCAGCTACCTCCTGGGATCCCCGCCTCAATGGAGCGACGCCTCCATAGGCTCGAGCTCGCCGGTGGCGGAGCGCGGCGGTGATGACCGCCGGATCTGAGGCTACATCGTCTCCTTCCTCCCTGCAACCCCCCTCGGGCTTGTTGTCACTAAAGGAAGGCGAGTGGAGGACCTGAGAGACAAAGACAGAGGCCAAAGATGCGGGAGAAGGCGGCTGGAGCTGAGGCTTTATAGTGGAGCAGGTCCGATAAGAAGGGAGTGAAGCGCGCGGATCGATGCATGGATACCTATTGGAATGATCGGGCGATGATCATGGATAATGGAGTGTCAATCGGAGCCCGGGGTTTGGGTGAATGGATGGCGGATCGTATCTGGAAAAATTAGAGAAATTGGGTCGGTGACACAGATCCGCGGAGAGTTGGTCCTGGGTGGGGGGAGTTGACTGGTGGTCAACATTCCCCGTGGACTAATAAGAAATCAAGGATTGGTAATTATTTGAAAATTAAAAATAAAATAGAAAAAAATTTTATTTAAAAATAATTACAAAATAAAAAATGTTTCCTATTTTTCAAATTATTTTTTAGTGATTTTTATTGATTTTTTTGAAAAATAAATTAATGTATATACATATACTATTATTATATACATGTATAAATACTGAGGTATTTTACATTTTTATTTTTATAATTTTATTTTTGTATAATTATCCCAATTTTATATTTTATATATTTACAACATAAAATTTAGGATTTAAAATAATTTTTATTTGATTTTTATTGTGTATTTACAAGGGTAAAATAAATAGGTGATGTACACATATACATGGTATATACAAAGGTGAGAGAGAGATTTTTTTATTTTTGTCATTTTTATTTTATTTTTAGAAATATATACAAGTTATTGGAAACTCATTTTTATTTTTATTTTTAAGAATATAAAATATAAATGTAAGAGGAGGGTTTTGTACAAGGTTAAGCTGCCCTATCTTTCTCTACTTATTTTATTTGGCGATCAGACCCATATTGGGTCCTCTCTTGGGTTCATGTCACTCAATATTTATTCAAAATATTTCCCTCTTTTTCTTTAGTTCATTATTCTTTTATTTTTGCACAAAAACATGCTAATTATAGGTATTTACACAAAGCATGTATTTTAATAATTTATTGTATTTACACACATATACATGGTGTTTTGCAAAGATTTTTTGCTAAAATAAAAGAATAAAGAGTGATGAATGAGGATTCATCAGTGGACCATCAAAATCAAGGGTGATCACGACGGATCCTGTGCTGTTGTTGGTACCAATCGTACCAAATCCCGTTGACATCCATCAACGGCTCCTGCTCGAAAGGTGGAGGGAGGAGAACTGCCAGGGGCTAATCCGGCTGGTAGACCAACATCTGAGAGTCCTGAGATGGTGGTGATCGGTAGTGCTGCACCTGCTGGACTGGCTCTGCCTGGATGTGGTGAACCTAGCAGTATGTGGCCGAAGGCTGGGTGGAGCTGTTGGTGCTCAGATCAGCCCGTGACTTGAGACGGAGATGTAGATCCGTCTGTGCCTCCTGGAGATACATGATCTGCATCTTCAAGTCACTCAATGTCTATGCAAACTGGTCGATCTGTATAAGTCCCTGACACTGCTTACTCTCAATAATCTCGATGCGATCCAGCTTCTCGTTGATGATCCCCATGTCAGCGGTTGAGGACTCGACCTGTGCTGCTGCTGACAAAGTAGAAGGATCGACATCGACTCGTGTAATCCTCTGATATGAGATCGCCTGAGGGAGGGGCTTCCCCTGAGTGTAATCCCTAGTCTAGGACATCACCCTGTAGTTCTCTGCCATCTCCTCGTAGATGGACCAAACTTGGTCCTCATCTTTAGCGAAATAGTACCCTCCACATGAGGCATTCACTAGCCCCTGCAGCTCCGGTGTCAGCCCAAAAAAGAAGCTCTGGACTAGATTGGGCTTGGATATCTCGTGATGTGGACACCAATCGCTGAGCTCTCAGAATCGATCCCAAGCCTCATGAAACTGCTCGTTTGGGATCATGGTGAAGTTGTTGATCATAGCTCACACTGCATTGGCTCGGCCGAGTGGATAGTACTTGTTCAGGTACTCAGTCCGGAGCTGCTCCAAGGTGGTGACATACCTCCCCAAATGCTTCGGCCAATAGGCTGCTCTATCAACTAAAGAGAACGGGAAGGCGATCATCTTGATCATGTCCTCGTCCACGAATCTGTCATGGACAGTTCTACATATCATCTGAAACTCCTTGAAATGGAGGTGCGACTCCTCGATGGCTAGCCATGGAGCTTGGGAAGTAATTAGATGATCTGGGGGCGAAGCTCGAAGTTTCCTAGGATCGCAGGAAGCTGAATCCAATGGTGGGTGAGGGTTGCACTAGGGTTGTGCAACTTCCTCATTGTGCATGGTGGCACCGGATCTGGTTGCTCATCCGGACGTCTGTCTCCTCCTCCAGCAGCTGGTATCTCTCCATCGGCTGGTCTATGCGGCTCTACTCTGCTGTCTTGCATCTCCGTCAGCTCTCAGCGCACCTTTGTCATAAATGCTCCTTGGACTCTGATTTGGTGCTGCATCATCTGCAAGGAGGCTAAGTTGATGGCGACCTAGTCAAGTATATATGTGGATCCCTACATCTGCTCATCGATGCGTCCCTCACTGCTGGCCATTAACCGAGACTTTGTAAAGGCAAAAGACCCAAACTCAAGTGCTGTCAAATGGACATATAACTGTACTAGCCTCTGCTTGGGCACCTCGAGACTAGAAGGGTGGTCGAGGGGGAACAGGGTGGTAGCGAACTGAGGTTCAGAGAGCTGGTTGGGGCTCTCTAAAACTTCCCTAGATGAATGAAAAGAAGTGCACGAAAGCGGTGCTATCACTAAGGGACCTCTTTTCCATCATCGTGATGTGGGGATTTATGAAGATGATATCTGAATGCAAATAAGATGAGAAGACAAACTCCTTAATCACCTAATCAACACTCAAGCTAATGACCATGAATGTTCTGTCGTTAATCTGGTCTATTTTTATTTAGGTGAAAATCAAGATATCAGAGCGATCAAGCAAGTTGTTGGGAATGCAATCCTCCTAGGAGACTGGCCCAAATCTCACAACTAATTTTTCCCAGCCACTATGGGTGCGGATCGTTTACCGGCTACCCGATCTGCCCAATATGCTAAGGAAGATCCAGACCGATTACTGGCTACCCGGTGAAATCCTTACTGGAGAACAATTAGCTATGAGACCAGTAGTATGAAAGGAGTTTGGATGTAGCTCTAGCCTAGTGTGCCGGTCACTCTCTCGCTGCAGATAAATCAATCAATGAGGGGATTACTCTCCCCAAAACAAAATTTTTAAGTGAAGTGTATTTTAAGATCAAGTTTGCATTAGCAGTCTCAATTTTATTTTGTTTTTACTTTAGGTATTTTTTGAAATAAAATAATGCCTAATGAATTTTTTGATTTACTAGATTATTTTGAGTCCAATAAAATAGGGGGAGGATGTCAAAAAAGCTGATGCGCGATCAAACACTATGACACATGTAGAGATAGAAATGCATACAAGTCTCCAGCACTCTATATGTAGGGTGATCTGCGCATAAAAGTGAAGACCGAAATTAAACTACCTAAATGATGCAACAAGGAAATCGTCCTTAGATGAGCAAATTCTGTTAATCGCGAAGCACAATAGTTAACTATCGGGAAGAGAGTCCGGAGTCTAAACTCTGATGCCAATCGATGCCCACCACAATGGGTCCTGCCAACATTGTATATGACCTTTCTCTATACGTGGACTCTAATCCCAACATGTTAACTTTTTAATTTTATTTTTAGCTAGGTTAGATTATGATCTTAGAAACAGATAATGCAATTAGGTGTGGGGCCTTAGCTAATTACGTCACAATCAACAAAATCCTAAGTCAAAGGGCTAAATCCTCTAGAATCAAAAAAAAATAAAGGCGATAAAAACATAACTCGAAAAAGCCGGGGTAAGGTCTCCCGAGTACACCAGTACTACTAGGCGAAACGAACCCCGAAATGGCTAAGTGTCCACAAGAGTCTAGAGTCTAATTATTACGACACAAATATGGTTCCGCAAAAATAAATTAATCTATTAAATATAACTACTTTCACCTACTCCCTTGCTCCTCCTTAGATGCGATCTTCTTTAAAAGAAAGCTGAGGCATCCTTGGGCGGTTCCTTACACAAAAAGTGAAACGAAAGAGCGTTAGAAAATAGTTATATCAAATAAAAAATAAAAAATGAAGAAAAGTGAAAAATGACTACTAAGCCATGCCTCCGGCAATGGCGCCATTCTGTGAGCGGGTGATAGATCAGGGTTAAGTATCGAGTAATATCCAAGGTCGTTGCGATCCCAGTCAATCAAACAGGCTCAATCAAGTAGAATAAACCACTCAAAAGAGATCAGAAACATTCATGAAATGTAAGCGATTCGCTATTTTTATTTACTGGGTATAACCACAGGGTCGAACATAAGAATCACGAAAATGCTATGAAGTAGTCAAATTTCTCAAAATAAAGCATTTATTAGTGGTTTTTAATTTTGAAAATTTTTAAAATTTAATAAGAAAACATAATCAACAAAATAAGAGCAAACAAGCACAACAATCTTTTTGGATTTTTCTATAAGGCTAAAAATACTCAGAAAATTAAGATAAAAATATTTTTGGATTTTTGAGGTTTCAAAATGTATTTGGTAATTTTCTAGAGTTTTGAAATTATAATTTTATAAAAATAAAAAAGTGCTAAAAAATTCAAACAGTGCACAACCAGGACTAAATTCCAAGTTAAAACTATTTAAATGCCCAAAAGTCCCGAATAGCATTTTTATGATAAAACATGAATTAAACTCTATAAATAAGAACTAAAAATGGAATTTTTGGATTTTTTTATGATTTTTTATGATTTTATAAGGTTTTAGATGTTTTGTGATTTCTAGGGTTTTTAGAGGGAGTTTTTAAGCAAAATAAATATCGTAAATAAAACACACGAAAAGGCAACTAGAATGATTTTTATGGAATTTTTAAAGTATTTTTTGATTTTTTTACGATTTTTCTAATTTAGACGTCACCTTCTGCGTATTTTAGTCTACTTTAGTGTCAGTCCAAAAATCACTAAAAATTTCAAAAGAAAAACCATAAAAATTAGAAAATGCCTGAAAACTTCCAAAAAAGATAAAAAATTCTAGAAAACTCCAAAAATTGCAAACTAAGGTTCTGTAGATTCCTTATTTTCTTATCTTTAATTTAAAATTAGTTTAGAAAAATTTTGTGGTTGTTTGATATTTTTCATTCATATTTTACTCACAGCCAGTAGCTTATTCACTGTTTTCATTTATTTTGTCTTTTAAAAATACCAAAAAGATTCTGAAAAATACCTAAAAATCACAAAAACAGTAATATAAAATGCAGAACAATTAATCCAATAAAACAACACCAAATATTATACACCAACGTGAGCTAATGATAATTTTTGGGGATTTTTCGAATTAATTTGTTATTTATTAAGTCCACTAAAGGACATGTAAATAGTCACAGTTCTGACGGTTCTGAGATAGCCTATGTTAAATATGTATGTCGATTGGATTATCGTTAGAAAAAATGTGTCGTTCGTTTTGTTGTAGGCATGCAATCAGAATCGGTCAAGAAATAACCACACAAAAATTAGTCAATTTGAATCATTGCGGTTTTATGTTTATTTTACTTGGGCAAGTCTGAAGGTCGAACACAAGGAGGCAAAGGAACAACCTAGAAATTTGACTATCAAAGCTCGCACACGATTTTCGAGGAAGTCGTTTTTTGCATTTTTAATGTAATTTGGAATGCAAAATGCAACTTTGGCCTATTTTAGGGACTAAAAATATAAAGATCAATCAAACGATGTCCGAAAAATATGAAACTTGGCGATGATGATAATTATGATGAAATGAATGCACTTTCATATTTTTGGAATTTTTGGATGCAAGATGAATTTTTTTATGAAATTTTAAATGCAAATAAAGTGAATATCAATATTTAATTATAATAAATATTAAATTTATTTATTTTTAAGGGATAAAATTATCTATGATCTATCACTAGGTGATGGATCTCAAAAAATACCCTAAACCTCAAATATGTGAGATTTAATACCTATTAAAAATCAAATATTAAAATATGCAAAATGATTTTTACAAGGCAAACTATGCATGAAAATGCAATTCTTTTTTGATACAATGTTAAACACAATTAATCATACAATTCTTGATATTTCGATAATTTTTAGAGCAACAGTTAATTAGTTATGAAATTTAAACCACAAGATGGGCAAAGTAGGCAACTTTCCGCATAATAAATAATTATTAATTACCCATTGATCAAAAAATGTCATGCATATGTTATAATGTAGAGAATAAATCGTAGAACAAAGTACCTATTTTTGAATAATAAAAATATGTAATGTAGCTATCCAAAACCTAGGAGAAACACAGGGGTATATCTACAATATTTTAAAAAAGATAAAATAAAGTAAGGACTAATGTGAAGTTACAAAAAAAGATCTGGGGGGAATCTACAAATTTGCCAAAGGGTCACGTGCGAAGCACTTTACCTCTGGCTAACTAGCTTGCTGTGCAAAAACTTGAAACGTTGAGGGCCGATCTACAATTTTCCCACGCGGGTCACGTACGCAGCACGTGACCCCTGGAAGGAGGCTAACGTCCTCCCCCGGCGCACGTGCCTCGCACGTGCGTGGGGAGTCTCGGGGTTGGCACCCGACCGCTGGTGTCTCCGATGGAAAAGGCGTGGGCGGAGCGAGGCTGCTGAAGGCCGAAGTTGGCAGAGCAGACCAGCAAGGCGTTGACGGTGGCGTAGGCATAACAGATCGGTAAGGCATGGACGGTAGCCGCCCTGCGGTGGTGAAGGTGAATTGGAGGATGGTCGGCCCTGTCACCTGATGGTGAAGAAGCCTGGAGACGCGTTGGCGTTGAGGGAGGTGCTGTATTTGTTGTCGAAGATGACACCAGCCATCGAAGATGGTTGTCGGAGAAGTGTTAATGAAGAACGGAGCTTGCTGCAATTGACAGAGATGTCAATCACAGAGGTTGAAGTTGATGAAGGTGGAAGTCGGAGGTAGGCTCGATGACGGATGTCGGAGCAAAAGCAGCCGGCAGGGGCGTGCGCTGCAACGAAGCCCCGTGGCTTTGGATCTCGTCGAGGACATAGGTGACCGGGCTGTCACCACCGGTCCCCCTTCTTCTTGTGCAATCGGCAGATGGGGGAATAGGGAGGTGCCAACGAGGTTTTATAGGGCAGGGGGTTGCGCGAGAGTTGGCCGGAGAAAGAAGGTCGCAGGAGATCTAGTCGTCGACGGTTGATCGGGGATTGGAGATACGACTGGTGAGATGGCCGGGATCGCTGATTGAGATGCGGTGGTGCGAGATCTGGGAAGGAGAAAATCACGGGGGAAGGAAATAATAGGCGGTGGTGTTTGAGATCTCCGACAGAGATCTTGAGGGGCAGAGACCGAATTGGGAAAGTGGGGAGAAGGAAGACGATGCTAGGGTCGAACGATAGGCTGAGATCGGACGACCCAGCTTCCTCCACGTGGCAGCAGGAGAGGTGCAGGCACGGCACGTGCTACACACGTGCGAGACTTTTTATTTTTATTTTTTATAAAAACGAATAAATAAACGCCTCAAAAATGGGTGACACGTGGCGGCTCCAGGAGTTGCCACGTGTCATCCCCACAAAAATCGGAAAATAATTATTAAGAAAAATAAAAAAGAAATAACAAACGACCTCGGATCAAAAAAGTTTATGAAAATTGCTCATCTCGATGAGGTCTACAACTTTTATGAAGACATCAAAACTAAAATCGATCATGTGCACAAAGTGATATTTTTGGGGTATCCCATATACATAGAATACCATGATTTTTGGGTTTTATATTTTTTTTGTCATTTTTAAACCAGATAAAAATTTGGAAAAAAATATGATAAAATCAAAGATAAATATTTAAACATTAATCTAATTTTTTAGTTTTTTGATAATTAAGAAAAAGAAGAAATAAAATGAAACAAGAAAAAGACCAATTTTGTACAGACAGTTACTGAAGACTCGGACTCAGTTAGTTTCTTTGATTTCAAGATCAGTTTGGATTTGGATTTTCGTGCATTTTAATAAATCTTTTATAAATAAGACAAATGAAAAAGAAATACAATAAAATGGGATAATTATGTACATAAAATACTAGGTCAAAAACCACTAAAATACAAAATGTAGAAAAGAGGCCCAAAATCCGACTTTCACATATGAGCTCCAATTCACTTGAACTTGGTATTGTTTTGAAGGTAATTGAATGTACATTAGTTAAAAAGTGAGTAGGATCTAAAAGGACATTGGATGAGTAAGATATGAGGGTTTTAGTCCGGAAATCCTGAAATTAGGGTTTGGGTTTTTGGTCCACTTATTTGGGTTAGTGATTTTTTTGTATTTTTCATTTATTCTTGTTAGTGATACGTACACAGTGGAGGTGGTTTGGGTTATTCGGAGTTAGCATGAATCAGTTCAAAATCAGGGAAGTTAGGCTATTACAGTTCAATTTTGGCTGAGATTTTTGGCTACTTATTTTATGCACAAATGAGTGATAAAATGAAATTCTTATTAAAAACATGCATGAATGTTAATTATGCAGAAAAATGTAGAAATGCCAATGATTTTGAGGGATTAGAGCTTAATTAATGAGATCTAGAGTGATGAATCTGAGATTCATCATCCCCTTATACTTAAACCATGTTCGTCCCTGAGCATCAAAAAGAAATGCCATGAGGTGAAATGAGATTGGGTTCCATAGCAAGACCATCAGCTGAAGGTGAAAATGAAACTAGACTTGACCTTTGGATTATTAGTTTAGTGGAACTTCTATGAGACTTAGAATTTTAAAATCAACAGCCTTCAAGTTCTACACATCATTGTCACAATTTCAGCTCAGAAGTCATCTTAGATCAATCCTCCTCCCAGAGCATACCCTATGAACATTGAATAATCGACTCACGTGTGTGAAAGGTTTTAGCTCTTCCCGTATAGAATGTCGGACTACCATGCAAACCTCCTCTCCAGTAACTCATCCTCGGGGAGTCAGGTATTTCCTTATAAGGTCTGTCGTGCTATGTTCACAATCGAAATGGGGGAGAAGTTAGAAGAAGGAGAAAAAACTGGAGGGTGGCCAGTGTAGTCACCTCTACTTGTGAAGCTGTCCAGTGTAGCCGAGTCTCCACCAAGATCTGCAGGTTTTCTTGAAGCTTGGACCTTTTTGGTCCGATATTTATTTTGTAGTGGCTTCTTTGTATTTAGAATTTTTGGTGGTTATGCTTGGATCTTATTGTACCCCTACAGATGTAGAATCTTTTTGTTTCCATACATGTTTTGGGGTCTTAGAAAAAATTGTGCCCAGCCGTCCATCCCTTTTCTGAAGCTTTATTTCAACCCGTACTCTGGTCTTTAGATTTCCACGCTACTAGAAAAGAAGCTCACACAGTCTTCCAACACCCCATCTGAGTTGAGCTAAGTGCATAGTGCAAGAGTACAAATTAATTCCTTATTCCAGAGTTGTACCTCGAATGAAGAGACCAGGTTAGACACTAAGAGTCAAACACTGTACATTGTCATGTGGAACTCAAAGAATTAAGTCAAAGACCTGAAGCTTCTAAAATCCTATTTCTCGGTGAAGTTCCCTTGAAAATAAGGTGGATTAAGGTCAAGTCTATACCACTCTCGATTTCTGCTCATAATTCGGTTCAGAACCCAAAGACTTTTCACAGATGCAAATGAAATGCTCGATGAAGTGCAGGTGTGTGAAATGCAGACAGACATTTTTTTTGAAAAGCTTTTTTATGCAAAAAAGAATAAGAAGCAATTTTTTTCAAGAAGTTTGGGTAGGACACAGTCATTGTTAGTAGCATAACTCTTTTTCTTTTTTGTTTTTATGGTTTTGTTTTGTTGTGTTTTTTTTGTTTTGTTATTTTTCAAGTTAGTTACCCACCCTATAACTACATATAGACTTACGCGAAAGTACGAGATATGGGTAAAATATATACACAATATATATAAGGTAGTGAAAAAGGAAAAGAAAAAGAACGAGGTACATTGGTCTGCCCCCCTATACTTAGATTGTAAACAGTCTAAGTATAGAAGAAGAGCGAAAAAATGAAGCGATCGGGATATGTGAATGAGGAGAGTATATACAGACGGGCATCGGTTCCCCTATACTTAGGCTCTGGTTAGCCTAAGTATAGGAGAAGGGTGGAAATTGAATGATCGTGAGATGGAGAGAGTTGTATGCACAGATTGCATCGCCCCCCCTATACTTGGGCCTTGGCCTAAGTAGAGGAAGAAGATGTACAAGGAGACCGATGTGGTCGGGAGGGAGGGTTGGTAGACGATGACTAAGGTGATTTTTGGCCGATCTTTTTGTGAGCCTGTGGTGGGAGATCGTAATGACGAGATGGAGATGAAGCATATGATTCCCAACTATTATCAGTGTTATCCTCAGAGAAATCATGTTGGATATCAGATGAAGCATATGAGTCAGATGAAAGGTAGCCATTATCAGAGTTATCCTCAAGGGAATAGTATTTGAAAGTGGACACACTCCATATATTCTTGTCTTTTTGTTTCTTCAGTTGTTTTCTCAGAATTCATCCTTTCTTGGGATCATGCGATTTGTCCTCAGATGAATACTCTGAAGCACCAATCTCAGTCAGCTCATAAGAAATAATTCCAGTGCATTTGATGAGAGAAAGAGCACCGGCTTTGGATGAATAGTAGTGAGGAACGAGAGTTGTCCAATGAGAATCGAAGTTTGGATCCTTGTGAAGATATGGTTTTAGAACTGTCGAGCAGACCTCACTCATGTAGATTACATTTTTCGGACCTGATGAGGGATCATCAGCTGATTCCTCTTATGGGATGTCAAAGGTGACTTTCTTTTTCGATGAAAGGGTAGTCATTTTCTTTCGTGAAGTTGTTGGTCCACTTGAGTCTCCAAACGAATAACCATTGGAATTCTTCTCCTTGGTTGGAGTTTGTCCTACGTGTTTGTTCTTAGTCTTCTTAATGTTGGTGCACTCCTGGTTTGGGATGATTTGGTCAAGGTATTCAGAGTAGGTCGACCCACGGTGCGACCATGCATATGTCTCAGGATCATATAATAAACATTCTTCTATTGTGAGATCCGCTAGAATTTAAATACTGGGGAGAGTCTCTGTATGTTCGTTCTCAATTGATTTGATGTTGGAGCATTCCTGTATCGAGATGATGTGATCAAGGTAGTCAGGATAGGTTGACCCAGGGAGCGAGCATGCATAAGTCTCCGGATCATATGATTCATATATTTGATTTTCCATGGTGAGAGCAGCTGGGAATGGAACAGTAGGGAGAGTCTCTAAACCAATAGTCTCATCAACAACCACTATCTCAGGTGTAGCAATGGGGTAGGGCTCTTCTACCGCTTGATGGTTATGACTATCAAGGACTTCGTGGGTTGCCTCGGAAAATCGTGGCTCCTCAAAGACTGGGTGAGATCAAAGTGCTTCCAAAGCTGTAAAATTGATTTGCCGAGTCTCACACTCAATAATTGTTATAGTCAATGCTAAGAATGGCTTCATGAGAATTATTGGAGACTGTATGAATTCTCCTTGATGCTTGATATCAATGATCTTGAAGTCTACTTTGAGTGGAGCACCTTGGAATGTAATGATGACCGAAATGGTTCCTCTCAACTGCTTTATTGATCGATTAACCAACTGAACTATATCTCGTATCTTCCTTATAGGACCGAGTTTGAGTTCGTGAAATACAGAGGTCGGGAGGATATTGATTGGTGAATCGTCATCAATTCAAGCATGGGTGAAAATTGTGTCTTTAATTCCACAGTCAAATCTGGGCAATCGCTTCACTATGCAGCTCTTGGTTTTTCTCCTCAACACCAAGGAGGAGGCCATTAACAAGATATGTCTTTCAGTCTTTGTTCTTATCTAGCCCAACTTTTTCATTATTAATTTATCCATTACAAATCCTTTGAGGTCGGGGAAGTATTCAATGGTCTGTATGAAGGGAAATTCAAAAATCAATCTTTTATCCAATGCTTCCTATAAAGCAAGATCCAAATTCTTGAGATCTTCTTCAGTTTGAATTTTTATGTAATTATCTGGATTTTCGATTTTTTTGGGTGTTTTTGAATAATCTATTTTTTTGATGTTTTCTGTGTGGTGTGGTAATGTGGTGCCTTCCGTAGATGAGAAGGGGCTTTGATGTTCCGAGTAAGAGTCAGATGCATAGTCATTCCTAGGGGAGTAATATGCAGAAGTTCCGCTATCAGAATCATCCCTAGGTTTCTGAATATCCTCAAAATGTTCAACATGAGATCCAATCCTTTCCTCATTTATTTTTATATCCAAGCCACCAGAGAGTGAAATTAATCGGTCGTCAAACTTTCGAAATCTATCCTCTATTAAATCAAATCTCTTATTTATCCTCGAAATTTCATCCTAAAAAATCTGTTCATGATCAATCATGGGAGAAATTGGTGTGTGTTTTTGCATTTGAGATTCAATAATTTCATCTTCCATTTTCCTGTTTGTGCTGAGAGGAGAGTTTCTTGGAATATCCGATATATGATCATTATTTTATGAAAATTTCTCCTTAAAAATTATGGAAGGAGGCGGCTCAGTGGAAGGATTTTGCAGGAATGTGTTGGTCTCAGACTCAACATACCGTGACTCAAGCATGTAATGCTGGTTTGAGTAGAGTCTACTTCCATAGTCATGATTGATCGTATCCTCAAATACTGGAGTCATACAGGGTGCATATGTGTCGATATCATCCATTTAGTCCTCTGTATGTGTAGGTTGGTCGAAGAAGTGGTATTCATGTTGGTCAATAGGGATCTGATCGTCATAGTCAATCCGCTGATAATCATTAAGTGCGGGTCTCTCCATGTAATGTGATCGGGTTTGGTCTCTCGACCAATCATGACTCTCAAAAGTTATTTGATTTTGAATTAGTTCATTAGCGAGAAAGCGAGAATAAGACGGTTCAGTCCAAGATGGTAGGTGGTCATGTGTGGTCGGATGATTCGAGTAGAATGGCTTGAAAGTCAATGGATTCATCAGAGAGTCAGAATCTCTCTCAAATATCGGAGGATTATTCAATAAAGAGGATTCAATCGATTTGGGCCTAACCGAGACAATTTCATTTTCATAATATAGGTTAGATGGGTATTCAGAGCATTGTCTAGTTTTTGTCAAAGTATAGGAGGATGATGAATCGTCATGTTTGATCTCGGTACAAGTGCACATGATATTCAAAAGGAATTTTTATCAAGAAGGTTGAGGGCACAATTGTGCGGCTTTTGATTTTCGAAATTGGGTCACGCACACCAATGCAAATACAAAGCAAATCTCGGGTTCACCAATGCACACAATGAAGCCGCAAGAGTTTGGCTATTATCTTTTCAATTTTAATTGGTGATAAAACAATCTTGGAAAGAATTTAGCGAGCTATTAGGTGTGGGAAATTTCTTAATGACTGGCCCGAATTCTTACGATCAATTGCACCTACTTTCAGTCAGTATGGGTTTAAGTACAGACCGTAAAATAGCTTCCCATTTTACTTAAGGAGGGAGCCTTACGCAGTGTCATTTAAACCACCCCCTCTGCTAAGGAAATTCGAACCGTTTACCATCTACCCATAGATCCTCACTTAGAAGTAGCTAATCATTTTTGGTAGAATCAGTAGTCAATATGAAAATCCGGGTTTGGGCTCTAGCCTTTAGTGTCGTCTCTCGCTCACTTAGAAAAATAAATGCATCCAAGGTCGGGGTTGCTCTCCCGCAAAAATTCTTGATTTTATGGGTTATTTAAAATCGGCTATATTTAGTAGTCCCAATTTTAATTAGGCGATCACTGAAAATTTAAGGTGAGCATAAAAGTACGTCTACCGTCCAGTCCCAATTTCCTTTTAAAATTATTTGACAAAACAGGAGGGAGAAATTCAGGAAAAGTCGATGCACGTGAAAACGATGATGTATGCTCAGTTAGAAGACTTACAGTGATTCCTCGCAATCTCCATGTGGGATGCAATACAGAAATTGAAAAATTATTCTACATGAATGGATGCCGACGAAAAACCGCACCTAGCAAAAAGTTCTATTAGCGGGGAAGAATTGAGTTGAATTTGACTAAATTGAACGATCTACTGTACGTCTCAATTAAAGAGAAGTGTGGCCCTAGGTCCTACGAGTACAATCAAAATTTAAAAATGCTTTAAGAGCTATAAGTGCAGGTCTATCCTAAGCGCCACTCAAGTCGGGCCCCACCCTTACCGGAGAGTGAAACATGCCACGACACACCATAGAAAAAGTTCAATGTCTTTTTACACACGCGAGAGCCCAAACAGACACCGCTATAAATGAGCCATTAATTACAGAAATTAAAATTGCAGAAAATAAAATCCTAGACCCTACGTTCTCTCACGACTCGACTCGATCTTAATTTAATTGCGACTTTTCTCGGAAGTTTGTGAAGATGTGTCGGTTCTTGAAAAACCGCTCCACGTATGCTGGGTACCTCACAAGAAAAATAAGAGAGATGGTGTAAGAGAGTGACTAAAAAATAAATCAAAAATAAAATAAGAAAAATAAATATTGAAAATAAAATAAATGCAGGAAAAAATGGAATTTACAATGAAAAATTCGAGGGTCAGACTACCCGAATGCGGAAAACCGAAGAAAAATTTTAAGATAAAAAATTAAGCCGTTTACCTCCCCGGCAACGACACCATCTGACGGTTCTGAGATTGCCGATGTTAAATATGTATGTCGATTGGATTAGGAGAGCAATTGGAATCGGTTAAGAAATAACCATACAAAAATTAGTCAATTTGAATCAACGCGGTTTTATGTTTATTTTACTTGGGCAAGTCCCAAGGTCAAACAAAAGGAGGCAAAGGAACAACCTAGAATTTTGTCTATCAAAGTTCGCGTACAGTTTTCGAGGCGATCTTTATTTTGTATTTTTAATGCTATTTGGATTGCCTAATGCAACTTTGGCCTATTTTAGGGACTACAAATGTAAAGATCAATCAAACGGTGTTTGAAAAATAGGAAACTTGGCCACAATGATAATTATGATGAAATGAATGCACTGTAATTTTTTTGGATTTTTTTATGAATTTTTAAATGTAAATAAAGTGAATTTCAATATTTAGTTATAGTAAATATTAAATATACTTATTTTCAAGGGATAAAATTATCTAAGATCTATCTATCACAAGGTAATGGATCTCAGAAAAATCCTAAACCTCAAATATGTGAGATTTCATACGTATTAAATATAAAATATTAAAATATGCGAAATGATTTTTACAAGGCAAACTATGCATACAAAACAATTCTTTTTGGGCACAATGTTAAACACAATTAATACTACAATTCGTGATTTTTCGACAATTTTTAGAGCAACAGTTAATTAGTTAGGAAATTCAAAGACAAGATGGGCAAAGTAGAAAAGTTTTCGCACAATAAATAATTATTAATTAATCATTGATCATAAAAATGTCGTACATATGCCATAATGTAGAGAATTAATCGTAGAACAAAGTGCTTATTTTTTAATAATAAAAATGTGCAATGTAGCTATCGAAAACCAAGCAGAAACACAGGGGTATATCTGTAATAATTTAAAATAAGAAAAAATAAAGAAAGGACTAATGTGAAGTTACCAAACAATCTGGGGGGGAAGCTGCAAATTTACCAGAGGGTCACGAGCAAAGCACGTGACCTCTGTCTAACTGGCTTGCTGTGCGAAAACTTGAAACGTCAAGGGTTGATCTACAATTTTCCCACGCGGGTCACGTACGCAGTGATGAATACACATTCATCACTCTTTATTCTTATATTTTAGCTACAAAAACCTATGCAAATGCATGTAGATATGTGTAAATAGGAAAAGTTAGCAAAAGCATGCATGTTTGTAAATATAGATAATTAGCATGTTTTTGTGCAAAAATAAAAGAATAAAGATGAAAAAGAAAAAGAGGGAAATATTTAGAATAAATATTGAGCAACCTAACCCAAGGGAGGGCTCAGCATGGGCCTGACCGCATAAAAGCCAAGTAGAGGGAGATAGGGGCTCATGTGTACATATTTTATGTAAATAAATAAATTATATATTTTCCTCAACCAAAAATATGTTGTAAATATTTGTAAATATTTATGAAGCATAAAAACAAAACAAAAAGATAAAAATCAAAAATCCAAAAAGAATCCTTCACCTTGGTACATAGACCATCATCCTCATCTATTTCACCTTGTAAATATATTTATTTATTTATTTCCAAAACTTTTTGTAAATATTCTCTGGTATATATTGTACATAAAATAAATAAAAAGAAACAAAACAAAAATCAAATAAAAATTACAAAATTAAAAATACAAAAATATCTTGTACATATACCATGTATATAATTGTACATAACTAATTATTTAACCTATGTATATAATTAATAAAAATAAAATAAAAATAGCTTTTTATTCCTCATTTTATTCTATAAATAAATAAAATATAAAATAGGAATAAAAATGTATAAAAATCACTAATTAAAAATCAAAATTAAAAATCTTATATTGTACATATACCTATGTATAGACCTACATTGTATATACCTTATTTTTATTTCCAAAAATTAATTAAAAATCACAAAAAAATAGAAAAAATTAAAACAAAAATATTTTGTGTTTTAAGTTTTTGAAAATTCGGCCATTTAAAGGCCCAAAAAAATCAAATAAAATTTCAAGCCTTGGCGGGCTCTGATTGGTCCACGGGGGATTGTTGACCCCCGGTCAACACCTCCCCCTGGACCACAGAGTCGCGGATCTGTGTTTCGACCCGACTTCTTCCAATTACCCTCACCAGATCCGACCGCCAAATCCGCAAACCCCGCACTACAATCATCCTCTGTGCATCCGGGATCCTCGCCCGATTCCTTGCCTAGGGGTCCGTGCTCAATCGAGCCGGACCCGAGCTTCCCTTTCCGGACCTGCACGCGTATAAAACCAGAGCTCCGCCACTTTCGTTCTCCATCTTTGGCTCGCCACCTTCACTCCCGTGACCTCCAGAACAACCACCGAGGTGACAGCTCGCGGTTGCACCTGTTGCAGAGAGGAAAAGGTGCCCCGGTCACTGATCCGGCAGCTTCACGCCGCCGTGCTCCGCCACTCGACCGGAGCTCGAGCCTCAGGCAGTGACGACCTTCGAGGCGACGACCCGGAGTTAGCCACACTCCAGCCCAGTCTTCCGCTCCACCCAGGTAGCCCTTTAGCCCTTCCATTTCGCTTAATTTGTAGTTTCCCCCAAATCGCATCTCCGACGAGTTCCCCTGATTCCGGCCACATCGCGTACTTTCTCGATCATCGGAACCCACACACACCTTCGCCATCCTCCGACGCACGTTCTACGCCCACTCGTTCAACCCAGCTCGCCCCGGAGCTGGGAGTCGAGCTCCCCCATCCCCAGCTCACCGGAGCTCATTCGCACCGACCCACCAGCCACCTTCACCCCGCTTCTTTGGGTCGAGGCACTTTGCCCTCGACCCTCGAAGCTGTTGGTTCATTTTGCAGGTCAAAAGGGAGTCATCTGAGACCCCCATACGTTCAGACCAGGAGCTCACCGCCGCCGAGCTCGCCGGAGCCCCTCCTGGGCTCGGTTGGGCCGTCGGAGGCTATCACCAGCCGCGGGGCATCACCGCGGATCTTCTCCGATCATCAGGAGCAGCTGAGGAGGTCTACAGCTCACGCACGAGGCCGGCGAAGTTCGCCGGTGGAGTGTTCTTCCACCATCCTCCAGCACCGTCCGATGGCTCCTCCGCTCCAGTCCTGATCTCAGCCGTCCATCTTCCGAGGAGCAGCTACCGTCGATCACCTGGAGGGGCTCATCTGGACCGTTCGCGCTGAGGAGAGAGACACCTGAGGCCATACCCGTTCGATCTTCCACGTGTCCTCTCCACTACCGTCGATCCGGCCCAAGAGCTGAAGAGGAGGAGCGCCAGCCATCCAGGACCGCCCGATCTTCCACGTGGCGCGCATCCAGCCGTCGACGAATAAAGGGGTAAATTACTTAGGCCCCCCTCTTAGTTTGTCTTTTCAGTCCTAGTCCTCTAAATATTTTAGTTATTTTATTTACGTAGGGTAATTTGCACTAAGGACCTTGTGCTTGTTTTTATTTGCAATTATACCCCTGTGTATGTGAGCCCACGTGCTTCGTCACGTGTTTACTGGGTTATTTGCATTTATTGTCCTGTAGTTCTGATGGGTTAATGAATGAATGTTAACTTTTTGGTAATTGCATTTATGCCCCTGTGAGTGTTGTTTATGCGCATGTGCGGATTTTAGTGGGATTTTTTTCATCCAAGCCCCTGGACTTTTGGTACGAGTTACCAAAAGGTCCAGGAACTTGGTTTTATTACCAAAAGGCCCCTGAGTGCCCCAGGCACGCGCCAAGCGCGTGACTTGCTGGGATTTTTGCACCTTGGCCCCCAGACTTTAGGGTATTTGCACTTACGTCCCTATGCACAGTGCCCCCTTCTTGATTTTTGAATAAATATCAAACCACCTCCAAATTCGATGAAAATTTGACACATGGCTCCTGCCATGTTGTTGGATTTTTGAGAATTTTTGAGGACATTTTTGATTTTATTTAGTATTTTTAAAATTCAAAACCTCCTTTTTAGCTAATGTCTAGATATAAAAATCCAGAAAAAAATATAAAAACGCCTCCAAAAATTCTAAAAAAAATTAGCTACTGTTTCTTGCTTGTTGTTTGATTTTCTAGCCAATTTTGGCTATTTTTCATCACTTAAAAAACCTAAAAACCTAAAAACCCTTAAAAACTCCTAAAAATTATAATAAATAATCTAAAAACCCAAAAACAATAATCTCGGTGCCCAAATTTTCCTTATTTTATTTAGAATATAGGAAAATTACCTCCAGAACCTGTTGTGATCCTTAGATATTTTATTTGAGGGTTTTGGTTCTGGCTGGACAGTACCCAGCATTTTTAGCACTGTTTGATTTTTAGAAAATAAATTACACTTTATAAAAATCTCAAAAATTCACCAAAAACACTTAAAAACTTAAAAAACATAAAAACAATTTTTCTTGAATTTTTGCTTGATTTTTGGTGTGTTAGATAAATTGCTTAAGTTGGCTTGATTTTGCTTTCTTTACTTTTCTTCACATTTTAAAAATCCAAAAATATACAAAAAATATTAAAAACCACTAAAAACACTTTTCTTTTATTTTATCTTATTTTTACTACTTCGTAGGCCCTAGGCCAATCCGTGCTCCTTGAGTTCGACCCTGGGAGCTATACCAGGTTAATCCATAGCTAGACCGCTCTTCTTTGTTTTGATTGATTTGATCTATTCTGAGTGGTTATTTTTCTTGATACACGCATTCGAGTGACTGAGGTCGCAACGACCTCATTTCCATACCTTCCCCTCAGTTGTTCGACACTTTTGCGGGCTATCATAATGGCGCCGTTGCCGGGGAGCACGGCTTAGTAGTGTTTTAGTTTTTATTTTCGTTTTTGTTTTCGCGGTTTTTCGCGGCTCTTCGGAGCTCGCGGCTTTTCGCGGCTTTTGTACTTAGTTCTTTTTGATTTATTTTGTTTTATTTTGATTTTCTTTTATTTTTATTTTTGTTTTCTATTATGTGTTTATTTTATTTCCATTTTTGCACATATACCCTTGCTTTTATTTTCATTCATTATTTGATTATTTTATTGGTCTGACCACTCTTCTGTCTATCTTGCGAGGGCCCGAGGACCGCGGAGGCGACTTTCGAGGAGCCGGTGCAGCCGCGAGACTCGGAGGCGGCTTCTTTCTCCACGAAGCCGCAGGAGAGAGCGAGAGGAGAGAGTTGAGTGGGGTGAGGCAGTAGGATAGTTTATTTCAGTTCATTCATTATTATTTGTAATAATACAGGCCTTTCTGAGACTGCTTGGACACTTAGACCGTAGCGGGTCTGTTTCGCCGAGCACCGACGTGCTCGGGGGACCCATTAGGACCTGCGGCTTTTTCGCGGTTTTTCATCGCGGTTTTCTTTTTCCTTTCTTACTGTCATTTTCCGGATTTTTCGCGGTTTTTGTTCGAGCCCCTAGATTTAGGACTTTCTGGTGACTGTGATGTAGCTGAGTAGGATCCAAACACACCTAAGGCTTATCTGTTCCTATAGAACGTAATTGGACCTACTTAAAATAAATAATAAAAATAACCGACTCGCTAGCCTCCGTAGCCTACGCGCCGAGAGCCCGTCCTGTAAAGCGCACTCCTACCCCCGATTTGTCGGGCAGGGGAGGGACGGGCCAAGACCGGACCCTTTGGCTTGGAGGTCGGTGACCGGTTAGACGGTTCTTCGCTAGAAAGTGCTCGTCTAGGACTCGGCTTTCGCCGTTGCATCATATAGCTTAGTTTACATTTCTGTCTTTATTCTATGCGCGGATCACTTTGCATGTAGAGAGCTGGAGGCAGGTACGCATTTCTGACTTTGCATGCATCATTGATTTTTCGTGCATCGGCTTTTTCGACTTCTCCCCCCGATTTTGGACTTAATAACCAGGAGAACCGAAAAATTCGTTAGGCGATTTTGTTTGATTTGAAAAATACCTAAAAAGTGCAATCATAAAATTGGGACTGCTAAGACTATTGACCTTAAAACTCGCTCACCCTAAAAATTCTGTCTTGGGGAGAGCAACCCCCTCATTGCTTGGTTTGTATGCGCGAGAGAGTGATCCCGAACACTAGGTAGAGCCCCCCGTTGCTAAACTCGACTGACTACCGACTCTTCCGTGCGGGACAGTCGGTTGGGGTTAGCAGCGGATATCCCAACAGGTCACGTAATCGCTCTGATATTTGTGTGTTCACCAAAATAAAATCGACAAGATAATTTGACCGAACTTTCACGGTCTTCAGCTCGCGTTGCGTTGGTGAACCGGGGGTTTGTTTTCAGATCATAGTTTTTCCAGATCTCATCCGCCCTACTCGCTAGATCAAGATGATGGGTAGACGGTCTCTTAGGCAGCCTCTGGCTGCACCGCTTTCGGGCGCGTCTACCTCATCATCTAGGTTGGCTCGCGAGAGCTTAGACCAGCTCTCCGAGCCCGAGTACGACTCCACCCTGTTCCCCCTCGATCCCCTTTCTGACCTTCCTGAGAGACATGAGCCCGAGGAGAGACTGATTCATTTGACGGCACCTGAGTTGGGCTCATTTGGTTTTGCAGACGTCGAGATGGCAGGCGCAGGCAGTTCAGATGATCACTCCCGTAGACCAGAGCATATCGTACTAGACCAGGGAGCGATCAACTCCACCCTGATCGCATCGCTTGATACAGTTCAGCAGCAGCTCCGCGATCAGGGAGCTTTCATGATGGAGATGAGGCGTGAGTTGGAGAGGCTCAGACTAGAGAGAGACCAGCAGAGCGAGCCCGAGGAGATCCCGGATGCAGAGGCACAGGCACGAGCCGCAGCAGCAGCAGCAGCCGCGCCCGCCGCCGCAGCGGCAGCAGCCGCAGGAGGAGCAGGACCACCTAGACCGATGCGGGAGTTGCACAACCCCGGATCTACTTTGATGCACCATTGGGTTGTGGTTCCAGCCATCGTGGGGGACTTCAAGTTCCCCCGAACACCTTGCAGATGCTCCCCCGATTCCACGGACTTGCTACAGAGGAGCCCCACCTCCACCTCCAGGAGTTTCTTATGATTTGCAGTACTGTCCACGACAGGCATGTGGACCAGGACACGATCAGGATGATCGCATTCCCCTTCTCACTGGCAGATAGAGCAGCCACATGGCTGAAGCATTTGGGGAGATTTGTATATACCTGGGAGCAGCTCCGCACCGAGTACTTGAACAAGTACTATCCACTCGGGCGGACGAATGCAGCGAGGGCCCTGATTAGTAACTTCTCCATGTTCCCCAACGAGCAGTTCCACGAGGCTTGGGAGAGGTTCAGAGAGCTTTTGGACAGATGCCCGCACCATGACATCACGAAGCCGAACCTAGTTCAGAGCTTCTTCAGCGGACTGTCACCAGAGCAACAGGGCCTGGTGAATGCTTCTTGTGGCGGGTCCTACTTCGCCAAGGACCACGACCAGGTCTGGGCTATTTTTGAGGAGATGGCAGAGAACTACATGGTCATGTCCCAGACCCGGCTCTACACCCAGAAGACCCAGCCACATCAGCCAGGACCCGTGCAGTACCAGAGGATAGCACGGGTAGATGCAGGTCCTTCCAGTTCGTCCGCAGCCACAGCAGCAGCACAGTTAGAGTCGTCAGCTGCGGACATGGGAATCATCAGCGAGAAGTTGGACCGCATGGAGCTGATAGAGAAGAACAGTGCCAGAGCATAGCACAGATGGATCAGATGGCACAGGTCTTGAGCGACCTGAAGACACAGCTCATGTGTCTCCAGGAGACACAGACGGCTTCTCAGCCCCGTCTTCAGTCGCGAGGCGACGCCGGCAGCAGCAGCAGCTCGTCCCAGTGCTCCAGCACCCCAGTGCAGCCGAGACAGGTTCACCTTGTACAGGCGGAGCCGTACCAGCAGCCGCAGCCCACCTACCAGTCTCCACCATCTCCAGAGATGCAGATGGTGGTCTACCAGCCGGACCAGCCTCTGGCAGTACTCCCGCCAGCCCCCTTTGATGCCGAGCCGTTGATGGATGTCAACGGGATCTGGTACGACCGTCCCCAGCCTGGGATCCGACGAGACCATCCCGGATTCAGGTGGGGGAGTGGTGGTGCCCAGCCCCAGCAGCAGCCGTCAGGACAGGGAGGGCAGTACTCCCATCAGAGAGACCAGCACCAGCCACAGCAGCAGCCCCCAGCGTATCAGCAGCAGTCAGCCTACGGTCCTCGTCCCTATCAGCAGCAGGGACAGCCTTGGAGACGTGAGCAGCAGGCTCACCAGGGATACCAGCACCAGCAGCACCCTCCGTCCTACCCCTCTTACCCTTACCAGCAGCCACAACCTCATCCACAGAGAGGCCACCCGTCGGGCTCCCACGAGAGCCCCGCTTTGGATGATATCGCCCGCCTCCTCACGGACCAGTAGGCTACATTCCGACGGGAGATGGACGAGTTCCGCCAGGAGATGCGGGACCTGGTGAGAGGGAAGGCCGCCATACCAGCCCAGATAGAGCCCAATCCGAACAGCCTCAAGCGGAAGTCTGAGCAGGTAGTACCTACTGAGTCAGCCACTCCTAGTGACCCATTTGATGATACATCTTCGGATTTATTTGATGCTGATTTTGTCACACTTAGGAGCGGTAGGACCCCAGCAGGCGGCGGCGCCTCATCTGAGCACCATCCCGAGGCGCCCCAGGAGGAGGAGGAGAGCGGTACTGAGGCCGCTCCAGATGATGACGGTGGTACTGAGGCCACCAAGGATGCTGATCCCACCGGCGGTACTGAGGCCGCCACTTCACCAGAGCTAGGAGGTGGTACTGATGCCACCCATGCAGCCAAGCCAGCCCGCGGTACTGATGCCGCGCGACGTCTTCCTTCAGCACAGCAGCAGCCAGCCCGTGGTGGTACTGAGGCCATCGGTGTTTGTAGAGAGAGTTCTGATGTTTTTCCTCGTGGTTATGTATCTCAGAATTCTGCTATGAATAAAGGAAAAGGTTTACATTCTTTTGGTCCCACTGTGGTGCATGATGTATGTGTGGATCCGGTCCTTGAACCGCTTAGACCTTTTCCTAGTCCTTCATCTGAGAAGGACCTAGTGATCCCCTTCCCTAGAACCCTTCAGATGGGGAAGGTAAAGAAAAATGATCCAAAAAAGAGAGAGCTTGAAGAGTTCAGCCATAGCATGATAGATCGGTTTCACATTCAGCTGACCCTCCAGGAGGCTTTGCAGCACATCCCCCTTCTCCAGAGATCTTTGAGAGAGAGGACTACAGTCAGGAGGAGGAGGAGGAACCACACTTCAGAGATCCATGTGCTGACCAAAGCCACGTGCTTTGCGATCCAGAACCGACTGCCAGCCAAGAGGCCAGATGTAGGGGCCCCGTATGTCAGATGCCAGATTAGTGAGCAGTGGTTCGACCGTACTCTTCTAGATAGCGGATCGTCGATCAACCTTCTTCCGGCAGCCCTTCTCGACCGATTCGAGTTGGGCACTCTTCGAAAGAGCAGGACAGTCCTTCAGTTCGCTGATCGATCTGTCAAGAGGCCGAAGGGGTTATTACAAGATGTTATCGTCACGATTCAGGGTCTGCAATTCCCCGTGGACTTCGTAGTGTTGGACATGGAGATCCCTGAGTCAGTGACCGATACCCCCATCATCCTTGGTCGTCCGTTCTTGGCCACAGCCAAGGCGGTGACTGATCATGATAGCGGGAAGGTGTACTTTCGCGTCCAGGGCGAGAGTATACAAATAGAGACGGTCGAGGACTATAGAGCCAGATTCAGATCCCGCTCAGATGCGAGTACCGATTCAGAGCAGCTGACAGACGCAGAGCCAGACATCCACCAGGACTGTGATTTTGTGATCACAGATGATGAGGCAGCTTGGGCAGACCTTGAGACACAGACCACCCTCTCACTTTCAGACACAGCTGAGGCAGAGATGATAGCAGAGGAGAGTCTGGAGAGCACAGACCTGGTTCAGGATACCATTGCGGCAGCAGAGCCGGTCCTCGATCGCAGCACGATGACTATTGGTGGTGGTGCTGATGCCACCTTGTTGTCCGGTGGTACTGATGCCACCGATTCTGATGCAGATCCCTCGGATTCAAAGTCTGATTGGGCCGATTGCTATGATCAGATGCTAGACTTGAGTCCAGTTGAGCCTATTGATGAGGAGGAGGTAGATGCAGAGCCGAGCAGAGACAGTGCAGTAGAGCCGCCTTCTCCCGATCCAGTTTGCGAGAGTACACTTTCACTTTCCCAGGCAGATTTGGCAGACCTTGCAGCGTTCACTCAGTTTCTTCCACAGCCGGATTTGCCGGCACCCAGCATTCCAGAGCTGAAGCCGCTCCCTACTTCGCTGAAGTATCGATTCCTTGCGGGCGATCCAGAGATGTACCCAGTCATCATCTCCGCCGAGTTGACTGGAGAGCAGGAATCCCGTTTGATGGAGGTTCTTGAAAAGAACCGCAAGGCGATCGGATGGAGCGTAGCAGATCTCCATGGGATTAGTCCATCAGTGTGCTCCCACCACATCTATCTCGAGGATGGGGCGAAGCCGTCGCGCGAGTTCCAGCGGCGTCTGAACCCCAACCTGAGAGAGGTTGTCATGAAGGAAATATCGAAGTGGTGGGGTGCAGGTTTTATTTATCCCATTTCCGACTCCAAGTGGGTTAGCCCCTTGCATGTGGTGCCCAAGAAGACGGGCATCACGACTGTGATCAGTGAGTCGGGAGAGGAGATTGCTACACGAGTGCCCACCTCTTGGAGGGTTTGTGTTGACTACAGGAGACTCAACCAAGCCACCAAGAAGGACCATTTCCCCCTGCCTTTTATTGACCAGATCATAGAGAGACTGGCAGGGAAGAGCCATTATTGCTTCCTGGATGGGTACTCGGGCTACAACCAAGTGGCCATCGCTCCTGAGGATCAGGAGAAGACTACCTTTACCTGTCCCTTCGGCACATATGCTTTTCGACGCATGCCATTTGGGCTATGCAATGCCCTTGCGACTTTTCAGAGGTGCATGCTGTCGATCTTCTCGGACATGGTAGGGGAGTGCCTAGAGGTCTTCATGGATGATTTCTCGATCTACGGCGACGGATTTGATTCTTGTCTTGACTGCCTAGATCGAGTACTTCAGCGATGTATTGAGTATCACTTGGTGCTATCTTGGGAGAAGAGTCACTTCATGGTGACTCAAGGGACGGTGCTTGGCCACATCATCTCCAACAGGGGCATGGAGGTTGATCCGGCCAAGGTTGATGTCATTAGGAAACTCACACCGCTGTCCAATCTGAGGCAGTTACGGTCATTCCTAGGGCACGTTGGATTTTACAGGAGATTCATTCATGATTTCAGCAGGATTGCCCGACCGTTGACTGACCTCTTGATGAAAGACACCGAGTTCCTTGTCGATGACAAGTGTCTTTCGTCATTTGCTACTCTCCAGCAGTGCGTGATTGAGGCTCCTGTCCTCCAGCCACCTGATTGGTCTCTCCCATTCGAGATCATGACGGACGCCTCCGATTTTGCCGTAGGGGCAGTGCTGGGACAGAGGAGGGATGGAGTACCATTTGCTATACACTATGCTAGCCGCACATTGGATTCCACCCAGCGGAATTATACAGTCACAGAGAAGGAGATGCTAGCCGTAGTGTTTGCCCCTGGATAAGTTTAGATCATATATCATTGGATCTAGAGTGACGTTGTTTACAGATCACACCGCCATCAGGTACCTCATGGCAAAGAAGGATGCCAAGGCCAGACTGACTAGATGGATCCTTCTACTCCAGGAGTTCGACATTGAGATTAAGGATAAGCCTGGAGTCAAGAATGTGGTGGCGGATCATCTCTCCCGATTAGAGCAGCCAGAGGAGACTGAGCATACTGATCCTATCCGAGATACCTTCCCAGATGAGGCGATCCTTGCTATCGCCTCACTCCCATGGTATGCCGATATTGTGAACTTTCTCGTTGCTGGGAAAGTCCCACAAGATTGGCCTAGGCAGAGGCTTGAGACCTTCCTAGCGAAGGCCAAGTCTTACCATTGGGAGGATCCCATCCTTTACCACGAGGGAGGGGATAGCGTCTGGCGTCGGTGTATTCCTCAGGAGGAGCACCATAGCGTCCTCACTTACTGCCACAAGCTTGAGGCAGGAGGACACCATTCTGGGAGGAGAACGGCACAGAAAGTGCTCCAATCCGGCTTGTGGTGGCCTACCCTCTTCAAGGACTCAGATGAGTTCGTGAAGAGGTGTACTGACTGTCAGAGGATGGGCACTTGTGGACAGCGTGATATGATGCCGATGCAGCCCATTCACTTCTGTGAGGTTTTTGACGCATGGGGCATCGATTTCATGGGTCCATTCCCTAAGAGTCAGGAATTCGAGTACATTCTGTTGGCCGTAGACTATGTGAGTCGTTGGGTGGAGGCTATCCCCGCCCGAGCCGCTGATGCGAGGACAGTTTGCAGATTTTTGAGGAAGCATATCATCACGCGGTTCGGGGTTCCACGAGTTCTTATTTCAGATGGGGGATCTCACTTCATCAACGACCAGGTGAAGGCACTTGCTAGCGAGTTCGGCATAGATCATCGTGTTGCTACACCATACCATCCACAGACGAATGGTCTAGCCGAAGTGTCGAATAGGGAGATCAAGACTATTCTGCAGAAAGTCGTCCGCCCTGACCGAAAGGATTGGTCACAGCTATTGGACTCGGTCTTGTGGGCATATAGGACTTCTTTCAAGACACCTTTGGGCACATATCCCTTTCGCCTCGTATATGGCAAGCCCTGTCACCTACCAGTTGAGCTGAGGCACAAGTCACTTTGGGCAGTTACAGACATTCTTATGGATCCAGATGGTATAGGAGACCAGAGGAGGGCAGAGTTAGCTGCCCTGGAGGAGCTTAGAGATTCAGCTTTCTCAAGCAGCCTACATTATAAGGAGAAAGTCAAGGAGTGGCATGATTCTCATATCAGCCACAAGCATTTTGAGATTGGACAGAGAGTATGGCTGTTTGATGCGAGGCTTAGATTATTTCCAGGGAAGCTACAGAGCAAATGGAAAGGACCTTATCTGGTTCGGAAGGTACACGACAACGGTAGCATCGACATATCTGAGTTGTCTTCTGAGAGTACCTTCCGAGTGAACGGCCAGCAGCTCAAACCATTTCTAGATCATGAGCCGCGGGTCGTTGATATTGCCCCTATTCATTTTGCGTGAGATGCGGTCTTTGACTCACATCTAATGCATCTCACGCCTGAGCTTTACTGATCATCCGCTGTACATAGATCCAGATGTCCATATCAGCACATTCCTTAGTCCCACATCCCTTTCTTCATCTTGTGATTATGCTATACTTAGGGTGCACTTTACCCTAAGTATAGGGGGGATGTGAGACATTTCGGGTATTTCTTTTGTTTCTATATACCCCTGTTTTGCTGCCTATACTTAGGGATATCTTACCCTAAGTATAGGGGGGGTAGACCCTGTACATTCTCCACTCGGTTTTCCCTTAGTATACAACCTGCTATACTTAGGATTACTTGATCCTAAGTATAGGGGGAAGACCCGAGTCCCTCTTGACTTTTCATTCTCCTTTTGTATAGCCTTCCTTTTCACTTCCCTATACATAGCACGAGTTATGTCTTCTTCATCGCTCTTGACTCCGAGGACATCGTTCGAGCTAAGTATAGGGGGGTGTGTATATATTTCATATATACTTTAGCCATAACTCGTACTTTGTGTGAGTGTGTTAATAAATAAAAATGGCTAAAAACCACAAAAATTAAAAATTTTTCATGTACATAATCTTCTTTTATTTGCACATACATAGCTAGTGTACAAATTATTTTTGTAAAAATGATTTCAAAAATCTTTTGTGTGTAAAGCTTGTGTAAATATTTTCTGTATCAAAATTATGTATATAGTACAAAATTTTTCCAAAATGTTTTGAAAATCAAAAGTTTGCAAAAATCTTGTGTAAATGCGTGTAAATACCTTTTTGCAAAACTTGCACTTCATGCATCATCATTCATGATTTCAAAACATTTTTCAAAAATTTTGCATGATTGTAAAATAGTGTGTAAATATGCATCTTTTTGTACATATGTATATAGTTTTTCTGGATGATAGTTGACATTTAAACTAAGCCTGGAATCAAATTGAGAAATGGAGCTTGATTAAGATCTTAATCCACCTAATTTCTAAGAGGAACCTTATAGGGCTTAGGTTTAAGGCTTTTCAGGTCCATGGTGACTTAATTCTTTGAGTCCACTAGGCTATGATCACATGTCATCTCAATGAGCCTAAGTAGAGCACTTAACAACAACACATGACTCATATAGATTATGGCTTTACTTGGACAACCGCACTATGCACCGAGCTCTCTACGGATGAGGTGGTGAGGAGGCAGTCTTACTTGGCTTGGGGTAGCATATGAGGGTAGTACTTCTAGGCGGAACCTCTCTTCTTCATTTAGTGAAGGAAGTGCGTCTCAACTTGGTCTGGTTGCCATGAGGTCTAACGACGGGAGTTGTGGGTTGCAATAAAGCTTCAAAAGAGGGATAGTCTACTGGCTCAAGAGGAAAAACTCCTTGTATATATGCTGCACATGTACATGTTGTATAGAGGCACTACAAAAAAAATGTGCAAAAAGAAAAGAACTCCAAAAAAGTGGTGGGTCTGAGAGAAAATGATAATCCCACCGGAGTATGTATATAAGTGCAATAAGCAAAGCTTGGTTTCATGATCCATCTGTTGTAGCTTGCAGCAGGGAGACTTGGCTACACTGGTCAAGCTCCCAAGGGTACTTGGCTACACTGGCCTTGACCCATTCTCTTCTTCCCCCTCTTCTTGAGCCGGTTGTACTTGAACTTAGAAGGGAATACCCCGCTCCTCGAGGAAAGAGTGGCCAGATTGAGGTCATAGAGTTACCTTGTTGGGGAGGGTTGTCAAGTTGCCATTTCTGAGGTGGAGAGCTTAGACCTCACTTTCACAGGACAAGAAAAGATTCATGGTCTTCAGGGTTTGTGATTGATGACTTGTTCTGATCTGGAGCATTGAGGAGTCTTGATTATAGATTGGTGGAACTTAGAGGCTGTTAGGTTTTAAGCTTAAGTCTGAATAAGGTTCCGACACATGAATAATCCAAAGATCTGATTAAGCTCCATACCTCAATTTAATGAAGGCAAGTTTAATAATCAACCTTGATCCATGTACATTCTCTTTTTCTTTTTCTTTTTCTTTCTTTTTCACTTCTTTTTCAAATAAGTGTTTGCTAAGGGACTAGCAAAGTATAGTATAGGGGGGTGATGAATACACATTCATCACTCTTTATTCTTATATTTTAGCTACAAAAACCTATGCAAATGCATGTAGATATGTGTAAATAGGAAAAGTTAGCAAAAGCATGCATGTTTGTAAATATAGATAATTAGCATGTTTTTGTGCAAAAATAAAAGAATAAAGATGAAAAAGAAAAAGAGGGAAATATTTAGAATAAATATTGAGCAACCTAACCCAAGGGAGGGCTCAGCATGGGCCTGACCGCATAAAAGCCAAGTAGAGGGAGATAGGGGCTCATGTGTACATATTTTATGTAAATAAATAAATTATATATTCTCCTCAACCAAAAATATGTTGTAAATTTTTGTAAATATTTATGAAGCATAAAAACAAAACAAAAAGATAAAAATCAAAAATCCAAAAAGAATCCTTCACCTTGTACATAGACCATCATCCTCATCTATTTCACCTTGTAAATATATTTATTTATTTCCAAAACTTTTTGTAAATATTCTCTGGTATATATTGTACATAAAATAAATAAAAAGAAACAAAACAAAAATCAAATAAAAATTACAAAATTAAAAATACAAAAATATCTTGTACATATACCATGTATATAATAGTACATAACTAATTATTTAACCTATGTATATAATTAATAAAAATAAAATAAAAAT
Source organism: Ottelia alismoides (assembly GCA_037367405.1). Classification (NCBI taxonomy): domain Eukaryota; kingdom Viridiplantae; phylum Streptophyta; class Magnoliopsida; order Alismatales; family Hydrocharitaceae; genus Ottelia; species Ottelia alismoides. The sequence goes on from JAZKJV010003880.1 coordinate 843,771, forward strand.
AGCTTTTTATTCCTCATTTTATTCTATAAATAAATAAAATATAAAATAGGAATAAAAATGTATAAAAATAACTAATTAAAAATCAAAATTAAAAATCTTATATTGTACATATACCTATGTATAGACCTATATTGTATATACGTTATTTTTATTTCCAAAAATTAATTAAAAATCACAAAAAAATAGAAAAAATTAAAGCAAAAATATTTTGTGTTTTAAGTTTTTGAAAATTCGGCCATTTAAAGGCCCAAAAAAATCAAATAAAATTTCAAGCCTTGGCGGGCTCTGATTGGTCCACGGGGGATTGTTGACCCCCGGTCAACACCTCCCCCTGGACCACAGAGTCGCGGATCTGTGTTTCGACCCGACTTCTTCCAATTACCCTCACCAGATCCGACCGCCAAATCCGCAAACCCCGCACTCCAATCATCCTCTGTGCATCCGGGATCCTCGCCCGATTCCTTGCCTAGGGGTCCGTGCTCAATCGAGCCGGACCCGAGCTTCCCTTTCCGGACCTGCACGCGTATAAAACCAGAGCTCCGCCGCTTTCGTTCGCCATCTTTGGCTCGCCACCTTCACTCCCGTGACCTCCAGAACAACCACCGAGGTGACAGCTCGCGGTTGCACCTGTTGCAGAGAGGAAAAGGTGCCCCGGTCACTGATCCGGCAGCTTCACGCCGCCGTGCTCCGCCACTCGACCGGAGCTCGAGCCTCAGGCAGTGACGACATTCGAGGCGACGACCCGGAGTTAGCCACACTCCAGCCCAGTCTTCCGCTCCACCCAGGTAGCCCTTTAGCCCTTCCATTTCGCTTAATTTGTAGTTTCCCCCAAATCGCATCTTCGACGAGTTCCCCTGATTCCGGCCACATCGCGTACTTTCTCGATCATCAGAACCCACACACACCTTCGCCATCCTCCGACGCACGTTCTACGCCCACTCGTTCAACCCAGCTCGCCCCGGAGCTGGGAGTCGAGCTCCCCCATCCCCAGCTCACCGGAGCTCATTCGCACCGACCCACCAGCCACCTTCACCCCGCTTCTTTGGGTCGAGGCACTTTGCCCTCGACCCTCGAAGCTCTTGGTTCATTTTGCAGGTCAAAAGGGAGTCATCTGAGACCCCCATACGTTCAGACCAGGAGCTCACCGCCGCCGAGCTCGCCGGAGCCCCTCCTGGGCTCGGTTGGGCCGTCGGAGGCTATCACCAGCCGCGGGGCATCACCGCGGATCTTCTCCGATCATCAGGAGCAGCTGAGGAGGTCTACAGCTCACGCACGAGGCCGGCGAAGTTCGCCGGTGGAGTGTTCTTCCACCATCCTCCAGCACCGTCCGATGGCTCCTCCGCTCCAGTCCTGATCTCAGCCGTCCATCTTCCGAGGAGCAGCTACCGTCGATCACCTGGAGGGGCTCATCTGGACCGTTCGCGCTGAGGAGAGAGACACCTGAGGCCATACCCGTTCGATCTTCCACGTGTCCTCTCCACTACCGTCGATCCGGCCCAAGAGCTGAAGAGGAGGAGCGCCAGCCATCCAGGACCGCCCGATCTTCCACGTGGCGCGCATCCAGCCGTCGACGAATAAAGGGGTAAATTACTTAGGCCCCCCTCTTAGTTTGTCTTTTCAGTCCTAGTCCTCTAAATATTTTAGTTATTTTATTTACGTAGGGTAATTTGCACTAAGGACCTTGTGCTTATTTTTATTTGCAATTATACCCCTGTGTATGTGAGCCCACGTGCTTCGTCACGTGTTTACTGGATTATTTGCATTTATTGTCCTGTAGTTCTGATGGGTTAATGAATGAATGTTAACTTTTTGGTAATTGCATTTATGCCCCTGTGAGTGTTGTTTATGCGCATGTGCGGATTTTAGTGGGATTTTTTTCATCCAAGCCCCTGGACTTTTGGTACGAGTTACCAAAAGGTCCAGGAACTTGGTTTTTATTACCAAAAGGCCCCTGAGTGCCCCAGGCACGCGCCAAGAGCGTGACTTGCTGGGATTTTTGCACCTTGGCCCCCAGACTTTAGGGTATTTGCACTTACGTCCCTGTGCACAGTGCCCCCTTCTTGATTTTTGAATAAATATCAAACCACCTCCAAATTCGATGAAAATTTGACACATGGCTCCTGCCATGTTGTTGGATTTTTGAGAATTTTTGAGGACATTTTTTATTTTATTTAGTATTTTTAAAAATTCAAAAACCTCCTTTTTAGCTACTGTCTAGATATAAAAATCCAAAAAAAATATAAAAACACCTCCAAAAATTCTAAAAAAAATTAGCTACTGTTTCTTGCTTGTTGTTTGATTTTCTAGCCAATTTTGGCTATTTTTCATCACTTAAAAACCCTAAAAACCTAAAAACCCTTAAAAACTCCTAAAAATTATAATAAATAATCTAAAAACCCAAAAACAATAATATCGGTGCCCAAATTTTCCTTATTTTATTTAGAATATAGGAAAATTACCTCCAGAACCTGTTGTGATCCTTAGATATTTTATTTGAGGGTTTTGGTTCTGGCTGGACAGTACCCAGCATTTTTAGCACTGTTTGATTTTTAGAAAATAAATTACACTTTATAAAAATCTCAAAAATTCACCAAAAACACTTAAAAACTTAAAAAACATAAAAACAATTTTTCTTGAATTTTTTCTTGATTTTTGGTGTGTTAGATAAATTGCTTAAGTTGGCTTGATTTTGCTTTCTTTACTTTTCTTCACATTTTAAAAATCCAAAAAAATACAAAAATTATTAAAAACCACTAAAAAACACTTTTCTTTTATTTTATCTTATTTTTACTACTTCGTAGGCCCTAGGCCAATCCGTGCTCCTTGAGTTCGGCCCTGGGAGCTATACCAGGTTAATCCATAGCTAGACCGCTCTTCTTTGTTTTGATTGATTTGATCTATTCTGAGTGGTTATTTTTCTTGATACACGCATTCGAGTGACTGAGGTCGCAACGACCTCATTTCCATACCTTCCCCTCAGTTGTTCGACACTTTTGCGGGCTATCACGCAGCACGTGACCCCTGGAAGGAGGCTGACGTCCTCCCCCGGCGCACGTGCCTCGCATGTGCGTGGGGAGTCTCGGGGTTGACACCTGGCCGCTGGTGTCTCCGATGGAAAAGGCGTGGGTGGAGCGAGGCTTCTAATGACCGAAGTCGGCGGAGCAGAGCGGCAAGGCATTGACGGTGGCGTAGGCATAGTAGATCGGCAAGGCGTGGACAGTGGCCGCCCGACGGTGGTGAGGTGAAGCTGGGCGATGGACTAGAGGATGGTCGGCCCTATCTCCTGATGGTGAAGAAGCCCGGAGATGCATTGGCATTGAGGGAGCTGCTGTAGTCATTGTCGAAGATGACACCGGTCGTTGAAGATGGTTGTCGGAGAAACGTTGATGAAGAACAGTGCTTGCTGCGGTTGACGGAGATGTCAATGGCGGAGGTTGAAGTTGATGAAGGTGGAAGTCGGAGGTAGGCTCGACGACGGATGTCGGAGCAAAAGCAGCTGGCAGCGCCGAATGAAGACCCGTGGCTTTGGATCTCGTCAGGGATGTGGTTGACCAGGCTGTCAGCATCGGCCCCCTTCTACATGTGCAATCAACGGATGGGGAAATACGGAGGTGCCAGCGAGGTTTTATAGGGTAGGGGGTTACACGAGAGTTGGCCGGAGAAGGAAGGTCGTGGGAGATCTGGTCGTCCACGATTGATCGGGGATTCGAGATACGACTGACGAGATGGCCGGGATCGGTGATTGAGATGCGACAACACGAGATCTGGGAAGGCGAAAATTGCGGGGGAAGGAAATCAGAGGCGACGGTGGTTGAGAGATCTCCGGTAAAGATCTTGAGGGCAGTGGCCGAATTGGGAAAGTGAGGAGAAGGAAGACGATGTTGGGGCCATCTGATCGGCCGAGATGGAACGACCCAACTGTCTCCACGTGGCAGCAGGAGAGGTGCAGGGGCGGCACGTGCATGACACATGCACGGGAGGCCCGTTCGATGCACGTGCGTGACTTTTTATTTTTTATTTTAGAAAAACGAATAAATAAAAGCCTAAAAAATGGGTGACATGTGGCGGCTCCAGGAGCGGCCACATGTCATCCCCATAAAAATCAGAAAAAATATAACGAAAAATCGAAAAGAAATAGCAAACGACCTCAGATTGAAAAAGTTTCTCACAAACATTGCTCGTCTCGATTATATCTACAACTTTCATGACTCAAAACCAAAATCGATCATTAGCACAAAGTGGTATTTTTGGGGTATCCCATGTACGTAGAATACCATGATTATTGATTTTTATATTTTTTTCATTTTTAAACCAGATAAAAATCCGGAAAAATATGATAAAATCAAAGATAAATACTTACACATTAATCTATTTTTTTATATTTTTATTAATTAAGAAAAAGAAGAAATAATATGAAATACAAAAAAAACCAATTTTGTACAGACAATTAATGAAGACTTGGACTTAGTTTCTTTGATTTCAAGCTCAGTTTGGATTTGTATTTTTTTGCATTTTAATAAAACTTTTATCAACGAAGACAAATGAAAAAGAAATACAATAAAATATGATAATTATGTACATAAAATACTTGGTCAAAAACCACTAAAACACAAAATGTACAAAAGAGGCCCAAAACCCAACTTTCACATAAGAGCTCCGATTCACTTGAACATGGTCTTGTTTTGAAGGTAATTGAATGTACATTAGTTTAAAAGAGAGTAGGATCAAAATGGACACTGGATGAGGAAGATATGAGGGTTTTAGTTCGGAAATCCTGAAACTAGGGTTTGGGTTGTTGGTCCACTTATTTGGGTTAGTGATTTTTTGTATTTTTCATTTATTCTTGTTAGTGATATGTACACAGTGGACATGGTTTAGGTTATTTGGAGTTAGCATGAAATAGTTAAAAATCAAGGAAGTTAGGCTATTTACAGGTCAATTTTGGCTGAGATTTTTGGCTTCTTATTTTGTGCACAAATGAGTGATAAAATGACCTTCTTATTAAAACATATCTGAATGTTAATTATGAAGGATAAATGTAGAAATGCCAATGATTTTGAGGGATTAGAGATTAATTAATGAGATTTAAAGTGATGAATCTACGATTCATCATCCCCCTATACTTAAACTATGCTCGTCCCTGAGCATCAAAAAGAAATTCCATGACGTGAAATGAGATTGGGTTCCATAACAAGACCATGAGCTGAAGGTGAAAATGAAACTAGACTCAACCTTTGGATTATTAGTTTGGCGAAACTTCTGTGAGACTTAGAATTTTAAAATCAACAGCCTTCAAGTTCTACACATCATTATCATAGTTTCGGCTCAGAAGTCATCTTAGATCAATCCTCCTCCCAAAGCATACCCTATGAATATTAAAAAATCGACTCATGTGTGTGAAATATTTAAGCTCTTCCCGTCCAGAATGCCGGACTACCATGCAAACCTCCTCTCCAGTAACTCGTCGGGGAATCTGGTATTTCTTTCTAAGGTCTGTCGCGCTGCGTTCACAATCGAAATGGGGGAGAAGTTAGAAGAAGGAGAAAGGAACTGGAGGGTGGCCAATGTAATCACCTCTCCTTGTGAAGCTGGCCAGTGTAGCCGAGTCTCCACCAAGATCTGCAGGTTTTCTTGAAGCTTGGACCTTTTTGGTCTGATATTTATTTGGTAGTGGCTTCTTTGTATTTGAAATTTTTGGTTGTTCTGCTTGGATCTTATTGTGCCCCAATGGATATAGTAGAATCTTTTTATTTCCGTACATGTTTTGGGGTCTTAGAAAAAATTGTGGCCAGCCGTCCATCCCTTTTTTGAAGCTTTATTTCAACGCGTACTGTGGTCTTTAGATCTCCACGCTACTAGAAAAGAAACTCACAGTCTTCCAACACCCCGTCTGCGTTGAGCTAAGTGCATAGTGCAAGAGTACAAATTAATTCCTTATTCCAGAGTTGTACCCAAAATGAAGAGACCAGGTTAAACACTAAGAGTCAAACGTTGTACATTTTCTTGTGGAACTCAAAGAATTAAGTCAATGACATGAAGCTTCTAAAATCCTATTTCTTGATGAAGTTCCTATGAAAATTAGGTGGATTAAGGTCAATTCCACACCACTCTCATTTTCTGCTCGTAACTCAGTTCAGAACCCAAAGACTTTTCACAGATGCAAATGAAATGCTGGATGAAGTGCAGGTGTGTGAAATGTAGACAGACAATTTTTTTGAAAAGTTTTTTTTATGCAAAAATGAATAAGAAGCCATTTTTTTTCAAAAATTTTGGGTAGGACACAATCAGTGTTAGTAGCAAAACTTTTTTCTTTCTCTTTTTTATTTTTTTTGTTTTGTTGACTCCTCAAAGACTGGGTGAGATCAAAGTGCTTCCAATGCTGTAAAATTGATTTCTCGAGTCTCACACTCAATAATTGCCATAGCCAATGCTACGAATGGCTTTTCGAGAATAATTGGAGACTGGGTGAATTCTCCTTGATGCTCAATATCAATGACCGTGAAGTCTACTTTGAGCGGAGCACCTAGGAATGTAATGATGATCGAAATGGTTCCTCTCGGCCGCTTTATTGATCGATCATCCAACTGAACTATCTCTCGTATCTTCCTTATAGGTCTGAGTTTGAGTTCGTGAAATACCGAGGCCGGGAGGATACTGATTGGTGAATCGTCATAAATTCAAGCATGGGTGAAAATTGTGTCTTTAATTCCACGGTCAAATCTAGGCAACCGCTTCACTATGCGGCTCTTGGTTTTTCTCCTCAACACCAAGGAGGAGGCCATTGACAAGATATGTCTATAATTCTTTGTTCTTATCCTGCCTGACTTTTCCATCATTAATTTATCCATTACAAATCCTTTAAGGTCGGGGAAGTGTTCAATGGCCTGTATGAAGGGAAGTTCAAAAATTAATCTTTTCTCCAGTGCTTCATGTAAAGCAGGATCCAAATTCTTCAGATCTTCTTCAATTTCTATTTTTATGTAATTTTCTGGATTTTTGATTTTTTGGGTGTTTTTGAATATTCCATTTTTTGGTATTTTCTGTGTGGTGTGGTGATGTGGTGTCTTCCGTAGATGAGAATGGTCTTTGATGTTCCGAGTAAGAGTCAGATGCATAGTCATTCCTAGGGGAGTAATATGCAGAAGTGCCGCTGTCAGAATCGTCCCTAGGTTTCTGAATATCCTCAAAATTTTCAATATGAGATCCAATCCTTTCTTCATTTATTTTTATTTCCGAGCCACTAGAGAGTGAAATTAATCGGTTGGCAAACTTTCGAAATCTATCCTCTATTAAATCAAATCTCTTATTTATCCTCGAAATATCATCCTAAAAAATCTTTTCATGATCAATCATGGGAGCAGTTGGTGTGTGTTTTTGCATTTGAGATTCAATAATTTTATCTTCCGTTTTCCTATATGTGTTGAGAGGAGAGTTTCTTGGAATATCCGATATATGATCATTATTTTCTGAAAATTTCTCCTCAAAAATTATGAAAGGAGGTTGCATAATGGAAGGATTTTGCGGGAATGTGTATGTCTCATACTCAACATGCCGTGACTCAGGCATGTAATGCCGGTTTGAGTAGAGTCTACTTCTATGGTCATGATTGATCGTATCCTCAAATACAGTAGTCATACAGGGTGCATATATGTCGATATCATCCATTTAGTCCTCTGTATGTGTAGGTTGGTCGAAGGAGTGATATTCAGGTTGGTCAATAGGGATCTGATCGTCACGGTCAATCCAACGCTGATGATCATTAGATGTAGGTTTCTCTATGTGATGTGATCGAGTTTGGTATCTTAGCGAATCGTGACTCTCAAAAGTGATTTGATATCGAATTGGTTCATTAGCGAGAAATCAAGAATAAGACGGTTCAATCTAAGATGGTTGGTGGTCATGTGTGGTCGGATGATTCGAGTAGAATGGCTTGAAAGTCAATGGATTCATCTGAAAGTTAGAATCTCTCTCAAATGTCAGATGATTATTGAATGAAGAGGATTCATTAGATTTGGGCCTAACTGAGACAAATTCATTTTCATAATATAGGTCAGATGGGTATTCAGACCATTGTCCAGTTTTTGTCAAAGTATATGAGGATGATGAATCGTCATGTTTGATCTCGATCCAAGTGTATATGTTATTCAAAAGAAATTTTTATCAAGGAGGTTGAGAGCACAATTGTGCGGCTTTTGATTTTCGAAATTGGGTCACACACACCAATGCAAACACAAAGCAAACCCCGAGTTCATCAACTCACACAATGAAGCTGCAAGAGTTCGGCTATTATCTTTTCAATTTTAATTGGTGATAAGACAATCTTGGAAATAATTTAGCGAGCTGTTAGGTGCCGGAAATTTTCTTAATGACTAGCCCTAATTTTTACGACCAATTGCACCTATTTTGAGCCAGTATGGGTGTAAGTACGGACCGTAAAACGACTACCAGAGTTACTTAAGGCGAAGCCTTACACAATGTCCTTTAAACAACCCACTCTGCTAAGGAAATCTGGACTGTTTACCGGCTACCCATAGATCCTCACTGAGAAGTATCTAATCATTTTTGTAGAATCAGTAGTCAATATGAAAATCCAGGTTTGGGCTCTAGCCTTAAGTGTCGTCTCTCTTTCACTTAGAAAAATAAATTCATCCAAGGTCAGGGTTACTCTACCGCAAAAATTCTAGATTTTATGGGTTATTTAAAATCGGTTATATTTAGCAGTCCCAATTTAATTAGGAGATCATTGAAAATTCAAGGTGAGCATAAAAGCATGTCTACCATCCAGTCCCAATTTCCTTTTAAAATTATCTGACAAAACAGGAGGGAGAAATTCGGGAAAAGCTGATGCACGCGAAAAACAATGATGTATGCTCAGTTAGAAGACATATAGTGATTCCTCGTAATCTCCATGTGGGATGCAATACATAAATTGAAAAATTATTCTAAATGAATGCAAGCCAACGCAAAACCGCTCCTAAAAGAAAGTTCTATTAGCGGGGAAGAATTGAGTTGAATTTGACTAAATTGAACGATCTACTGTGCATCTCAATTAAAGTGAAGTGTGGCCCTAGGTCCTATGAGTACAATCAAAATTTAAAAATGCTTTAAGAGCCGTAAGTGCAGGTCTATCCTAAGTGCTACTCAAGTCGGGCCCCACCCTCACCGGAAAGTGAAACAGGCCACGACACACCACAGAAAAAGTTCAATGTCTTTTTACACACGCGAGAGTCCAAACGGACACCACTATAAATGAGCAATTAATTACAGAAATTACAATTGCAGAAAATAAAATCCTAGACCCTACGCTCTCTCACAACTCGACTCGATCTTAATTTAATTGCGGCTTTTCTCGGAAGTTATTGAAGATGTATTGGTTCTTGAAATACTGCTCCACGTACGCTGGGAACCTCGCAAGAAAAATAAGGGAGATGGTGTAAGAGAGTGACTAAAAAATAAATCAAAAATAAAATAAGAAAAATAAATGTTGAAAATAAAATAAAATAAATGCAAGAAAAAAAAATGGAATTTACAGTGAAAAATTCGAAAGTCAGACTACCCGAATGCGGAAAACCGAACAAAAATTTTAAGACAAAAAACTAAGCCGTTTGCCTCCCCGGCAACGGCGCCATCTGACAGTTCCGAGATAGCCGATGTTAAATATGTATGTCGATTGGATTATCGTTAAAAATAATGTATCATTTCATTGTAGGCGGGCAATCAAAATCAGTCAAGAAATAACCACACAAAAATTAGTCAATTTGAATCAATATGGTTTTATGTTTATTTTACTTAGGCAAGTCCCAAGGTCGAACACAAGGAGACAAAGGAATAACCTAGAAATTTGTCTATCAAAGTTTTGTGGTCTTTTTTTGTATTTTTAATACAATTTGGAATGCAAAATGCAACTTTGGCCTATTTTAGGGACTAAAAATGTAAAGATCAATCAAACGATGTCCGGAAAATATGAAACTTGGCCACGATGATAGTTATGATGAACTGAATGCACTGTAATATTTTTGGAATTTTTGATGTAAGATGATTTTTTTTAATTTTTAAATGCAAATAAAAAAATTTCAATATTAAATTATAGTAAATATTAAATCTATTTATTTTCAAGGGATAAAATTATCTATAATCTATCACAAGGTGATGGATGTCAGAAAAATCCTAAACTTCAAATATGTGAGATTTCGTACCTATTAACAATCAAATATTAAAATATGCGAAATGATTTTTACAAGGCAAACTATGCATGCAAAAACAATTCTTTTTGGGCACAATGTTAAACACAATTAATCCTATAATTCATGTTTTTTCGGCAATCTTTAGAGCAACAGTTAATTAGTTAGGAAATTCAAAGCACAAGATGGGCAAAGTAGGCAACTTTCCGATAATAAATAATTATTAATTAACCATTGATCACAAAAATGTCATACATATGCCATAATGTAGAGAATTAATCGTAGAACAAAATGCCTATTTTTGAATAATAAAAATGTGCAATGTAGCTATCCAAAACTAAGGAGAAACACATGGGTATATCTGCAATAATTTAAAATAAGATAAAATAAAGAAAGGACTAATGTGAAGTTACCAAAATATCTGGGGGGAAGCTGCTATTTTACCAGAGGGTCACGTGTAGACCTCTGACTAACTGGCTTGTTGTGCGAAAACTTGAAATACCGAGGGCTGATCTGCAATTTTCCCATGCGGGTCACCTGCGCAGCACGTGACCCCTGGAAGGAGGCTGACGTCCTCCCCCGTCGCACGTGCCTCACACGTACGTGGGGAGTCTCTGGGTTGGCACCAGGCCGCTGGTGTCTCCGATGGAAAAGGTGTGGGCGGAGCGAGGCTTCTGACGGCCGAAGTCGGCGGAGCAGACCGACAAGGCATTGACGGTGGCGTAGGCATAGCAGATCGACAAGGCATGGACGGTGGTCGCCCTGCGATGGTGAAGTGAAGCTGGGCGGTGGACCGGAGGATGGTTGGCCTGATCTCCTGATGGTGAAGAAGCCCGAAGACGCGTTGGCATTGAGGGAGCTGCTGTAGTCAATGTCGAAGATGACGTCGGTCGTTGAAGATGGTTGTCGGAACAACGTTGATGAAGAACGGAGCTTGCTGCAGTTGACAGAGATGTCAATGGCGGAGGTTGAATTTGATGAAGGTGGAAGTCGGAGGTAGGCTCGACGACAGATGTCGGAGCAAAAGCAGCCGGCAGGGGGTGCGCTGCAACGAAGCCCCGTGGCTTCGGATCTCATCGAGGACGCGGGTGACCGGGCTGTCACCACTGACCCCCCTTCTTCCTGTGCAATCGGCGGATGGGGGAATACAGAGGTGCCGATGAGGTTTTATAGGGTAGGGGGTTGCGCGAGAGATGGACGGAGAAGGAAGGTCGCGGGAGATCTGGTCGTCGATGATTGATCGGGGATTGGAGATACGACTGGCGAGATTACCGGGATCGCTGATTGAGATGCGACAATGCGAGATCTGGGAAGGAAAAAATCGTCGGGGAAGGAAATCAGAGGCGGTGGTGGTTGATAGATATCTGGCAGAGATTTTGAGGGGCGGCGACCGAATTGGGAAAGTGGGGAGAAGGAAGACGATGCTGGGGCCGTCCGATCGGCCGAGATCGGACGACCCATCTGCCTCCACGCGACAGCAAGAGAGGTGCAGGCGCGACACGTGCGTGGCATGTGCGCGGGAGGCACGAACTACGCACGTGCAGGACTTTTAAATTTTTTTATAAAAATGAATAAATAAAAGCCTCAAGAATGGGTGACACGTGGCAGCTCTGGGAGCGGCCACGTGTCATCCCCATAAAAATCATAAAATGAATATAAATAAAAATCGAAAAGAAATTACAAATGACCTCAGATTAAAAAGTTTCTTCACAAAAATTGCTCGTCTCGATGAGATCTACAACTTTCATGAAGACATCAGAACAAAAATATATCATTTGCACAAGGTGATATTTTTGGGGTATCCCATGTGCATAGAATACCATAATTTTTGGGTTTTAAATTTTTTTATCATTTTTAAACCAGATAAAAATCCGAAAAAAATGATAAAATCAAAGATAAATATTTACACATTAATCCGTTTTTTATATTTTTATTAGTTAAGAAAAAGAAGAAATAAAATGAAACAAAAAAGACAAATTTGTACAGAGAGTTAGTGAAGACTCGGACTCAGTTAGTTTCTTTGATTTCAAGCTCAGTTTGGATTTGGATTTTTGTGCATTTTAACAAAACTTTTATGAAAGAAGACAAATGAAAAAGAAATACCATTAAATAGTATAATTATGTACATAAAATACTAGGTCAAAAACCGCTAAAATGCAAAATATACAAAAAAGGCCCAAAACCCAACTTTCACATATAATCTTCGATTCACTTGAACTTGGTCTAGTTTTGAAGGTAATTGAATGCACATTAGTTCAAAAGTGAGTAGGTTAAAACAGACACTGGATGAGGAAGATATGAGAGTTTTAGTCCGAAAATCCTGAAACTAGGGTTTGGGTTTTTGGTCCACTTATTTGGGTTAGTGATTTTTTTGTATTTTTCATTTATTCTTGTTAGTGATATGTACACAATGGAGGTGGTTTTGGGTTATTCGGAGTTAGCATGAATTAGTTAAAGATCAAGGAATTTAGGCTATTTACAGGTCAATTTTGGCTGAGATTTTTGGCTTCTAATTTTGTGCACAAATCAGTGATAAAATGTAATTCTTATAAAAACATGCTTGAATGTTAATTATGCAGAATAAATGCAGAAATTCCAATGATTTTGAGGGATTAGAGCTTAATTAATGAGATTTAGAGTGATGAATATGAGATTCATCAAGTTCACAGGGACCTCATTGTACATATTTTATGTTTCAGGGCTAAACAATAACATCTGATAAAATCCCAGGGGCCTAGTATACAAATAATCCAACCAAAATGTGCACCATACGTGATCCAGATTCACAAGGGCATGATTGCAAATTTAAAAACATGGTATTCAAAGCATAACACCATAAAAGTGCAGGATACAAATTGCAAATAACCCAAAGAACATGTGGAACTGCATGACAAACTGAGAGGGACTAAAATGCAAATATAAAAAACAAGAGGTCTAAAATGCAAAATGTACGTGACTACAACTTTATTTACTGGACTAAAGCTAAATATAGAAACAAGCAGGGGCTAAAAGGAAATATACCCTGAGGCACGTGCTACATGCGCGTGGCTCTAACGGCTCTGATTTTCTTCTACAAAATGATCTAATGGTGCTAGGGCGGTCAGCTACGTGCATGTAAGATATGCGGTGGCAGGTCTGATCCAACGGTCTGAAGCTGTCGTGGTCAGGCGGCTGCGATGACGCCAAGCTCTGATCGAACCATTAGAAAATCAGCGTGAATGGACGAATCAAATCAAAATTGGGCATGAGAGTGCATCGAACGACTCCTGAAGTTGCTGGACGAACTACTCCCTAGCGAGCCTCGATCGAGAAACCCCAGTGATCCGAGGGTCTTATCAAGTTGCGGTATGGGTCAACACCTTTTTGGTGGTCGTCCACGTCAGATGGGTGGCTCCGATGGGAAGGAGAATGGTTGGATGGGCCTGGCGGTGTCTTCCCTCCCAGAGATGCTCTATCGGAGCAGTAGAGGTACAAGAAGTGGTCTTCCATGCGCGCTAACACCTGCAAAAGGATAGGCGACACAGGGGGGTAGCTCCGGTCGGGTTTATTGCATAGGGAGATAGGAGAAGAGACATGGGGGCGACATGTTGATCTCCGACATACGGGGAGGAAGGAGATCGGGCCTAATCTTTCTTTGGTGAGAAATATTTCGGATGATCAGGTTGCGTGGGAAGATGGGTGCTGATTAGGCATGACGATCAGAGCAGATAGATAGGTGAAACGAGGCTCCGACCGGATGGTCGAAGCAAGGGAATCGACGGCGGTGCAAAATGGATAAGTCGAATCAAACATGGAAATGAGGGGGTTGCAAGCTATACCGAAAGGTCTAGATCGACTCCTGAGCTTCAGGCGAAGGCAAGCATCGAGGTGATGGCCTTTGTGACTGGCCAAGGAGGCTAAATGCAGCGGAGGTCTAGCAACGTAGCTTGAGCTGCGTCGATTCAACACCAATCAGAGCTCTGAGGTTCGCTCCAGGCAGCTGTCATTCAGATGGAGTTGTCTAGGGGTCGAAAGGGTAGCGAGGAACGAGCTGAGCTGTTGGTGGAGTGGAAGAGGTACTTTATAGGGATCTCTCAGGGTCTGTTAAGATCGACAAGAGGCGCACAACCCTAAGGGGATCCGGGTTATCCTAGGGATCCACAAGAATCTCGAATGTACGAGGATTCTCGGGTCCGGATTTCAAGGCAAGAGGAGGCTAAAGTCGTGCAAGAAAAAGCGGAGAAGAGGCTCCGACGAGAGGGGTTCGACCTGACCCAGGCTGGACGAGAAAGTTGACCAAGGTTAACGTTCCAGCCCTAACCAATAAGAATTCAATATTTACAAAATAAAGAGAAATTTAATAAAAAAAGCAAATGAATTTAAAATAAAAAATGTATGAAATAAAAAATGTTTATTATTTTCCAAAGTATTTTTCTGTGATTTTTAATTATTTTTATGAAAAATAAATTAATGTATATATAGTATATAGTTGTATATATAGGTACATTATACCTATGTATTATGTACAAATATCTTAGTTTTATCATTTCTACATAAATACCCATATTTTATATTTTATTTATTTACAACATAATTTTTAGATCGTAGAATATTTTAAATTTTATTTTTTTTAAATTATTAAGGGTATATAATAAATAATGGTTATGATATGTACATATGTCTTTTATACAAGGGTTTGATGATTTTATTTTTATTTTAGTTTTCTTCTTTTTATTTTATTTTTATAATTTTATTAACACTATATACAAGAGTTTAAAGGAATAAAATATTTTTTATTTTATCATAAATAAATAAAAAATATGTATAAGTATATGTGATAAATACGCTACCAAGTGAACACTATCTCTCTCTACTCATTTTGCTTTGCGATCAGGTCAAGTCTTGACCTTCTCTTGGGGTTTGGGTCACTCTGTATATATTCTAAATGCATAATTCTTTTTTCCTTTATCCTTTTATTTTTTCCAAAAATACATGCTACATATATAATATTAAAAAGAGTACGTAGAAAGCTAAATCAACATATTTACATGTATTTACAGGGTGTTTTGCCAAGAAGAAAAGCTAAAATAAAATAATAAAGAGTGAGAATCGTGGATTCCTCATAGCTCCCAAGCCCGTGAGAGTCAGACCTGGAGATTAGGGTGCAAGTCTAGGGATTTTTGCTCTAACCTTAGTGTGTACATCCTCACCCACTCTGTCTGGAGGTAGGTACCTACATATAAGGACGAGATTTCTCTCTCGAGAACAAATGTTATTTATAATCAATTTTTTGGTCAATTATGATTAGCATCCACGATTTTAAGTTATATTCTCAGTTGATTATGTCCACCAAACATGGCATTCCTACCGATCATTCCTGATTTCCTTTTATCCTAAGTGATAACACCAAAGGGGAGGGAGTCGAGAAAAATCGATGGAATCGATAAAATCAATGATGCATGCCTATTTTATAAGACTTACAATGATCCTCGTGCTCTACATGCAGAGTGCAATATCGAATTGAATTTTTTGTGCTAAATACAAAATGCAAGCGATGAAAATCGTACCTAGCAGGAACTTCTATTAGTCAAGACGAACTTGAATTTAATATGACTAAGTGGAATGTTCTAAAGTGCATATTTTAAAGTGAAGTGTGGTCTTAGTTTAAACGAGCACAAGTAAATTAAAATTGACTTATGTAAAGCTCTAAGAGCCACAAGTGCAGGTCTAACCAACGAGCTACTCAAGTCAAGCCCCATCCCGACCACAAGAGTGAAATAGGTCTCTACACACCACAAAATTAAATTTCCAAAGTTCGGTTATATACGTGAGATCCTAAATGGGAACCGTTGTAAAAATGCAGTTACTTAAAATTATTACAAATTAATAATTAAAAAATCAAATAAAATGTAAATATAAAATCCTATGGACTCCACACTATCTCATGACTCAACTCGATCTTAATTTTTAATTCATCCTTTTAGCTGGCTTATTTCCTGAGAAAGCCAGCCTCCAATGCTCCTGAGTTGCTGAGCTACCAAAGTAGTCGCTTCATTGCGTCGGGTCCCTCACATAAAAATAAGATGGTGGTCAAAGAGATGACTTAACTTAAATAAAATAAAGAAATAAAAATTAAGTAAATGGAATGCAGGAAAAATAAACAAAGCAATAATTACAAGAAAACCCGGGGGTCAAACTACTTGGGGGATAGAAAACCTAACATCTAAATTATCTAAAAGTCAACTTAAGCGGTGCCTCCCCAGCAATGACACCATCTGAAGAACCCGAAAGTTTCTCTTACCTAATATGTCAAATTAACAATGAGTTTTGTTGTAGGCGAGCAAATTCAGATTAATCAAAAAGACCACTTAATTAAATTTTCAATTTAATATGAGCAATCAAATTTATTTTACTTGTACAAGCCCAAGGTCGAACTCGGGAAGGCCATTGTCTCCTTAGGTCAGTTTTTTCAATGATGAAGATATTAGGTTTTCGAGTGGAATATTTTTTGCAAATTTAATATCAAATATTGATGATGTGCAAATGCAAGGATGTCAATTCAAGGTCAAATTAACCTATTTTGGAAATTCAAATTAATATCTTAATAAACTTAAGAATCAGATAACTATTTTCCTTGATAATTTATACCATGTCGAAATCAGAAAAGATTTTTTTTATATTTTTAGAACATAAAATGCATGCGTGAGATTTGGACACTTTTTATGCGTTTTTCAAAAATTTGTGAAATTGATATGCAAAATATATGAAATTTCTTCAAGAGGTCAATTAAGATGAAATTAACCTACTATGAATTTTTGGTTTTTGACAAGATAATCTTTTATGAATTTCTAAATGCAGATAGGGTAATCTAAAGTACTTTAATTTTGATAAATATTAGTACTCAATAATATCTCGAATTAAAATGATCCTAAATAGATCTGAAAATGAGGAATCTACAATAATTTTTAAAATTTTAAAATATTAAGGTATGAATCAATTAAAAATCATTTACCCAGACTATAGAATAATTTATTTCGAACTAGTTATACGTAAAAATGATATGATTTTTGTGTATAAAATTAAACACAATTACTTCTATCTAAATTGGATTTTTGTGAATTTGTAGAGCAATTATTTATTTATTACAATTATCCAAAGCATACAAGATAAAATATTACAATTTTGCACACAATAAATATTAATAAATAAAGAAAATCTCACAAATTACATTAATCATCCACAATTAAGAAGAGAGAATGGTTCTACAAAGTGCAATTTTTAAATATGATGTGAAATGATGCTTTAAATTAAATTAGCAACACAATGTGTAAAGTATATTTACAGGAAATAAAATAAAAATAAGAAATACGCAGATGGGGACTAAAATACAATTACCTAGAAGCCTGGGGTCTTCGTGCATAATTCCAAGCTCACACATGTATATTACATGCTTCTGACAGCAGGGTCCTCGATGAAAATCTAGAGAAGATCAAGGGTCGGGGCACAATTTTCCCCACCCTTGCATGCTTCTCACGTGAGTGGGGAGGTGGGGCAATAGATGGAGCAGTAGGGATGGTCGGTCATACAACGTGAAGGCGGTATGGTTGTCGAGCTCGAGGTGGTAGGCAAAGGTTGAGTGCTTAAAGATGAGGGAAAGGGCAAGTTAGTCGACCGAAGGAGCGGATGTGCTGCAGTAGAGGCTTGAAGCGATCAACGATGGAGGTTCTTCTGGAGAGTGAATCATAAGGGGCATGAAGGCGGTGACTGTGATGCTGTCGGGCGGAATGGGCGACACTGCTGTGCCAAGGGTGACGATGGTGCGTGACATGAGGCGGAGTTAGGGCCCTGATGGAGGAACTTTGGTGAAGCAAAGGGTCGACGATGAAGGTAGTGGATCGGGTAGATGTGAAGGTGGTCATGGCACAAGGAGTGGTAAATGGGCAATGGTAGTAGGAGAAGATCGAAGAGATGGAGGCCGGAGAAGGAGAAGAGGGCAAAGAAGGGAAGAAAAAAAGAAGAGGGAAAGGAAAAAGATGAGGAAGAAGGCAGGGAGTTACCTGATTGTTGGGTGTACGGGTTGGTCTCTTAGGAAAGAGGGTTGGAAGATCCTCGAGTCGTCACTTTAGAGCAGCCAACAGGGTTGCGAAGCTCGAGCAGCAACATCACCTGAAGGGGATGCTGCAGTAAAGTGGAGAGGAGTCTCCATGGACCTCGATGTATCAAAGAAGTTCGTCGTCGTCGCCTCTCGAAGACCTCTGAAGCTGTTACCAACAGAGGATTGGGTAGGGCCTTATCTCACAAAGAATGATGGGTAGGGTGGATGGGAGTGGAGAGGAAAGGTTTTAAGGGTGGTTGGCGAATGTGAAGAAGGTAAAGGTCGTGGAGGATAGGGATCTCGAGTGGGAATAGATGGGTGCGGCTGTTGCGGAGGAACGGTTGCCAGTGCAAAAGAGGTGGGTGAGGAGACGGAGATCGAGGAGGTGGTGGGAGTCGTGCGAGGGAAGCGGTACACTACAGATGGTAGAGGCACGGAGAAAGGTCGTGTGTCACCGCATGATATTGCAACGGTTGGAGAAGAAGAGGGCCATGTGGCATGCTCAGGAGCCGCTACGTGGAGGGAGGAAAATAAATAAAAGAGAAATAAAAGTAAATTAAATAAAATAATAAAACCAAAATAAAATATCATTAAATAAAATAAATAAAAATAAAATTAAATAAAAGGGTGTAGAAAAGGGAGACACGTGGCAGCCCCAGGTGCAGCTCCTGGGGTTGCCACGTGTCACTCCTAGAAAATTCAGAAAATAAATAAAAAGAAAAAAATCAATAAAAATAGCGAACAAGGTCAAAACAAAGAGTGGTCTTCACGAAAGTTGTTTGACTTGACGAGATCTACAACATTCACGAGGGTACTAAAAGGAATAGAAATCATTTGTACAAAACGTATTTTTGGTGGTACTCTCTATATATAATACATATTTTTGTATTTTACAAATTTTTGGTCATTTTTAAACAATGTAAAAATCAAATACATTTAAATATAAAATAATTATTTACACCTTTCTCTATTTTTTTGGTATTTTTAATAAATAAAAGAATAAAAAATAAAATAAGAGGGACACATATATCAACTCTATGTATAGACTTAGGGTGATTTATTTTGTTTGATTTTTGCTTCAATTTTTATTTAGACTTTTGCATGTTTTATTAAAACATAAATCAAAGAAAATAAGTACAAAAGAAATAAATAAAAAGAGTTAATTTTATACATAAAAGAATAGGGTCTAGTCAGTCAATATATATAATATACAACAAGGTCACAAAAAACGCAAGTTTCAAATATGAGCCCCGATTCTTTAGAATTTGGTATTATTTTGTAGATAATTTAATGTACATTAATTCAAAATTGAGTAGGGGTTTATAGGAGATTGTATGAGGGAGATATTCACATTTACGGTTTTTTTGTCTCAAAAATAGGGTTTGGAATTTATTGGGAAAATATACAAGTTAGCATTTTTGGTACTTTTCCTTGATTAATTTAGTAATATGTCCACAATAAAGTTGATTTTATTTTATTTTGAGTTATTGAAAAATAATTAAAAATCATAGAAATTATGGTATTATATAAGTGATAATGTACAAGAGAATTTAGGCTTCTTATTTAAAGTAATTATGCATGCTAAAAATATGAATTTTATTTACATATGCATGAATGATAAAAATGCAACGTAGATGAATAAATGCAATGAATTACTTGGGAACATATCTCTATTTTCTACTTTTAGAGTGATTAATCACATATTCTTCAAGCTTCTCATAGCCGTTGCGTAAGGGCATCTAGCCATGGTTTTCTTATCCTCAACATTATTAGGAGCAATCCCTTTGATAGGTGTATACCATGTCTTATGGGAAGGAATCCCTTGTTGGAATTCTCCATATGGAAACATTCCAAGATCTTATTAATGTATGTATATTGTAACAATCCTAAAATTCTCTTTTTCTGTTTCTAAATAGTGTCGGACCCAAGATATAAGAGGCTTCTCCAAGATCAATCATCTCGAAGATATGGGACAACCAAATCTTTACACTAGTCATCATCCCAATATTGTTCTCAATGATAAGGATGTCATCTACATAAAGCACGATAAACACAATGTCACTCCTACTAAGCTTCTTGTACACACATGGTTCATCAGGATTCTGAACGAAATCATAATTCTTTATGATTTCATAAAATCTTATATTCCAGCTACGAGAAGCTTGTTTGAGCCCATAGATGGATTTCTTTATATTGAATATTTTTCCTTCCTTAGTTATGAAGCCTTGGGATTATTCCATATAGATATTCTCTTCGAGGTATCCATTGAGGAATCTGTCTTGACGTCCACCTGCAATATGTTGTAGTCAAGATATGCAGCTATAAATAGCAATGTTATAATTGATTTAAGCATAGTTACGAGAGAGAATGCCTCACCGTAGTTGATGCCTTCTCTTTGTGTAGCCCTTGGCTACGAGCCATGCCTTGAATGTCTCTAAACTCCCATTAGGTTCCCTTTTTCTTTTGAAGATTCATTTACACCTATTGAATTTTACCACTCTATGTGGAACCTCTAGGGTCCATACATTATTCTTGTACATGGAGTCTATTTCAGAATTCATTGCTAGCATCCATCTATCCATGTCTTGATCTGTGAGTGCTTCATCAAATGAAGCTAAATCATTGTCAGTATCACATGACACATTGGATCTGAAGCATTTAGGTGGTGCAACCACCCTCAAATTCCTTTGAAGAGATACATGTGTTTTAGATACATGTGTTTTACCTTCATATACTTCTTCAGTTTCTGGTTAAGAAAGCTCAACATCCTCAAAGGATTCAATTTGTTCCCTTACTTCAATTTTACCATGACTCTTAAGGAATGCATCCTCCAGAAACTTTACATCTCTAAATATGAAGACCTTCTAGGTCTCAATGTCGTAAAGTTGGTATCCAATACCGTCCTTTATATAATCAATGAAGTAGCACTCTGTAGTGGAAGATTCTGGCTTACCTACGTCCACGTTCTTTGCATGGACCAAGCAACCCCAAACTTTTAAGTGTTTAGCACTGGGCTTGGTTCCAAACCAAAGTTCATGAGGGGTTTTGGCTACAGATTTGCTTGGAATGTTGTTTAGGATATATGTTGTAGTCTCTACTGCATATCTCCAGAAACTAAGTGGTGAATGTGCTATAGTCATAAGTGAATGGACCATATTTATGATGGTCCTATTGCATCTTTCAGCAACACTATTAAGATGGAAAGTTCCAGGAGGAGTGCGATTGGAGACGATTCCTCTCTCTAAGAAATATTCCTTAAATTCATCTGAGAGGTATTTGTCACCTTGATCATATTGAATTCGTTTAATCTTCTTGTTGGTTTGGTTTTCAACCAAAGCCATGAATTCTTTGAAATTTTAAAAGATCTCATACTTATTGCACAATAGGAATATAAAATTGTATCGCGAATGGTCATCAACAAATACTAAGTTAATATCGATATCCATTTTGGGTCTTGGTATGAAAGAGACCACATACATTAATATGTATTAGGTCAAGAATACCCTCGCATCGTGTAACCTTGTTATGAAAATGTGATCTGGTCATTTTATCTTAAATGCAATGTTCACAGGTAGGTAAAGCTTGGACACATACAAAAACTAAGGGTACATCCTTTATCAATCTAGTGATCCTATCAATAGATAAATGACAAGGCCTTTGATGTCAAATTATGTTAGAATGATTTCCATCCTTTATGGTTTTAGGGTTTTTATTAGTGGTTGTTACATTCATAATATATTCATCAATGCACAATTCAAAGAGTCCACCAGAAGTTAGAATTCGACAAGCAACATGTTTATCATAACTGTTTATGACAAACTTTTCAATAAATAAGAATGAATATCAATTTCTAATCAATTTAGATCAGATAATAAGTTCCTTATAACATCCAAAACATAAAGACATTCTTTAATCATAAGGACTCTCCTACTAGATAATGATAGTCTCCAGGTCCTGATGGCGACTGCTACAATAGTTGCATCAAATCCCATCTAAATGACTATCTCCGCTTCATTAAGATTCTTAGTTTCCTGAAATAGATGCAACAAATTGCATACATGAAAAGAAGCACAAGAATCGATGATCCAACTACATTCTCGTCCTACAAGAAAATTGATCTCAATGATGAATGTAGATTTTATACATGCCGGGGCTTTACCTTTCTCAGCAGTTTTCAGGTATTCTTGGCAGTTATGCTTCCAGTACCCTGGTTTCTTGCAGTGATGACAAACATTGGTTTTCTTCGATGCTATCAGTATAGAAGCATAATAGGATGAACCATCAGCTTGACACTTCTTCTTTTTCTTCTGGGATGGACCTTTTTGAGCTCCAAGCTACCGATCGCACTTCCCTTTAGCATGTTGTACCATTGCACTACCTGTAGGATTTTCTTTCCTCATTATGTCCTCTGCTGACTTTAATGAACCCACGAGTTCAGTGTTGTTTAAGTTCAACTTATTCATGTGGTACGATACAACAAATTTGTTGAAAGACTTGGGTAGGGATAATAGAATGAAATCGGTTTGCATTTCTGAATCCATTTGTGCTTCGAGAGTGTCCAGTACATAAAGGTAACCAAACATTTTGATTGCATGTTCTTGAACTAAATTCCCTTCATGCATCTTGCAGTAAATAAGTTCTTTCATAACATTGTAGCAATGAATGCAATTTACATCACTAAACATCTCTTTGAATTCAGCATTATATGTTGGCAACCATCCATGTCAATATGTTGTTTCTGCAGCACATTGGATAGAGATCCCAATATATAACATCTTGCCAATGCATGTTCTTCATCATATTTTTCATTGAACTTAAGTTCTTTTAATGTTTGTGGGTTTTTATGCTAGTCCTTCGTAAGCACATATCCAATGTGGTCGGCAGACAGAACAAGCTCCAAGTTTTGGATCCAATTCGAAAAAATAGGTTTGGTCAACTAGTTGACTTCCAGAAGCCTACTCAGTAGGTTCATGGATTTCATCTGAGATTACGAATGCATTCTATTAGAACATATAAATAGTTATATTCAAATTTAAATTCTTTGATCAAGTATTTTTAATCAAATTAGTCTTTCCATTTAAACTCTGAAGGTTCATTCCCTTATTCACATCCAAAGCAAGAGATATACTTATCGCTATATCTCTAGCAAGATCTGGGATCTCCTTTTTACCTTTGATACATCCCAATTACATGAGAGCCTGAAACTTAGATAAAAAAGAAGTAGGAACTCATTACGACTTGCATGTCTAACTTGCATTTCCTAATTTGGTCTTTAACACCTGGGTCCACAACCCCTAAGGTGATGTGGCCCAATGTTAATTGAATAAAATAAACTGCTAATAGGAATAGCACTCGCTATGTGCAATCCAATAATGCCGCAATTATATGAGGATAGATATTGGTGTCACTACGCATACGACCTTACTCTTTCGAGAAGCAAAAAGCACGATCCATGTATGCTTGTATGTAGGATCTGTCACTTCGAACATGCATCTCTAGTATACAATCCATGGTGATGGAACCCTTCGCCTTTGACGGGAGACCATGGACGTCATTTATATGATCCTACATACCTCATTCAAATTTTAATTAATCATTATGAATATTATTCACATAATTAGTTCTTCCAAGGGAATTATATATCTATTCATAATAGAGAGTTTATTTTAACTTGAACTTAATTTATTTAATCATATTAAATCAATTATCAATCAAACCAACCAACAAACAATTAAGGTTTTCTAGATATTACCTATAGTATAATGCTCATACAAATACATATTATTCTTGAGTTATAGTAATTAGAGTATAATTTGATTTACTCATATTACCCTATCATTGAGATGGATCAAGCTAGGTCGGACATACAATGCTAACATGGAGCACTTCTACTGCAAATGTTGTGCATGGTACCAATTATGTAACCTATTAGCATGTCCACGACCTAGATACTGTCACTATAATGACTCGAGAACAATAATAGATCAATGCACTTGCAGTTTTATTGATCATTCCTTCGATGAGTGGCATTATACTATATAGTAATCTCTTAGAAATCTTAGACATCTTAAAACAAGTTTGAGATCCTAAATTTCTAATCATATCAAGCAAACATGTTTTACATGTAGAAGTTGACCTAGCACTAGTGTAGGTTAAACTATGATTTTTGTCATGAAACATTATTAATGGGTATTGATGTTTAATGAAATATTTCCAAAATAAATATTAGAATTAATTAATCATAGAAAATCCATATATTAAGAAAGTAATCTTTATGATCCAATCATCATTCGACCCATCTCAACTAATATGGAATATCTTGGGAAAACAGAGTCAGAATTATACGAAATAAAATCGTGTGATTTTCAAGTTTAATTATCTACTTTATTAAAATATTTATTTCATATTTAATGATGGAAAACAATAATAAAAAATTAATGTGTTCCAGATACGTGAATATATGCATAAACATTGTCATGGCAGGAACTTTTTGAATTTTAATTTATGCACCTTTCGTGCCATAAATTGGCTACTATTTTGGCGTTATATTTATACATTCTAAATACATCTCATTATCCGAAAAATTAGTCCAAATGGTGCATAAACATGACTTTTCATTTTAGTAAATAATAAGTTGAAACATGCATTAAATGCAAAACGAGTACCCATGCAACAGATATACAAAATCGCATTCACCTAGGGTTTTCGATCACATCCAAGACCTTTGACCAAGGCTATGATATCTCTTGAAGTCTAGGTTTATACCTTAGAGCATCATGGAAGCATGTAGATCGCATCGAATTCGATCTAGGGCAACAAGTCATACTAGTTGAAATGAGCAACATAATTTAAAAATTTTAAGTAGATGAAGTCACATGATTCGAGAATACTTCTCAAATCTTTTCATAAAGATCACAAATGAGTAATTACAATTATCTATTGTATCGTGTTTGCGATCTCTAATTTCTAAAGTAAGAGATTCTCCTGTCTCAAGTTCAATCTGACATAGAAGTACTTGAAGGCGCTTAGATGGAATGCAAAGCTCCCATGAGTTGATAATCTGAGGTTGGATCTTTTGATTTCTTCTCATGAAATATGGATCCTTCTTCATGAGAGAGGAACACTGAAGAAGGTAGAAATCCACGAGTAGTTGATCCTATCGCATAACGGTGTTGCGATGACGATGAAGTGTCTCTCAACAAAATGTGGACATCCACAATATGGAGAGGATAGACCTTGGACGTGTGGTAGAGAATAGATATTAGAGAGAGAGATTTATTTCTCTTGAAATTTGTGTTGTAGAAAAGGTTGGGGCTACCCTTCCCTTTATACTATATTGGATGCTAGAGATGCACTCCTAATTCAAATCATAGGTCGATATTTTGTTGCAATAATTTGCAATAATAGTGATTTAATTTAAAATAAAATAAGTATGTTGTAAAATAAGCATCAACATATTTAATTTAATTCAAATCAATTTAATGTGGAAATAAAAGAAATAGGACAAGCCTCCTTCCCTTAATAGAGTAGAATAGAAGGAGTAGAACTCCATGGATGTCCATCCTCTTAAAGAGGAAGTGGCTCTCTTCTTCCTTAATTTAGAGATTTCATATCTCTTCAAATATTCTACATGTGCAACAACTATTATTGCATAATTATTCACCAAAATAATTCCAAAAATTTTGTGAAAATTTCAATCACACCACTGAAAATTATGAATTATATTCAACCAACCAACATAAAATGTAAATTGCATTTACAATTAATTATTCATTATCATAAATTCCATTTACAATTAAATCTCTCCAAAATATCATAAATCATATTTATAATATTTATGATTATTATGGGTAATTATATCCACATTAATCGTCCCTTTGATAATTAAATCATATTTAATTATCTATTTTCCATTGCTTAGATACATTTGTTGGACATGAGAGCCCACGACGAGCCATTATGCAATAAATGTTATTGCGAATATCATTCCCTGATCTGGAATGAAGAATACCTACTTTGCATAATAGGTCCCTTAGTACAATTAGGGTTATGTACCATAGTCATCTTAATGATCATACAGTTGCTGATTCAATTATTAAGTCATAGAGCTTGTGCTTTGATGAATATCTGAAGAGTTAGATTGAGGACTCATCAAGCACCATCAAATGATTGATAAGAGATGATCTCCAGCTTGAGAAGGAGATGGCAATCTTTTCTCGATAAGATGATATCTAACCGACCTCTTGATGCAAATCCTCTGCAAAGGAACAAAGATTCAGAGGTGTTAGATAAGTTAGGTCAAAGAGTTGACTTAGCGAGATCGAGATAACCAAAGTCCTATGTCGTATGCTATCACGATATAGGCATGCAACCTCTAACCAAACACAGATGTGTTACTATATGTTTAAGTATGTACATTTGGCAGACCAATAGGTTGATGACCTAATCAAGGTCTATACACCGACGTGCTGGTGTTCATGCAAGGTCATATGAGTAATACGATCTCTCAAAGGGATCATACAGGTTCATTACTAAATCGGAAGACATTATCTCACTCTTGAGATATTGGGAAGATCAAATTCTGTGCATGATCGTATCGCTTTGGAAGCTTGACTGAATTTGTAGGTTTGATATATACTTTTGGAAAGTATATGATCAATACCTTGGTATTATATAAGCTTTTGGAAAGTATATGATTGATACCAACTCCCAATAGATTAATGAGAAACTTAATGATAAATCCCTGAAGTAGACGGTGTATAATTGATCTTATACTGCGGGTTTATTCTAAGTCTTCCAGTATGAAGGATGTATATGTATTAGGAATACCTGAGGGAGATGTGATCATAAACGATTGTATTACCATGATGCTTCCATTCCCGGGGAGTTATGAAATGGGTTTGGATTTTAGTGACTCATCTCAGTAGAGAAGTAATCTGATCTTGGTCCAAATGTTGGACATTGATCTGAATGTGATTTAGATGCAATGAGAAGATTTGATTTGCGGTCTTAATTTCATCAAGCATCTATGGGAGGTCCGCAAGATCACGATTAGAGATGTGATCTCAATATCCAAGTCACTATATGTGGAGCAATACAATCACCCTGTCCTTATCTCCAAGTATCCACAGAGAAAGCGCATTATCCTTTAAAAAATTCAAGGGTAATTTCATTATTGATATATGTATCCGAGCATTCAGAAAATGGATAATTAAATGTGATTTAATTATCATGAATAATATGAATTGGATTCATATTATAAGGAGAGTTATCTAAGATAATTAAATGTGATTTAATTATCAAAGATGCGAATAATGTGAATGTGATTCATATTATTTAAGCATATGAAAATCGAGATCCAAGATGATTAAATGCGATTTAATTATCATGGATATGAATAATGTGGATAGTACTATCCATATCAATCATATATGTTATAAATTTGGTTTATAATATATATGAGAGAGCTATTTGTAACTTACATTTATTAATTTAATGTTGATGTGAATTGAATTCACACTGGACAATTAATTGAAAATGTAATTTACATTTTATTTTGGGTTGTGAATGAGATTCACAATTATCCAATGCCAAGTTTGCAATATTCACAAATTAATTATGAATTATTTTTGTTGAATAATTTACAATAAGTGTTGTTGTAAATCTTGGAGATTTCAATGGAATAATGTAATCTCATGAGATCTCATGAGATTACATGAGATTGCCACCAGCTCCCATATTATGGAAGGAGGCAATCTTCATTCCATAATCTCCATGCCTGATTGATTTAATTTGGGATTAATTTGCTCCATGCCTGATTGATTTAATTTGGGATTAATTTGTATTGATTTATCAATATAAGTTTAATCTAAATTAAATTAATTGCTGTTGGTTTTTGCAACAAAATCTTGGCCATTGAAAGAAACACAAATCAATCTCATCCATTGATTTTGTGTATCCATGGATTGTGATCCATGGACTCCAAAAATAATATAAATAGATGGGTACCCCTTGCTCTTCATGTTACACACAATGAGAACATAAAGCTCTCTCTCTCTCTAGACGCCACCTCTCTCTCTCTCTCTTGTGGCCGTCCACTATGATGCACTAGAGAGTCTCCATCGCCGTAGCGTCGCCGTTATGCTGTCGAGTTGTTTTCTCATGGATCTCTATCTCCTTTGGTGTGCCTCACTCGTAAAGAAGACGAGGTGTCTCATGTGACAAGATCAGGAGATTCGTCACTTGGATCATCAACATGGATTGCAAGAAGCATGTGTTTCATCAAAAACGCTCGCAAGCGTCTCCTCCGTTGGCTGACTTGAGACAGGAGGTCTCTTCGTTTAGAGACTTGATCACAACCACGCTTCAAGATGTAATCATAATACTTGTTTGTGGTCAGACGAAACAATCTGAGAAGTGTTCTTGGATCATGTGGTTTCGTCGCATGAAAAAATTTAAATTCCGCTACCTCGAGCAACTAGTGCGACTAGTTGCTCACGATCACATACGATGCAATCCTCACGCATCCGTGATGCACTTAAGGATCTCAACATATCCTTCAAGTGGTATCATAGCCTTAGTTTGGAGGTTTTGGATGCGATACTTAAACCTAGGAGACTTGGGTTCGTTAGGGTTTGCGAAAGTTTTACCACATTTTGATTTTCGCATCTATGTTTAGTGAATAATTTCGACCCTGTTTAAAATTTTTAAATGTGAAATAATTACTTATAGTATGTCCCATTAAATAAGGAAATCATGCTATTTGAGTTTGCTTGATTAGGATTCCGTTTTCTCAAGTTATGATCATTTTTGTTAACATGTATCCAATATTCCAGGGACATCTTAATGTAATTAAGGAGTTAATTATTGTTTAAAAATGCCTTAAAATATGTGAAAATCACGTATGTTCTATTTTAAATCAAGTTAGCAAACTTTGGAAACTTATTTTGCTTAATTTAGATTTAAATTGATTGAGATATGCTAATTTTATAAGTGAGGGTCACTGCTCGAAACTAGTTTCCTAATCAAGAACCTTGTGTTTGTCATTTAATAAATTAGTGAAATTAATTGTTAATTTCTTGGAATAATTATAGATAAATATTTGTGAAATATTTGATGATGTCCTTAAATGACATTACCTTAACCAATAATTAATTAGATATGATCTAAATCACACAATTGGTTACATGATTTTCTTTCCAACAAACAAAGTTGCTTGAATAGGATTGGGGATTTGTTTAGCAAATTTCCTTATAATGTTAATCCAAATTATCTTGATTATTATTATATAGTACAACTTCGGTTGAAAAATTGATGATCATCTCAAGTACAAAGTGATCTATTAAGAATTATCATTTCCCGAGGCGGATATGGTGTCTAGTCGGGGAGTGTTGGGGTAGCAGGTTGCACCGTGTGCGGTCTGTCCCATTCCTGTCGGTATTGGCCATGACAGTGGGTAGGGTTGGTATAATGCTTAAGAAATCATGATGTATTTCTTATTATTAAAATTCTAAATAATACGTACTTGAGATAATACCATATATCAAGTAACAATAAAAGAATTTTTGTTGGATATTAATTGGATCATAATTTAATATGATTAGATTGATTGGAATCCAATTAAAATTAAGCCACTCTATTATGAACAGATGTGTTATTTCCCTTAGAAGAATTAATTATGTGAATATGATTCATGATTATTAATTAGAATTTGAATATGATATGGAGGATCACATAAGTTGCATCCATGGTCTCCCGTCAAGACGAAGGGTTCTGTCGCCAGGGATTGTATGTAGGAGACGCTTGTCCGAAGTGACAGCTCCTGCATACAAGCGCTTCTGGATCGGCTCTTTGCATCTCGAAAGAGTAAGGTCGTATACGTAGTGACCCCAATATCGATTCCTCATATTATTGGAGCGATATTGGATTGCACATAGCGAGTTCTAATCCTGTTCATAGTTGGTTCAATTAACGAGGTGGTGGACCTGGGTGTTAAAGATCAAATTGAGAAATGAAAGCTGGACTTACAAGGCAGAATGTGTTCCTGCTTTTCTTTATCGGAGTTACAGTTTCTCATATTATTGGGATGTGACGAAGGTAAAGAGGAGATCCCAGTTCTTGCTAGAGATATAGCAGTAAGTATATCTCTTACTTTGAAAGTGATTAAGGGAATGGACTTTCAAAGTTTACAAAGGCAAGACTAATTTAATTAAAAATTCCCAAATCAAAGTAAAATATGTATATATATATATATATATATATATATATTGATTTATGCAAATTTCTTGTTTCAGACAATCCTTCATTAAACCCACTCAATATTACACTCAATAATAACCAGTAAAATATCATGGATTGTATCCATGATCAGGATATTGTACTTGCAGTTAGACACATAATGTATGAGGTTGCAATGTGCAAGTCTTCCTCATAATAATGAGGAATGACAATTAAATAGACAATAGGACTACAACCCTATGGGTTGTATGTCTCTATAGTCTTGATCTCTCATCGAATGTAATTTGTAAGTGATATGTCGATGATGATCGTAATTGTCAAACAATCCTTAGACTAAGAAGATCTTTCTGGCATACATATCTGCTCTCAACATTTAATCATGAATGACTTGGTTCACTGCATTATGCATAATGGTGGCTCGATAAGAGATGATGTATTCAAAATGTTTGAGTTCCTACCTGAACCAAAATCTTTGAGAGTTAAGATGTGTGTAGATATGATGAGTGTCATCATTCTACTGTCTATACTCTAGTCATTCATGAGACATCATAATATTCATATTGTATGAATTAAATGAAGAAAATACAAATGTTGAAATACTCTAATATGGAAATCTTTTGAATTCAACATAAGAGATCCTTTGTTTTAAACAATAGTTGTTTATAGATGAAAGAAGCACATTGGAAGCATGGGTCGGACCCAAGTAAGAAGGAAAGTCAAAGATTTGACTGTACTTCTGTGTCTTCCATATGACATCCAAAGAGTTGGATGAATGCTAATACTACAATAAGCCTGCCAACGTATTCATAGCATGACTATCAAATCTATCTAAGATCCTTAGAGAAGGACCCAGATAGTACATCGGGATAATCTATATCTACATTTAATCATTAAAATTGACTTTCTTATTTGATAAGATCGAAGTCTAATAATTGTATCTCATTTTCCTGATAACACTTGCAATTGGTGCATATGTATTAGAACACTAGGAAATTTGATATTAAGGTTTAATAGTCATCCACGTAGATATTGATGCAATTGGTGCAACAATATCTATTAGATAGATAGACTTCATATTTTCAGTGGGAGAGCCCTTAGTCTTAGAGAATGTCTCTATGACCTAGATATTAGAATACACTCATTGTTTATTTCTAAATGTTGGGAATAATCATGAATTCTGGAATAGACCTATCATAAAGAGTTGTGATGGATATATTTCATATAGTAATCTGACATCTAGAGGACTCTACTAAATTAGAAGATTAATGAATGGTTCATTAACATTTCTAATACTGAAAATTAAATCTTAACAAGATCAATAGGAGGATGAAGATCATTTGATAATAATCTGGCATCAAGACTTGGACATATGTCTGTTGATGTGATCAATAGACTAGTAAGAGATGAAACTTTAGAATATCTGAAATTTCAAATCTTACATACTTGTGAATATTGTATTCAAAGTAAAAATATCCAATATACCCTTCTATGAGAATTATGTAAGATGTCAAGTTATTCAGGGTCTCATACATATTGATGTATGTGGATCATCTATATCATAATGAACATTAATAATATGTGATATCATTCGATGATTATTTTGTGATATGAGATTTCTTCCTTTCACCTTAAAAAGCTTTGAAATGTTCAAAGATTTCACAATTTTGGTTTAGAACCAAAGTTTAAAGGAAGATGAAAATGAATTTAATCTAACCTAGGTAGACAGTACCTATTAGAAGAATTCATGGAATACCTTGTGGAGAAAGGTATGTCATTCCTATCTCAAACCTCCTAATGTACCTCAATAGAGTTGTAGGGAGATACAATTGATCATGTGTGACATGATCTGATCAATGATGAATCTTAGCATAATTACCTCTTAGTTTCCAGATATATATGTAGTAGAGACTACAATATATATCTTTAATTAGGTTCCATGCAAGTAAGCTGGAATCTAGCACCAGAGAGTGTTGTTTCATTAGAAAAATAAAGGATGGTATTGGATACCTACTTTATGTCCATGAGATTCTTAAAAGATCTCATCTCTGAGAATGTGATTCTTAGAGGATGACTCTCTTGAGAATCAAGATGAAAATGAAGTAAAGGAACTCATTTAATCTTGAGAAGATAACGAGGCTCCTGAAATCGGAAACTAAAATGACAATTAAAGATGAAACACTAGTACCTCTTCAAATTAGTTTGAGGATGTATTCCATGTGTCAGATAAGTTTGACAATGAACTTACTTCATGTGATGAAGCTTCTGAAGATCATGACATGGAAAGATGGATATTAGTAATAAAGTCTAAAGTAGATTTCATATACAAGTGTTGTATATGGACCCACGAGGATCCACCTATAAGGGTAAGACCTGTTAGGTGTGAATGGATCTTCAAGAGAAAAAGGGAACCTGATGAGAAGGTAAGGACCTTCAAAGCACGACTTGTAGCTATGAGCTACATACCAAAGAGAAGACATCGCTTGCGATGAAACTTGCTCTCTAGTGACCATATTTAAACCCATCGGAATATTGCTAACTGTAGCTACACAACTTGACTTCAACATTTTCAAGATGGAAGTAAATATTGCATTCATCTATGAATACCTCTCTAAGGATATTCATATGAAGTAACCTCGGGGCTTCATGGTTGAGGAAAGCAAGATGTGCAAGCTAAAGAAATCCATCTATGGACTCAAGTAAGCTTCTTATAGTTAGAACATAAGATTTGATGGAAATTATAAATGTTATGATTTCAGATAGAATCTTGATGAACCATGTGAAGCTTAGTGGGAGTGCCAATGTGTTCATCATGATAAATGTAGATGATATCTTAATCATTTTGAAATGATATAAGGATAATAATAAGTGTTTTATGATCTGGCTATTCCATACCTAGAGATGTGATCTCAAGGATACTTCTTAAATCTTAGTTCTGAAGTTGTTCAGAAGCAACGAGAAGAGGGTATTGGGATCATCACATTAAGTGTTACACCTTGGACATATTCCATTCTTGAAAAATCCCAAGGAAGGATTCCTTCCCTTAAGATATGGTACTGCCCTATCTAAAGGGATAACACCTCAAAGAGTTGAGGAAGTGAATGCTAGAAGTGCTTGCCCTTGTGCATCAGTTATGAGAAGCCGAGTATATACTATATATGTACAAAAGCCAGATGTCTGCCATGCAGTGGGATTAGTAAACTATTACTAAACCTACTATGGAGATAAAATACTTGATTGCAGTAATAACAATATCTTCAAAGATGACAAGACTTCAGAGATAGTGATCTCTAAGTCTTATCTTCAAGAGCTTAAGACTTTGTAGATAGAGATCTAAAATGTCTTAACTGTGGATACCTTAGGAGATAGAGATCTCCATGAATAAGGGTATTCTAATAAGTATTACAGACATACTGATTATAATAATTATTGAGCTGTAGTGTCAAGGACACTATAACTGACAAAATTGAGTATTGGTTGCATAAGATGCAACATTCACATTAAATGCGAGCACTGTTACTAGGGATATGCAAGTGCCGTAGGACTTGGCATAGTCTCTTGGGAATAGAGTGACTGATCAACTTACCTAGCTATTTTTCTAATAGCCTATGATTGACAAATTAGTGTGGGATTAAAGATTAGCCCATTAATGGCTCTTTGGGCTAGTGGGAGATCGTTGGACATGAGAGCCCACGACAATCCATTATGCAATAAATGTTATTGCGAATATCATTCCCTGATCTAAAATGAAGAATAACTAATTTGCATAATAGGTCCCTTAGTACACTTAAGGTTATGTACCATGGCCATCTTGATGATCATATAGTTATTGATTCAATTATTGAATCATAGAGGTCGGTGCTTGGATGAATATCTCAAGAGTTAGATTGAGGACTCATGAAGCACTATCAAATGATTGTTAAGAGATGATCTCTAGCTTGAGAAGGAGATGTCAATCATTTCTTGATAAGATGATATCTAACCAAACTCTTGATGTAGGTCCTCTGCATAGGAATAGAGATCTGGAGTTGTTAGATAAGTTAGGCCAAAGAGTTGACTTTACTAGATCGAGATAACCAAAGTCCTATGTCGTATGTTGTCACGATATTGGCATGCATCCTCTGACCGGAGATATATGTTTACTATATGTTTAAGTATGTACATTTGGCAGACCAATAGGTTGATGACCTAATCAAGGTCTATACACCGACGCGCTGGTGTGCATGCAAGGGCATATGAGTAATACGATCTCTCAAAGGGATTATACATGTTCATTAGTGAATCGGAAGACATGAGCTCACTCATGAGATATTGGGAAGATCAAATTCCGTGCACGGTCGTCTCGCTTTGGAAGCTTGACTGAATTTGTAGCTTTGATATATACTTTTGGAAAGTATATGATCAACATCTTGGTATGATATATGCTTTTGGAAAGTATATGATTGATCCCAACTCCCAATAGTCGAATGAGAAACTTAATGATAAATCTCTGAAGTAGACAGTGTAAAATTAATCTTATACTTTAGGTTTATTCTAGATCTTCCAGTATGTAGGATGTACAGGTATTAGGAATACCTGAGGGTGATGTGATCATAAACAATTGTATAACCATGACGCTTCCATTCCTAGCGAGTGACGAAACGGGTCCGGGTTTTAGTGACTTTACTCAGTAGAGAAGTAATCTGATCTTGGTCCAAATGTTGGACATAGATCTGAATGTGATTCAGATTCAATGAGAAGCTTAGATTAGCGGTCTTGATTTAATCAAACATCAATGGAAGGTCCACAAGATCAGGATTAGAGATGTGATCACAATATCCATATCACTATACGTGGAACAATACAATCAGCATGTCCTAATCTCCAAGTATCTGCGGAGAAAGCATATTATCCTTGAAAGAGTTCAAGGGTAATTTCATTGTTGATATATATATCCGAGCATTGAGAAAATGGATAATTAAATGTGATTTAATTATGACGAATAATATGAATTCGATTCATATTATAAGCAGAGTTATCTAAGATAATTAAATGTGTGATTTAATTATCAAAGATGTGAATAATGTGAATGTGATTCATATTATTTAGGTACATGAGAATAGAGATCCAAGATCATTAAATGTGATTTAATTATCATGGATGTGAATAATGTGGATAGAACTATCCATATTAATCATATATATTATAAATTTGGTTTATAATATATAAGAGACAGCTGTTTGTAACTTACATTTGTTAATTTAATGTTGACGTGAATTGGATTCACATTGGACAATTAACTTAAAATGTAATTTACATTTTTTTGGGTTGTGAATGAGATTAATAATTTTCCAATGGCAAGATTGCAATATTCACCAAATAATTATGAATTATTTTTGTTGAATAATTTACAACAAGTGTTGTTGTAAATCTTGGAGATTTCCATGGAATGATGTAATCTCATGAGATTAC
The DNA here is from genome assembly GCA_037367405.1 of Ottelia alismoides. Lineage (NCBI taxonomy): Eukaryota > Viridiplantae > Streptophyta > Magnoliopsida > Alismatales > Hydrocharitaceae > Ottelia > Ottelia alismoides. The sequence continues at coordinate 879,711 of JAZKJV010003880.1, forward strand.
ATAAGATTGCCACCAACTCTATATTATGGAAGGAGGCAATCTTAATTTCATAATGTCCATGCTTGATTGATTTAATTTGGGATTAATTTATATTGATTTATCAATATAAATTTAATCTAAATAAAATTAATTGTTGTTGGTTTTTTACAACAAAATCTTGACCATTTAAAGAAACACAAATCAATCTCATCCATTGATTTTGTATAGTCCATGGATTGCGATCTATAGACTCCCAAAATATTATAAATAGAAGGGCATCCCTTGCTCTTCATGTTACACACAATGAGGTCATAAAGTTCTCTCTCTCTACATGTCATCTCTCCCTCTCTCTTGTGGCCGTCCACCATGATGCCCAAAAGAGTCTCCATCGCCATAGCGTCGTCGTTATGCTGCCGGGTTGTTTGCTCATAGATCTATGTCTCCTTTGGTGCGCCTCGCTTGTGAAGATGACGACGTATCTCATGTGACAAGATCAGGAGATTCGTCACATGGATCATCAACATGGACGAGAAGCATGAGTTTCATCAACACGCTCGCAAGCATCTCCTCCGTCGGATTGGACTTGAGACAGGAGGTCTCTTCGTTTAGAGACTCGATTGCAACTATGCTTCAAGAGGTAACCTTAATACTTGTTTATGGTTTAGATGAAATGATCAGATACGTGTTCATGGATCATGTGGTTTCGTCGCATGAAAAAATTTAAATTATGCTGCCTCGAGCGACTAGTCGCTCACGATCGCATACGATGCGATCCTCACGCTTCCATGGTGCGCTTAAGGATCTCACCATAACCTTCAACATTTTCAACAATTGAAGTATTCTTGAACTCTTTCAAAAACAACGTATGTACTCCACGAATACTTAGAGATAAGGCATGGCGATTGTATATTCCATATATAGTGACTTGGATTGAGATCATATTTGAAATTCGGATCTCATGGTTCTCTCATGGATGTTTTATTAAATCAAATTGTGAATCTAATATTCTTATTGCTTCTGACTCGTATCCAGATCAATATCAATCATTTGGACTAAGATCAGATCACTAATCTATTGGGAGGAGTCATTAAAATCCAAACATGTTTCATCACTCCCTCGGAATGGAAGTGTCATGGTTATATAATCATTTACGATAAAATACACCCCCGAATATTCCTAATACTCATACATACTACATAGTGGAAGACCTAGATTAAACCCAAAGTATTAGATCATATTTGATCTATCTTCTTAAGGCTTTTATCATTAAGTTTTTCATTTTACCATTGGGAGTTGGTATGGATCATACCTATAAATTCCATCAAGCTTCCAAAATGAGACAATCATGCACGGAAATTTATCCCAATATCTCATGAGTGAGCTCATGTCTTCCGGTTCAGTAATGAACCTATATGATCCCTTTGAAGGATCATAATAGTTATATACCCTTGTATGCACACCATCTCATCAATGTATTGACCTTGTCTATGTCATCAACCTATCAATCTGCCAAATGTACATACTCAGACATATAGTAACACATTTGTCTCCGGTTAGAGGATGCGTACCTGTATCATGATAGTATATGACATAGGTGTTAGTTATCTCAATCTCACTAAGTCAACTCTTTGATCTAACTTATCTAACACCTATGAATCTCTATTCCCATGCAGAGGACCGGCATCAAGAGGTCGGTTAGACATCGGTCTTTAGAGAAACAAATTTCATCTTCTTCTCAGGCTGGAGATCCTTTCCTAATAATCATTTGACGGTACTTGATGAGCCCTCAATGTAACTCTTTAGATATCATCAAGCACCAGCGTCTATGATTCAACATTTGAATCAATAGTTGTTTGATCATTAAGATGGTTATGGTACATAACCCCGATTTTACGTAGGGACCGTTTAGTGCATTCATTCATTTAATCTCAAATAAGGAGCGGAATAAACTTAGAACCTTTATTTATATATCTATATATATATATATAAGCTTACAATAACATTTTATTGTAGAGATTGTTCGCCCCAGTCTCACATGGATAACAATATGGTCCATTTCCTTCAAGAAACTAAGAATTTGATCCATGTAATTTGTATTTGGAGTCATGACTACGCATGGGCATCTTAAAAAATTCAACCCACAATGACAGAGTTCTTTGCAATGACAGAAGACCATGGATAACCATCATATGACTTCTCCATAGCTTTTTTAAATCGATGATTAATAATTTTGAATCATATTCCCATCATATTCTAATAAAGGAGTTAATAAGCAAAGATTCTTGATTATTATCTTAGCTTTAGTCAGGTTAAAAACTAAAACAATTAACCAAGCAATCTAGGAAATCAATTTTATGCACTTATGAACCTTCTTTATTTTTAGAAGACTAGAATATCACCTACTCGTATTAAGTACTTCTCAAAATATCCTCGGTCGGGTCATGCATAATGAAGAATGGGACCATTTTCATAACATGTATTGAACTAATAGGTAACCATCATGATAAGAAAGACCTAGTCACAGAAGTCACAAAATTGATCTTGATTTCCTATTAATAAAAGGATTTAACTAAAATCGATTGATTTCGTCGATTCACAATTTTTAATTGATTCATAACTAATCAAGTGCACAAAGTAACAAAAAAATAAGGCATAAATGACATTCTAAATTATTTCATACACCTAAATATAATTTGGAATCCCATATTTACAATTTACGACAATCACGCTCCGAATTATAAGTATTTTTATAACTTGGACTTAAAAATAGTTACAACCCTAAATATTTCCAAAATATCAGGTACAACTCTTAATGTTAATAAATCATGTCTAATTTCTCGAGGCCGCATAGTCAGAATTATACGATTTTTTTTCAAACTGATTAGGGATTTGATTATGAGTTATTAATCAATATTCAATTATGTTATATGATTCAAAATCAATAGAAAAAAATTCAATATTTTGTAGCTATGATCTTTGATCGACATCGGATTATCTGATCACTTTTAACATTCGAATCTTCAACGGACGCTGCCAACTTTTGATGTGTCTTTTGAGAATAATTTCAGACAATATAGACATCATATATATCCTAAAATATATATTCCAAATATGGAAGAGCATCAACATCTTTTGTTATTGAATCATTTGAAATACAAAAAATAGTGCAAAACAATGATCCCTATGTTCGGGAAAATAAGGCTGGTTGTTTATCAAACTTGAATGCAATCTAAATCCTTTAAATGATGGCTATGATACCAATTGAAGTAATTTTAAAACATTTCATTGAGAAACATGGAAAATAACAAATAATATGCAATTATACTGAATTCATCACACGAACTCATATTTCAACATAATAAAACATTTATGCATAACGAATCTATGATATCAAGGAAATGATTTCCAAAAAATTTATTTCACATAATATCATAAATATTAGGAATAGATCATGGTTACCTCTTGAAACAGGAGTGTCTAAAGAAAGACTTCATGAATCAAGCCCGATCTGTCAACGCATCTCTCGTGTGTAGGATGATGATTCACATAGAATGCTATGAACTCGAATGTGAAGTTCTCCATGAAGTTGTACACATAAAATAGAGGTCAATATGATCTTAATCTTATTATCCTCTAGTACAATATCATATCCTTCTTCACATACTGGAAGTACTACGAAGATGACGACCTTCTCTTGCGATGAAGCTAGCAAGCCAAGAGATGGAGAGAGGTAATATGTTGGACAACCAAGGGTATCTAGGAGAGAAGATGGGGATGGACAAGGCAAGATTATTGGTCTCTCTTTTCTCTCTTTATGTAAAGGAACTCTTGTAGCAATGAAATTAAGGAGTTTAAGATATGCTTGGGAGAGAGGGTGTGCCTTTCTTATAGAGGAGGGGGGATGCCTATGAGGAGGCCTACTCCTCATAGTAGACGTCATATCTCTTCTCTTGGACGGTAGATCAAATTCAATGACTAAATCATTGTCTTCAAGAAACAGAACTTGATTTATCTCCTTTAATTAACAACCAAAGTAAAAGCATCAATTAAATATAAAAATAGGAAAGCCTAATCCCATTAGGACTCATAGGTTTGACGTCTATGCTTCTCCAAGCTTGGATGTCTACCTTGTCCTATTTGGTTGTTGTAATTGTTGTTTATTACATTATCTTCATGATAATATAATTATAATTATTTAGAATTTACGAGAACATCCTTATAACTATCATAAGATTTCAATGTTAATCAAGTTTACATTTAAATTCCAATGTGAGTCATATTCACATACGTACCTTGAAATAATTATATCAATCAAATTCATATAAATATTATTGATTACGAATCATTATTTATATTAGTTAATGAATAATATTTGTGAATCATATTCACAAAAAAAGCTTGTAGAAATATAATTGTAATAATAATAATTATTGACTAAAATTTGACATTGTACGAGTCTGAATCCAATTAGGTCTCGTGGGTTATAGTTGCACATATTTGAAGATAATGAAGGAGAGCATACTATCCACGTATAGTGACTTGTAATTTTCATAATTATCCACTTTCAAGATTTATACCACTTGTGGTGAAATGCATCACTTACAAATGTTGAGCTTGAGCTGAAATGAGTCACACTTTGTGAGATCTCAACGAATTGCATTTCACTCTCCATAAGTTCAACAAATGCACACAACAATGAACTCAGCTTTCTACTCCATTTGTAATCAATGTTCAAATCTACTGGAGCTTATAAATGAGCTTAAGAAGTGAGTTAACCTCAATTTCCATTACTTTTCTCTTTCCATCATTTGGACATTGAAATTGGAATTGAAAATTGGAACCGATTGAAACTAGACTTAGTCCAATTAATTCTCATATCATTAAGCCATGAAGTGGAGTCCCTAAAATCCATATGGTCTCATCACTCCCTCAGAATGGAAGCTTCATGGTAGATGATCTAATAAGATAACTTTAACCTGGAGTATTCTCAATACTCTTATATCCTTCATATTGGAAGATTTTGATATACCCGAAATTCAAATCCTAATTTGATTGTCTGCTTCTGGACATATCAATAGATTTCTCTTTCGATAATTGGTGGATAATATTAATCGTATCCTTTTTAAAAGATTATAATAATATCTCAAATTCATGTCCTATTTCATAAACAAGACGTCCATTCTTGGGATTCTCTATGACCCAGAATATCTCCTGAGTGAGTTATGTCTCCCGGTTCATCAAGTATGAACATGTATGCCTGATCGTGATAGTTACAATTCAAGTTTTAATTTATCTCGAACTCATCAGATCAACTCTTTGACTTGATTATTCTGACAAATCAGAATCACTATTCCTACGCACAGGATCTGATCAAGAAGTCACTCGAAAATCAGTCTATGGACAAAGACTGGCATCTATTTCTCAAACTGGAGATCATCATTGAATACTTATGATATTCAATACTGCGATGCTATAAAACCCTAAATGTATAAATGGGCCTTTAATTTTACTGCATTCACTAGCATTAGTTTTAGATGGACATGAGAACACATTAACTTTTTCTGCATTAATAGGTCGCCAAGGGCTTACAAGTCCATCAATAACTGCTATCAAAATGAACAAAATCATGTTACATCTTTGAAGACATACCATCAAAACAAACAAATAACGCGGTATGTTCTTGACCTAATATAGCGGGTTCCAGAAGATTTGCCATGTGTTCGAACTAATATTTGACAAGTTTCTAAACTAATATTAGTTTGGCCTGTTATCAATAAATGATACCCAATCAAAGATTTAGCGTATAATAGCTGTAAAAGATGTTGTATCCTACACAAAGATAGATCAACTTCCCATGCATTAACCATCCAATCAAGAAATCAAATTCTATATGGTTGCATAAGCGTTATGCGATGATACTTATGTCGTTGGTGGGCTTTTGGATTCAAGATCTATTTTCCTTAAAAAATATAGAATCACACGTGAATAATGGGATGTCCCAGTAATTGTGTGTATGTGTGTGTAAATGCATTTACTATCGTATGATTTATATAGAGATTATAAGATCTTCTTATGGATCACCATCTCACTCTATTAGGGCAATACTAATAGAGTGATTTATATTAAAAAATAGAAATTTCGTCCCATTGTATAAAATAAATTTTTTATCGCATAATGAAAAGTGTCGATCCCCTTCTACACGCAAATTCGTTCTTTCACGGATCCCAAGATCTGCTTTATGATTTCGGTGATTTTTTTAATTTCCATGTATGAGATAGCCGACTAGCATGACCCTATTCTCGATTAAAATGCTCAAAGGGAGAAGCTGGCGAACATTTTCTAGAATGCAAGGACATGGTCACACACAAAAAATGCATTCCTAGCTTACCATGTCGTTTTGACACATCCAAATTAAAACGTCCCTCCTTCGGGTAAGAACAACTGAATCTACTATCCTACCCCAATAATCTAATGATCGAATAGTCGACGTCGGTTTCTTCAAAAAGAAGAAGTAACAGATCATGTGGGAAATCTTCATTAAACATGCGCTTTTCACGTGGGCGGTCGCCTCGCACGTATAACACACCAGATGAAGATCAGTAACGAAAAATCCTCTTATGGATTAAGATAGGCCCCTACTCGCCAATTACATTAAAGAAAATGAAAGGATGATGTCTTACCATGTCACTCTTTGTAGACCATGAAAGCACTAAGACTCCCTAACCATTATTTAACAGATAACGAATGAGGTCTCGAATATTCGTAGACCCCCTACGATATCAAGACCATGTGAAGGTGTCATGGAGCAGTCTTAAACAAATTATACTATAGTACCCTCAAGATCAGGCACTAGGATTGGAATGAACATGCCACGAAGAACAACAACAAGAGATGTTTAATACAATAAGGAAAGCCTCCGAAAAAAGAACAAATGAACTCCCGAAAAAATAGAAATTGCAGAGACAGTAAATACTTCGATGGTCTGCTGGGTGGTTTCTTATTGAGAATAACCTCTCCATCTTTATATATTAAAATGTTATGCTTTTCATGCATTTTTGTAATTTTCTCATCGTTCATGACTGATAAGGGGACTTAATCTAAAGAGAAAGGAACTTTATATCAGAACATGTTGCTCCGAAAGAATTAGTCACATCATAATTACATCACCGATAGGTTTGTGTCTAGAGTGTTTATCTTTTCATTATCCTCCAAATCATTTGAAGAAGGATGACATGTGAATGTCACTTAGCCACTATCAGTCCTTGTAGCTTATCCCTCACTAGAGCAGTATCCTTGTCTCTTATCCCTCATTATGTTTCGATTTGGGTTTGGGCTAAAATAAATCTTATTCTTTGATATCTGCAATTCCATAATACACGAGTTTCCCACATACCACAATGACCTCCAATCATATACTCGATTCCATAACCTCCCTAGTTTCTTGACAATTTCCACCTCGTCACACCGCTCCTCCTTGCAACAATAAGTACACCATTTCTTAAGCTTAACATATGAGGGGAATCAATAAAGGACTCATGCATCACGGAAGCGAGGAGATCTTATAGTATACGATCTAGGTCGACAAGTCATACTAGTCATAAGGAGCAATGAAAATTAATTTTTCTTGATGAAGAGACCAGTCATACTAGTCATAAGGGACCACTCACACAAGTATAAGGTTTACCTCTTGAAGCGTGACCACTATCTCATAGCCTCTAAAAGAAGAGGCCTCCTGTCTTAAATGCCGAAAGAGCACTTGTGAGCATGTGGATGAGACCCGTGTTTCCTACAATCGAAGGCGACGATCGAAGCGAGGAACCTCCTGATTTCCTTTCATGAAATCCAATGTCTCCTTCACATGCATGAGGTGTAGAAGAAGACGGAGACCTAGGAGAAATCAATCCAACAACACGATGACAATGCGACGACGTTTAAGCTCTCAACAAAACCCTAGGAGGAGGGCCACCAAGAGTTGAGAGAGAGAGAGAGAGAGAGAAAGAGAGGACACATTTGTAGAGCGAGAAAGAGAGAGTTGTTGCAACCTTTGCTTTAACATAGATTATATGTTTAATGTGTAAAAGAAGAGTAGGGCTAGTCATTCTTTTTATACAAATTTGGATGGTTAGGTTACACTCCTAATTAACAATCAATAGTTGAGATTAAATAATTTACACATGCTCCAAGTAAAATAGAATTTAGAATTAATAAATAAATTATTAATTCAATCTCCAAAATTTAATCTCAATAAATACCTATTTTCTTGAATAAAGAGGAAAGAAGAGAGTCACCTTCCAAGAATGAGAAAAGGACATATCATCCTTCCTCATTTGGAGGGTTGACGTCCACCCTGAGATATGGAGAGAGATTTTCTCTCTCCAATCTCTTTAATATAATCTTATTATATTAAATATTTATATATAGAATTATTTATCAAAAAAATATCATCAAATAATTTTCAAATTATTTGTAACAATTTCAAATAAATCATTGATATTTCTGAATCATATTCATCCATCCAAAATTAAATGCACATCATATTTAGATTTAATTGCTCAATGTGTATCAAATTCACATTATAAATTAAATTGTGAATCCTATTCCCAATTAATTATCTTCATGATATTATGGATCACATCCACATTATCTATGATTATTGTGCATAATTCTTTATACATTACTCTCATATATGATAATTTAATACAATCTAATTATCCTAGATGTTTCTCTACACATGTCTAAATAATGTGATTCACATCCACATTATTTTTTATAATTAAATCTAGTTTAATCATCATTATTTCTCTTCATTTATCAATGGTCAAATATCTTCTAATGAAACTATTCTTGAACTCTTTCAAGGAGAGTTTGCCTTCTCCGTGGATACATGGATATAAGGACATGGAGACTGTATATTTCCTCTATAGTGACCTGATACTGAGATCTAATCTCATATCCAGATCTAGAAGGTCTCTCAGAGATGTCTGATTAAGTCAGCTAGAATATCTAATCTTCTCATTGCATCTGAATCATATTCAGATCAATGTCCAACATTTGGACCGAGATTCAGTAACTAGTCTACTGAGTAGAGTCTCTAAAATCCATACTTGTTTCATTGCTCCATCTGAATGGAAGTGTCATGATTATACAATCGACTGAGATCACATCACCCTAGAGTATTCTCAATACTCGTACATCATGCATACTGGAAGACCGAGAATAAACCTGAAGTTCTGATCTTATGTCTCCTTCAAGGTTTTATTATTAAGTTTCTCATTTGATCATTATGAATGGGTATTGATCATATGCTTTCCAAAAGTATATATAATTCCCTCAAATCCTGTCCTATTTTAAAAACATCTCATGAGTGAGATCATATCTTCTGGTTCAGTAGTTAACATGTATGATCTCTTTGAGAGATCGTATTACTCATATGCCCTCGTATGAGCACATGGTTGTCGATATATAGACCTTGATTAGGTCATCAAACTGATAGTCTGCCTACTATACATACTTAGACATATATTAATGCATCTGTCTTCGATCAGGGGATGCATGCAAATACGTGACAACATACAATAGAAGTCATATTTATCTTGATCTTGTTCTGAAAGCTCCTTCACCGAAGTCATATGACATCTCTAAATCTCTATTCTTATGCAGAGGACCTGCATCAAGTGGTTGGTCGGATTTCAGCCTTTAGATTACGGATTGACATCTCCTTCTCAGACTGAAGATTCTTTCTTGATAATCACTTGATGTTGCAGTTGAGTCCTCAAATTAATTCTTTAATATTAAACCTTGCATTTGCCTCTATGATCTACCATTTGGATCAACATATGTATGATATGATGATGTCCATGGTACATAACCCTAATTGTAATAAGGGAATTATTATTCAAATTAGGTATTCTTCATTTCAAATTAGGGAATGATATGCAATATCTTTTATTACCTAATGGTTCACCATGGGCTAACATGTCCAACAATCTCTAACTAGTCCAAAGAGACATTAATGAGCTAATCTTTAAGCTATATAGACAAGTAGCTTGGACAACTGACTAGTCACTCTGTCACGAGAGACTATGCCAAGTCCTTTTACAAACTTGCCTATCTCCCAGTAACAATGCTCAAATCCAATGCGAATGTTGCTTCTTATGAAACCAATTCTCAATCTTGTTAATGTTGCCATACTTCCTTGAATCTTCCTAGTTTTAGCCTTTGGCACCACAACTCACCAATTACTTTACTAGTAAGTGATTTCTATTATCCTTATCAGAATACCCTTATGCCCGAAGATCTCTACCTCCTTTGACTAAGACATTGTCTTAAGTCTTGTAAGGTATCTCTGATTAAGACATTTATATCACTGTCTACAAAGTCTTAAGTTCTTAAATATAAGACTTTGAGATCACTACCTCTGAAGTCTTATGTCTTTGAAGATGATATATTACTACAATTAAGTGTTTTATCTCCATAGTGGGATTGGTAACAATCTAATACTTCCATTGCATGGTAGATGTCTGACCTTTGTACATATGTGGCATACACTAGGCTTCCTATAGCTGATGCACAAGGACATGCAACTTTAGCATTTACATCCTCAACACTTTGAGGTGTTATATTTCTAAATAGGTTAGTACCATATCTTAAGGGAAAGAAGCCTTACTTTGAAATTTCCCAAGTGGGATATTTTCAAAGTATACCCTTCATATGATTATCCCAATGCCCATTTCTTTTCTTCTAAACAACTTCTGAGCTAAGATCTAATTGCCATCCTTGAGATCTATTATCTTAAGGGTATGGGAGATAACCACATATCAGTCAAGTGATCTAACATATCAGATAATCAAGTCGTTGCATGGCCAATCAATGTAATTAATCAACAATTAACACATAGAGTATGATAAATAAATAAATTTGTATAGGGCAAATATGTAGAGGATCGAACACTGAGAGCAAAAAGAGGCAAGTAATTATTAATTATTACTAGTTAATAATAATAAACATGTTTTTGTTTCTGTTTTTCTTATTTTCATGTGGATTTTTAGTTATATTTAATTTTTATGATTTTTAATTATTTTATATTATTATTTTTCATTTTATTTTTGAATTTTATATTTTCTTCTTTTAATATTCCAAGTTTTTATTTTTTTATATCAGATAACTAATAATATATAATAATATAGATATTATAGATATTACAAGTGTTGTATAGTATAAATATATGTAATATCAATATTTATATTTTATAAATAAGTGAACAAGAAAATAAAATGTTTATGTGTTTTTTATATTTTTCTCTATTTTATAAATTTTAAACATTTTTCTATTTTTTATGGATTTTAAAGTTGAAAATATAACAAAATAGTGAATAAATAATTAATATTGTTTTAGATTTAATAACTATAAATATGTCCAGAAGTTTTTCAAAACTAATGTTAATATATAATATATATAATAAGGAAAAATCAGAAATTGAAAGTTAAAATTTTGGATTTTTAGATATTTGTTTCTAATTTTTATAAGGTTTTTAGGGTTTTATGATTTTTAAGTTTTATATTTTGTATTTTTAAGTGAGTTTTGGACATTCGAAACTACATGTAATAAAAATATAATAAATTGTTTTAATATTTTTGGAAAAGTTTTATAAATTTTTTATGGATGTCTATATTTAGACAAGAGAAAATGCATATTTTTGGATTTTTAGAAAATAGTAAAATAGGTTAAAATGCCAAAATAAAATTATATGAGATTAAACACGGTATCCATTAGTTAACATAATTTTCCTATAATTTTTATAGCAATAAAAATGATTAAAATATAAAAAAATACAAGAAATAAAATGTTACAGTTACAAGGACTCATTTGAAATTTTAATAAAGTATATATTCATTTCAGAATAGGTCCATGAATGATAGGGTGAAATATGCTAATTTTATAATGCCTCATGTGGTGCAACACGTAAGGTGGGAGGACCTAAGTGCTAATACAGAGTAACACAGGGTCCGAATGCTAAATTATCCAAAATATAGTACAAACCATTTAATATTTACAATGCTTAAAGTAGAAGAAAGAGGTCCTGAGGGTGCAACATGTAATTTACCCAAAAGGCATGCTTATTAGATGGCTTTGGATGATCCACTTACATGCATCGACGACTGAGGCACACCGACACCCCTTCATAGATGAAGGGCTCTGATTAGATCCACAGTTAGATAGGATGGCTCCTGATGCGCACGATCGTACGACAACTACTACACTTAGAGCTCATTCTTGATCTGACGACTATGAAGTTCCCTAGAAGATCAAGGAAGAACTACTAGTCTAGGCCGCTTCAATCCTTCGATTCTCCAACATCTAATGGTCAATCACACTATTGAGATGCTCAAGCAAGTTCTGATAGTGATCCATAGCTACTGATGTGCTCAAAATAGTCCAGGCCCCATTGATCGAGGCCTAGAGCTCGAATGGGAAAGCTATGCACCTGGGCTTTGTGGTAGTCCCAAATCACCCACAAATGGGGTTCTATGAAGCATCCACCTGCATTAGAAGATAAGGGGAGCAAGGGTGACAATCCATGCCCTATTATTTGGTGGATTCGAAGGGAAATGGAGTGGGGAGATGGTCTCTCACGATGGTTGATAGAGGGAGACCTAGTGAACCTTGATTCATGCAGAATCGAGGGGGATAAGTGATTTGGTAGATGGAGAATGCGATGGGGAGTGAGATGGTGGTGTAAGATGGTCAAAATAGTAGTTATAGACGAGCAAACTGAGGGTCGGAGCTCAATTCTCTAATATTATTTTTTTTGGATTTTATAGGACTAAATACTAAATAATTGGAAATAAATCCTACGTTTACGCTAGAAATCAAAATGCAAACTTAAAAACCTAATCTATCACCTCTAACTTGGTCTTAGGGACCTAGGAGCAGAACCTTCGTCTGGGGGCTCTGATGAAGTGGATCAACTTCCATCGTCCTTCTCCTCCCTGCAAGATCGTGGGGTACACCTTCTGTCACAAGGTTCCAACTCCAGTGATGGCTCTTGGGGGTTACGAGTGGGAGAAATGGATAAATAACCAAAAGTGTTATTGGGGGTTTATTTATACATATGGAGATTGGAAATCATGTGAGGGAGTTTGCGTGAGGAAGAAGGGGGGTTGGTGAGAAGTATAGTGATAACTGGAATTTTGCTCACGAATAAAAGGATAGATGTCAGTTGTAGAAAACCTCTCAAAGGAAATTCAGTTAATCAAACAAAAATACACCAATTTAGGAGATAGAAAAAAAGAATAGAGAGACAAAATGAAGAATATAAATCTCTCTCCTAAAATTGGTGTTTCATTTTCATTATTTATCCAAGCAAGTGTCCTGGGTTGAATATAAGGAGGTAGAAAATCACATTTGAATTTATTGGGTGAGAAAATGATTTGTGTTTTTTATTCCTTTTTTTCTCTTCTTTCACGAGAAAACTCTTTTTGGATTTTTAGTTTTTAATCTTTTTATTTGATTTTTATTTTTCAATTTTTATTTAATTTTCAAAAGGGAGATTTTGGCTTTTTATTTAGAGTATAAAAAGTACACTGTATATTAATTTTGTATCAAATCAATTTTTCATTTTTTTATATATTATTATCTACAACTTTCATGTACAAAGTTTCCTTATTTAAGGTATAAATAATAAAGAATAAAATAACTCCCTCAAAAGTAATTATTAACCTATTTTATAGAGTGATTTGCCTGCGTTTTCTGTACAATTAGCCAACCTGTATCCCCCTACTTTATTGATTGTCGACTAAGTCATCATGGTGACTGAATCTTGGGGGTTAGGGTCACTGCAATGTCCTTGACACTTCGCTCTTTTTCTTTTCTTTCCTTTATTCTTTTATTTTGGCAGTAAATACAATAAACATACAATATTTTATACAATATTTGGTACAAATTAATGAATGTTTATATTGACAAATTAATGCTATACTCATATATTCAGCTAGGGTTTAATGGCCAAAATAAATGAATAAAGGTAATGAAATGGAGATTCATTGAAGACCTCCTCCTGGCCCTGCTAAAGGAGACACAGCGCTAGCCATAGCCGCACATCATTAGAGAAGAAGAAATGCACCGCCACCAGTGGTGAATTGGGGAAGAACTGTGGGAAGAACAAAAGAACCATGCTGATGACACATGGCATGATTGAATGCCCACAATCGCAGGAGGCATTTTATTCTCAACCGCGGGATCTAGAAGCGATGTAAAATTTATTAAGTGGCCCCTGCATATCTAGAGCATTTAAACCCACCTCTAGAAGATTGTCTAAATACATTTAGGTCCTTGACTAGGGACCTAAGTGGAATACATTCCAAATATTTCTTGCAATTAGGTCCCTGATCAGGGACCAGATTGAAAGAAACCCTTATTCTTGTGCTTATATTTTTTCTACATTACTTTGTGGACTCTTTTGACACTTTAGGACACTTGTAGACATTTTGGATATCATTTTATCATCGTAGTATTTTTTCTTAATTTTATTTTGCTTTGGTTTTGGAGTATTTTCATTACATTTTCTTTGGATTTTAATCTTCCATTTTTGAGTCGTTTTGATTTGTTTTCATGCCCTTTCTCGAGTCCGTTGCTCGAGCATTTTCTCCACTATATAGTATCACTATTCTCCTATTATTTTCGAATACTATATTGAAGATAAGGTTATTGAATTGTAATAATTAACGCTAAAAATAATAAAATTTGAAAATTAGGAACATTTTTGATTTTATAACCTAAAAATAATAATATCAATTACTATTTATTTTCCAAGGCATTTTTACCTTGGAATTTCCTGGTTGGTCCACGTGGACCAACTGAGCATCTCCATTTGTTGACCTCGGTCAACTGTACCTCATAACCTCTTACTTCTGTCAAAAGCCATGAGCATGCCCATTTCTCCATTCTCTGCAGCCCCATCTTCCTCTTCCCTCGAGACCTACACCTTCATGTAGCCATTTCGTACCTCATCCACGCCCATCTTCTAATATCCACCTACCCACAACCATCTTTATGCCATTGGTCCTTGAAACTCCCTCAAAACACATCTATGAATAGAACCCCTCTATCCTCTTTTGCCTTTTGATCAATCTCCATTAGTCTTTAGCCCCTCAATTCACTCTTAAAGGCTTCACCGAGGTAACTATATGGTGCAGCCAGTGTTTTGCAGCGAGGAAAGGCGAGGCAGACGCGCATCCACCCATTGTCGGAGCTTCTCTGTCCGGTTCTGCTCGAGAGTCCCCATGCTCTGTTGAACCCTCTTCCCTTATCATCTTAGGTAATGTATCCTACGTAAGCTTCATTTATGCATTCAGTTTCATAATTTACTGTTTGGAGTAGGCTAAATCTATAAATCCATCTACGACCTGGAGCTTGGGCTCCAGGTCGATTTCACTGTGATCCGCCCGTATTTCGACCCGCATTCACCCCATCCTCCGTCCCTTACATGCTCTCTACAATCCACCAGCAAAATCCCCTTCGATTTTTCTTAAATTAAAGGACTTCAAGCTCCTACGCCGGCACTTCTACTGAGCTCGTTTCCACTGCTCATCCACGCGGCTTCCAACCGCCCTTCTTGGTTGAGGAGCATCACCTCAAGCCACCTTACTTTTTGGTGCAGGTCCAGGTCACAAACAAACTTTCTGGAGCAATCGAAGCATCTGGGAGAAGCTCCCAGCCAGCTGGAGCAGTTTGGGGTTTCCGTGCCCCTCGAGTGCCCATGAGGGCACCTACACGCACGGAGGCACGCAAGCAACCTATTCTACTCACCAGCGAGGAGATCGAAGCACAGAGATGTACGGATCTATCGATTAAAGTTTACCGACAGCGTGGTCTTGGGGATAGGATTCGGGAAGAATCCACAGGTCACAAGGTAGGATGAGCAGTCTTAGTAGTTCTTCCAACACCATCGAGCATTGTTGGATCAAGAACCCTTCCCATGTTTAATCCCAACCGTCGATTTAGACGAAAAGTAGCCGCCACACAACCACATGATTTGACACATGGTGACACCAAAACGACTGGATCAGAGGCGTTAGTGGGTAATTTTCACATACCCCTCCACTCTTTTTGTAATTTCTTTAGAGTCCTATAAATATTTAATGTAGTTTAAAAGATGTTGGATAAATCGCATGCAGCCCCCTGAACCTTTTGTATATTGCAATTTAATCCATGTTAGTGTCACATGTGTGCATACGTTCTATCTTATGAATATTGCTAGTAAGTTGTTGCAGGTTACTTTAATTGTTGTTTAATTTATAAAGTTTGAATATTAGCGTTAAACTTTCGATTAAATTGCACCTTGTTCCTCGTCTTTAATTTTATTGGCAATTATACCCCTATTAGATTAAATAATTTTATGTGTGACTTCCTAATTATTAAAATAGTTGCCGTACCAAAAAATTGCTAAAAAATTAGGAGTAGGTACTCGAATGCATGTTTGTTCATGCTATATATTTACATTCACATTTTATGCCTTTTCTTATTTTTTAAAGAATCAAAAAGTCCACAGGAAGTCCCTATTTGTCTTAAAACACCCAAAAAAATATAAAATCATGTAGAAACATTCCCCAAAAAGTAGTGTGCTCTTATTATAATATATAACACCTCCAGACAAAAAATCCCTAAAACATAAAAAAAGAAAAATACTTAAAAAAAATCCCAAACTCTTTTAAAATTTATAAAAACTATTCTAAAAATACACAAATATTTATTCTTGCTATATATTTTTATTTATATATATTAGTATATTTATTAAAAATAATTTTGAGAATTTTTGCACTTATTATATATTTTTATATCTTAAAACTATTCAGCCTAATTAAAATTTCCCAGATTTAGGTTATTTTCAACTTTAAAAATCCATAAAAATTAGCAAAATTCATTAGAAACTCACAAAAATAGTAAAAAGTTATTTAAAACACAAAAATATTTAATTCTATAATTTTTGGTTATTTTTAATTATGTTTATATCTCTTTTATCTATTATCATATATATAATCCTATATATCCTATATTACATATTAAAAAAGAGAGAATTGTAAAAATTTGAAAATATAAAAAGAAAAGATAAAATATAAAATCAAATAAAATAAAAAATAATAATATACAAAGTTAAAAAAACCTACATTATTTGGCTAATATTGTGCACAGTTATGTACATACATACCTATATTATTTATTCATTATTTATAAATAATATTTAGTGTTGCATCGTGTGTTCCCTGTGGTTCGACACCTTACTCTGCTTGTCATTATATGATCATTTTTGTAGGGTTTATAATAAATTTTGATTCACACTTGCTTCTTCATTGATTGATTTATACTTTGTGGATTGATTGTTTTTCATACCACCTAGAGCATTGTGAAGGGTCAAGCTCAGCGACTGCTCCTGCCTTGTGTGGAGTGTACGACTCCCTCCTATGTGTAGAATCAATCTTCAACAAATGGCGTCGTTGCCGGGGAGCAATATATTATAGAACGTTTTTGTATATATAGCTATTCAATATTTATTTGCATTTTCTACTACTTATTCTTTGATAATTATTGGATTGTTCTAATCCATTTTTTCTTGTCAATCTTTCTTGTGAGGGACCGCTTGATGAGAGCTATCTCTTAGGAGGTGGGTGGACTCGAGGCAAGTGGAGGTCAGCCTTCTCTTTATCAGTCGACCAAGAGAGAGCGTGAGCGAAGAACCAGGAAGGAGGAAAAGAGCGGACTTAGCATAACATTTTCTATTTTTCTTGAGAGAGTGATTTAATTTTTGCAAAATAATCTGTAATTAAATTGAACACTACTCTCTCCACTACAGGAGGTCCAGTCCAAGGTGTTTGTTCACCTGGGGGCTTCATACCGGATTTTTCATGTTTAATCATCTTTATTTTATTTGTTTCCCTTGATTTGAGCTTTCCTCCTTTGTTTATATTTTTTTTTCTGTGAGTGAGCCCTTGGATAGTTGGATGCTTACTTGGACTTAGTCAAAATTAATTGTTGGTTACTAGGACTTAGTCAAAATTAATTGTTGGTTACTTGGACTTGAGATCGAGCACCGAGAGAAGTGTTATACAACGCTTGCAGGATCCACTGTGGCGGACACGGATGCACTTTAGAGACCGAACTTTTGGATCTCATTTCTGAGTAATTGGCATTATGTTCTTCCGGATAATAGCAACTACTATTTAGAACATTTTATCCCTTTTGCATATCACCATATAATGTAAATATTTCAATTTTGACTTGCATCCCGTATGGAGAGAGCTGGGAAGCACTGCAAGTAATTCTCACATTGCATGCATCATTATTCACTATGGTAAGATTTCCATCTTAGTGATGACTTGCATGGCTTTTTAGCCTTCTCTCTCATGTGTTTACATCACTTAGGACCTAAAGAAAAATAAAAAAAAGTTTGTTAGGTGGCTTGCTCTGAAAAAGACTCAAAATAATTGAAAATCCAAAAATTTAAAAAAAGGACTACTAAATAAACTTGAACTTAATTAAAATTCGTAATGAACCATTCATTGTTTGGGGTTCATAAAGCCAACATTATTTTCAGGTACACTCGATACTGAGTGAGGCGCGAGCCGCTAAGGATAAGAGCCCAAATCCCGATCTGTGGTGCCTTGATTGCTACCTAGGATGGTAATGTATTAGCGCTTCTAAGTGATGAATCTCTATTTCATCACCTTTTTCTATCATTTTGCCCTTAAAAACCCTAGTAAATGCATGTAAATTCTCTTAATTCGTATAAATTCAAATTCATCCCTTGTTGTATAAATATTATATAAATTACTGTTTTTAATGCCAAAAATTATAGAATACAGAAAAGAAAAAATATCAAAAATATTTTTTGACCCAAAACCCCGAGACCTAGGTATCTTGATGATTAGATCGACAAGGAATAAAGTAGGGGAAAATAAGGGCCAATAATCCAATAAAAATCACTTTTATTTATCCATTATTTATTCATTTTGGGACCCATTTTATATTAGGATTTTTACCCGGCAGACCCTATAAACTTTGCCAATCACCTCCACGACCTTTGAAACAACCTATCTCCTCCCTCGACCCCGTAAACTTGCCAATTCTTACCCCATGAACCTTCCGGGTACTATGTTTTAAGCCTGTGGGGGTTCTTAGGGTAATTTACAGGGTCGATGAGGTAATTACATTGTGCAAAAGGTCGTAGAGGTATTTTAAAACGTTTATAGGGCCTGCTGGGTAAAAATCCCTTTTATATTACACTTTTTACACCTCAAATAAAGTAACTTTGTACATGAAAGTTGTAGATAATGAAATGTAGAAAAATAAAAAAATGATTTAATAAAATACAGAGTAATAGATATACTCTGAATAAGTTTCCAAAACTCCAACTGCCCAGACTCATATCTCAGAAATAAAAACTCATATGGGATTCTTACCCGGCAGACCCTATAATCTTTATCAATTACCTCTACAACCTTTGAAACAACCTAATTCCCTCCTCGACCCCTGTAAACTTGCTCCGTCTTACCTCATAGACCCTGCCGTCAGTATTAACTTTATTTGAGTTAATTATTTGGGTTAGTCTTGAGTTAATCTAACCAATGAAAATTCAACGACAGATATTCCACCCCCATGTTCTTTCCAAAGGTCAACCCTCTCCCGCTCCTCCCAGAGCCTCCGCGACCCCCTCAGCACCCTCTCTGGGCCTCCACGATTGGCTCAGCGCCATCCACAACCCCCTGATGCTTCCATGCGTAGGTTCCCCTCCCCGCTCCTCCCCGGGCCTCCTATCCCGCTCCCGGCAAGGTCAATTCTAGACCATCGTCTCCGGTGCCATCCAAGTGTGACCGTGTGAGGTTTCCAGCCTCGTTGCTGCAAAGGAGGAAAACATTGGTTTTAAGTGGCATCTCAAGTGGCATATACTAAAGTCCAACAAAAAGTAGATGCAGAGACAATCTAGATCTGGATTTCAGCATTAGAGGGGAAGCACAGACGACTACTGAGAATCTCAATGGCTGAGGCCGTCGTGACCTTCTTACTTAGGTGCGTAGACAGGTTTGGAGTGCTAGTGGTGAAGGAAGGCAAAGATCTGTTAGACGTCGATGAGGACATCCGATGGTTGAAAGGAGAAGTCCAGTTCATGATTGACTTCCTGAGAGATGCATACGACATGCATGGATCAGGAGATGAGAAGTGCCCTAATCTTGTCAGAGAAATCCAGCTTTCCTTAGGCGACTATCTCACCGCAATTCAATGGAAATCAAAATTTAACCATACCATTACCACTCCCATTGTGCATTTCGACTTTAGTGATCGAAGGATGAGGGTGACGGCATCTAGATGCCGTTGATTCCAACACCCAGGTGAGAACATAGATCCATGCCATCATCAAACCACAATAGCAGAAGCGAGGAGCTTCGATTCCAACTGTCAATAGTCCCCGTCAATGATTGCTACAACAGAGACATGCTGACTTTCCAACACATCACCAACAGACATCGTTGACTTCTGAGTCACTATGGTAGAAGACCACCAGTAGAGGACCGGCCCAAACATCCCTCTCAATAGGGATTGTGCTCGAACTCTCCTCCGAGGGCCATGCCCGGTGGGAGCGTGAGGCGACAGATATGATGGACGAGAACACGTGGCTTGAAGGTGGTATCCGCTACGAGCCAGAAGACTCCGGAGCAAGTCAGATCCAACGAGGTGGGATCCTCCGCGAGCCCATGTTGTTCGGCATCTGCATAGGGGTGAAGCAAGGGTGAGGTCGGGGAGGAAGAGGGCGAGGGTGGTGGAAGTCGTGGAGGAGGGTGAGGGCAGCAGAGATCGTAGAGGTGGTGGGTGCTGGGTGAGAAAGGGAGATGAGGATGGAGGTGAGGAGGAGTGGCGCTCAATGTAAATCTGATAATAAAAATGGGTATAATGTAAAAGAACATAACAGTGTCCAGTTGGATTTAACGGGTGAATGGATGGGGGTTAACCACAGGGTCTGTAGGGTAAGGGTTAACAAGTTTACAGGGTCGAGGGGGGAATTAGGTTGTTTCAAAGGTCGTGGAGGTAATTGACAAGGATTATAGGGTCTTCTGGGTAAAAATCCCAAACTTAAAATATATCAAAATTACCTCTTATTGTATATACTTTCATAAGCTATTTAATGATGGTGGTTTCATATTTTTTAGAGTTAAGGTGTGAAAGTTGGGTTCTGGACCCTCATTGTATAATTTATCTAATAAAAACAATCGTTTTATTTAATTTTTTTTATAATTTTATATTTTTATAATTTTGTAAATATTATTTAAAGTATATGTACATATTAAAACTAAAATAAAAACATAAGTAAAAAATTAAAATAAAATACTTATATAAAATACATAGGGAAAATACCTATGTTTATACCTATATATCTCATACTCCTATTTTTTAAGTGTATATAATATATAAGAAAAACATAATAAAATATATTTATGTATATAAAAATAAAATATAATTTTATAAAATAATAAAAAAATAAAAAAATCAAAAATAAAAAAATAAAAGACACTAAAATATAGATAAATATACCTATATATTAATCCTTAAAAGTAACTTGTAATTATAGACCTCTAAAAAATAAATAAAAATCACAATAAAACACATTATAAAAGAACAAACATTTTTTATTTTATAACCTAAAAATAATAAAATCAATTACTAATTATTTTAGAATTTACAAATATTTTAGGATTTTTACCCAGCAGACCCTATAATCTTTGCCAATTGCCTCCACGACCTTTGAAACAACAGAATTCTCCCCTCGACCTCGTAAACTTGCCAACTCTTACCCTATGAACCTTGTGGTTACTTTGTTTGAAGCTCGTGAGGGTTCTTGAGGTAATTTATAAGGTTGATAGGGTAATTACGTTATGCAAAAGGTCGTGGAGGTGATTGGCAAAGTTTATAGGGTCTGCTGGGTAAAAATCCCAATATTTTACGCTGGTTTTTCCTCGTTTACCCATGTGGACCAACCAGGGCCTGTCTCCTGTTGACCGCTGATCAACTGTCTGACCTACTACCCTAGCTTCTGACATCTCATTTTAGACCATCTTTCTCGATTTTTTTCATGCTTGATGCGTTGCATGAGGATGATGAGACTCTTCATGAAATATGTCCTATGTACAACCGGGATCCATGACGAGCATCCCTCTTCTCCTAGATCTCCTACCTATGCATGCAATCTTCCCTCGAAGATCGCCCTGTCGTCAATTGTACATAACCCCTTCCTGATTTCCATTTGATTTTTGAACCGCCTTTGACCGAGTTAAGCGTCCTCCTTCTGGAGCCCTGGATAGAGGAAGGTGATAACTTCCTCCCCAACCCGCGATCGGTGAAGCTGAGCAAGGTCTTGTGCCAGCTCCACCATCTGTGGCCACAGGCCGTCAAGGTCCCTTTCTTCCTGGTCCCGACCAGTGAGCAACCCATTTTTCTTGCATTTCTCAGCTTATCTTAGACCCTAGGCTCATTTCTGGCATTTTATTTTTGATTTTTGTGCTTGATTTAGCCGTAATCTCTCCCGCCCATAGTTCGCCACAACACAACTCCGGGGAACATCAACACCTATTTCTGACCACTTTCCAACAACCCACCACCTTCACCTCACTTCTCAATGCCTTCTCTATCACCACCCAACTTTTGCTCACCTCACTCCCCTCAGGATCGAGAGCCTGATGCCCCACTTTCGTCACCTCACTAGTGCACATCCATCCACTTCTCCTCCCCTCCATTCTACCTCCAGGAGATCTATGAAGGTTCGTGTTTTCATCTTGACTAACCCCTGCAAGGAATAGCAAAGGAAAAGAGCCTCGTTGAGGCTCATTGATGCAGGAAAAGGCCTCTAGGTGGAGGTGCTCCGCCAGATCGATGAAAACTTTCTCGCATCATTTTGCGACCTTCCGTCGATGTAGGAGGATGACAAGCTCCTTTTGAAGCCTTCTGGAGTAGGAGAGGAGAAATCATCCTCGAGCTTTGGCCGATCGAAGCTTATCTAGCCCAAGTTCCTCATGCGTTCATCCAAGGGCTCCCACAATAGTCCAGTCGGGCCAAGTTCTTCAAGGAATGCAGATACCCTCTATTTCCCTCGAGCCTACACCGTCTGATCCTCTCCAAGGGATCTAATCTCCCTCGTTGGATCGTGAACGGGTATTGGGCAAGGAGGCGTCGACAAGTGGATTAGTTAAGCTAGATCAATCATCTGTCTCCGTGCCTTAAGGGGTATTTTGCAATATTAACCTCGTATTTTTTGTATTTAAATATTACACTATAATCATTCCTCTACTGCTTTAATTATTTTGTAATATTTGCAAAAAGACCATCACACTTTAATTATTTACATTGTAGTCCTTGTCCACGTCGACCGACAAAACTTGTGTTATTTGCAATTAAGCCCTTGCTGCTTTAGATATTTATTATTTGGTCGAATATTTTACATATTAAGTTATATCTTTTTTGTGAATATTACAATCTGGGCCCTGTACTTTATTTTATTTACAAAAATATACCTGTTAGTAGTGTAGTTTCTATTTAGTGATTCTAATTATTTAAAATATCATCTTTGTAGTGCACTTTCACACCATATTTTATTTTGCATTTTTGGATCCCTTTTATTATTTTATAAAAAAAGAAGCCTATTTTCTCTGTCTACATTTTAAAATACATAAAAATATATAAAAAAGTTTTGAAAAAAGTCCCAAAAAAATATTTCATATTTATTTAGTTATTTTACAATTCCATACCGAAATTCCATCAAAATTATAAAAGAAAACTTTTAAAAGTTGCAAAACCCCAAAATTCCTTATAAAAATATACAAAATCCCAAAAAATCCCCAAATTATATTTCATGTTTCTAAATTATATATATATATTATTATTATTATATAAAAATTGATTTGGAAATTTTTGGATATTATTTTATATTTTTAATTTCTATTTTAATTTCGGGTATTTAATTAAACCCTGATTTAGGGTATTTTTACTTTAAAAATATATAAAATATAACAAAATTCACACAAAAAATCATAAAAATAGTAAAAAATTATTTAAAACACAAAAATATTATATTTTTTAGAATTTTAAGCATTTTTAGTTATATTTTTATCTATATTATCTTATATTCTATCTATACTATATATAGCTATATAATATATTTTAAAAGAATAACAAATATAAAAAAATATAAAATTTAAAAATAAATATAAATATATAAAAATTTAAAACAAAATAAGAAAATGTAAAACAGAAATTAAAAAATAAAAAAATAAAAACCCACAAAAGGAAATATAGACAAAGAGTTCGCAATTATCTTTTGTACTTCATAGCCCAATCTATCTCGTTTGCTCCCTTTGTTTGACGCCTACACATACTTGCACCTATACACATATTTGTTGTAGATTTATAATAAATTTTAACTCCACATTTTATTTTCATTGCTTGATCATCTATGTGGCTTAATTGTTGTCTTAATTCGGGTTTCTTGTTGGTCATCTCGATGACTGTATTCCTACCTTGTGTGGAACACACGACCGCTCGATTTTTGGGTTAAACAAATGATGCCATTGCTGGGGAGCAATGCTGCTTAGATTTGTTTTTTGCTTGATTGTGATTTATTCGTCTATATGTTTGTTTTATCCATTTTCTTTTTTATTTGATATTACTTGTTTATCTGTCTAACCACTCTCCTTGTTTGGCTTTGCTGCGAGGTACCACGGATCGAGGCAGGCACTCTATTCGGAGTGCCTACGCACCTACGTGAGGCTACTTGCTGACCTAGCATCAATGCAAACTTTGCCGAGTTTTTTGAAGATACGGATTTCTGAGCTTTTACTTTATTATATTTATTTATAATTTAAAGTGAGAGAGAGACTTTAATTGTAATATTCAGGACTCTCTCAGGACTCTACATAGTCCACGAGGTCCAGTGCCTGAGGGATTGTTCCCTTGGGGGCCTCGTCAGTTTTGCTGTTGTTTTCATCGCATTTTTTCTTTTTTGATTTTAGATTTTCTTTCTTCTGTGTGATTGAGCCCTAGTATTAGGAGTTGCTTGACGATAGAAATATGTCCAAACACTTAATCAATCATTGCACGTGCCTATAGTCTACATCTGGATCTAGTCAAATATTAAATTATTAATTATTTAGACTTGAGATCGAGCACTGAGAGAAGTGCTATACATCGCTTGCAGGATCCGTTGTGGCGGACACAAATGCACTACAGAGACCTGACTTTTGGATCTCCTTTTTGAGTAGTTGACATTTTATGCTTCATGATAGTAGCAGTTTCTCATCTAGGGCGATTTCATCGGCTTGCATTAAATATAGTTAGGTTTCAATTCTATTGAGCATCCCTGCATGAAGAGAGCTGGAGGCAAGGTGAGCATTTACGCTTTAGCATTGATGAGTTTGTGATTCATCACTCTAAAAGTTAAAAATAGAGCCTTGTTCCCGAGTAAATAGAGGCATATTTCCCTTTATAATGCATAAATAGCATTCATACATGCATTCATAATACATGCATTTTAGAACTCCATTTGATTAAATAAGAAGCCAAAATCACTTGTAAAATATCCACTCATTAAAATAAGCTCTCCCTTATATTATCTACACCTGTAGTTAATATAAGGAAGAAAGCCAAGAATATCCTTTCTAAAATAGCCAATAATGCCCTAAAGCCCTTGGACCATAAAATGCCCATAGATCCCTCATACCAACTCCAAAATAGATCTACTCACTTTCAGATTAATACACATTAAAAGACCTTTAAACTTAGACTAGTTTCATCCAATTTGGAACTCGTATGAAAAAGTTGGGTTTTTGGGCCTCCATGTATACTATATATGTGTATATTTGTACTCTTGTATTTTTGTATCATATCTGTCCTCATCTCCATCTTTGGTCAACATGAAACTTGTCGATCTCATCAAGATCTACAACTTTCATGTTTTGAGTTTCTCCAAATTCGGCCTCCTTTTCTCCCTAAAATCATTTCTATTTTCAGCCAATCACAGCTGGCCACGTGGCGCCCTCTAGTTGCGCCACGGGGCCCGCTCCCCTTGCCCTAGCCGCCTGCTCCTCAGACCGTTGGATTTCCCTTTGAATCCAACGACCCAGCCGCTTCCACATGCACCTTAAATCTCCACCGTCGGATCATCTCCAGGGCCTCATCTGATCCGCTCATCAGCGCCTTCACCACAGCGCGCCATGCGTCGCACGCTGCGCCCTTGGATCATGCACGCCGCCCCTCCATCACAACCGCTCATCCCACCTTGCATCTCAGCCCTCTGATCTAAGCCCTAATTGCATCTCAGCCGCCCGCACGCGCTTCACCCCATCGCGGCACATGGCACCATCACGTCCCTCTGATCAAGCCACCCCAAATGTAATCCACACCGCTCGTGCACGCTTCTCCACCGACGCGCCACGTGGTGCAATCGCAACCTTCAGATCACCTTGCCCTTGATCTCATCCTAGATGCTCATCATTGCTTTGATCTGGGCCGTTGGATCACAAGATCCAATGGCCGGGGCTCCGTCTTCCACCTCCGGCGCCCCTCTCTCCCACGTTCTCGAGCTTGCGGAAGGGGCTGCCCCTTTCTATTCTTGGCCGCGCTCCCTCCACCATCGACGACCACCATCACCTCCACGATCAATCCCACTCGTCCCTCATCTTCGCCAGCCACCTCGCTACCCACATCGACCGCCAGCGACGCTCCACGAACTCCATGAACTTCGCCCCATCACCAGCCCGACCGTTTACTTCAACCTATAAATACTCGAGCACTGGCCGATTTCACACCCATCCGCCACCCCAGGGAAGTACCTCGAGCTCGGAACAATCTTTTGGTGACAGCAATCGAGCAAATCCTTGATCGAAGATCGGTATCTTCTCCGGCGAGATCCTCGGCACCACCGCCGTGTCGCAACCACTCCTCCGCGTAGTTGCTTGAGCTCAGGACCTTACCGATCCCTCGAGCGACGACCTGGACCTCGACTTCGAGCTCCAAACCCCAGGTAATCCCCTCCATCTTCCTCCGATCTTCGTTTGATTTTTCTTTTACTTTTCTCCGAATTTATTCACGCTCCACCTGCATCTTCTCGCTCCGCTCTCACCTCGCCGAGCTCCGCGATGGAGCTCTCATCCTCGCGGTACATTTCACACCCTCCGACGAGTCACTTTGCCTTCCATCAGTTCCGGCTCCGCCACCTGGGCGGAGCACCATCGCCGAGCATCCTTTCACTCCGATTAGGCCTCGCCATCACATCCCACATCTCCACGACCGCCCCTCGAGCTTCGGCTATCTCCTCTAATCCCCTATAGGTACCCCCAGTCATTGACCGGAAGCTCATCGGAGCTCTTTTGGAGCCTCGCCGCCACCGAGCTCTGACACCCCTCTCTAGCTCCTGAGACCACCAGAGCCCTCGCCGCACCGCCGCGCATCTTCTGGGACATCTCCTATCTTCTGGAGAGCTTCACCGATACCTGGAGGGACGGGCGGAGCCAAGGCCTCGTCGCCAGAGCCCCGCCAACTCCTCTGCAGGTGGCGGAGGACAATTAAGGAAGAAGCCCCAGCTACCGTTCGTTCATCTCGATCGAACGGTCGACTTCACGCCACATCATCCATAATCTGGAGCAGCCGACAACCGTGGGATCTTTCTTTGATCCTACGAACAGCATTCAGCCACGTCGCCATCCGCCCAGAGCTACAGACAGCCGTTGGATCAGCTGTGATCCTACGAACCTCAGCAAGCAACATGTCCATTCACTGGAGGAAGCCACCACCGTTGGATTCAATTAGATACAGCGGTTCACAGTCGTCCACGTCGACAACGGCATTCAGCCAACAGCGACCGCCGATCTCCATTAGGATCACACGGTCGTGATCACGCCATGTGTCTCCTTCCAGCAACCGTTGGATCACTCTTGATCCAACGGTCTTCAGCACGCCACGTAGACGAAGTCTGAGTCTCTTCCCCAACCCTAGGCTCGGACCATCTGAGGCTAGCCGAGCCTCACTCCAGACCTCCAGGAGCCCCCGAGCCAAGCCCCGAGCCTCCGACGCTGCCCGAGCCTAGGCCGCCCCATATGAGGAGCACGTGCGGCCTGGGTAATTTACACAGAGGCCCTGGGAGCTTTTCAAAATTGCAGAAAGGTCCCTGTGAAGCGCTCCCACGTGAGAAGCACGTGCCCAGTGGAGAAATTGCATTCCACCCCCCAACATTATAGGTAACTGCATTTAAGTCCCTGTCAGCATGTTTCTTTTTATGTAATTTTTTTTATGTATTGCAAATACACCCCTGTCTTTGCACGCATCCCTAGGTGTCATTTTGCATCATTTTGAAATTCTAAAAATTGCGTGTTGTTGAGTAACTTGTCCTCTATTTGTTGTGATACTTGTCACATTTTTTAATTGCAGTAGATTTTTGAATTAATTAATTGGTTGATTTTTGTGATATTTTGCCCAGTTGGACCTTTTAATTAATAATTAATTTTTTGTGACTCCAAAAATTCTCAAAAAATCACAGTAGCTCTAGGATAGTTAACTCAACCTTGCATAAAAACTTCATGTCATTTGCATACATATAGAGGCCTAAATAAATTCTTTAGTGATTTCCTTAGTTTAATTTTAATAGGTTCATTTCACATTAAAATTAAGGTTTGTTAATTTTCCTATATTCCTTATCATTATATCTATCTAGGATAATTTTTGTTACTAAAAAATGTGACTTGATATTTATTAAAATTAAATTAGTGAAAATCACCCTGTAGTTTTGTTTAATTCAATTAGTGTCGAAAAATTCCAAAAAAATTAGGGTAGCTTAGTTTCATCATAGTTCATCATCTGGCCAATTTTTATAATTTTTGGACTTCATTTGATACCTTAATTGAATTAAGTTAAAATTGGCTTGATTTTGGCATGTGTCTGCATAGAAAATAAAAAAGAACAAAAAAATTACTCCTCGAAAACCACACACTTAGAAATTTGCTAAAAATCTACCTAAGGAGACATATGCCTCCCTGAGTTTGACCTTGGACTTCACCAAGTAAAAAAAGTTGCCACTCGAGAATAATTTATAAAAAAATTAAAAGTGGTTTTTGATTCGCTCTCGTTATCCGACTGCAACGAACATTGGTAATTAATTTGGACATTAACTTGCTCGAATTAACAAGGGTAGCGGGAGGCGTTTATCAAAATGGCGTCGTTGCCGAGGAGGCATGTCTTAGGTTAATTTTAGTGAAATTTTGAGTGTTTGATTTTCTTTCCCCGGGTAGTCTTACCCCCGGTTTTCTTGTAATTATTTTTTCTCTTTTATTTCTTTCATTATTTTTCTGTGTCACTCTCTGACCTCAATATTTTTCTGTGTGAGGAACGCGAGGAGTCGAGGATGCTTCGAGGATCTAGCATTTAAATTTATTGAGTGAATAGAGAGGCTTTGTAATTTGCATTTTATTTCTTTATTTCTTTTTCGCATTACTTCCAGTGGTTCCCGTTTGGGTTCTCGCGCGTGTAAATATCGTGGAACTGTGTCCCCGTGTACTGTGTGGGTGAATGTAATTTAGCGTGCACTAGCGGCTCCCCGAGCCAATCTTTGAATTGCTTGTGCTCGTAATCATTAGGACCACACAAATCACTTAAAAGACGCACTTAGACCGCAGGACTTAGCCAAAATAACTTGTTCTTCACGCTAATAGAACTGCCTGTCTAGGAGCGGCTTTTATCGTCTGCATTTGCATTTAGATTAAAAAGTTTTCAATTCTGTTTTGCATCTTGCATAAAAAAAGCGAAGGGATCACTGTAAGTCTCCTGAACTCAGCATAGCGTCATTGTTTTTATCCTGCATCGGCTTTTCTTGATTTCCCCCTCTGATTTTTTTATTATTTAATTAAAACGGAAATTATGACTGTTCGATAGGCGTGCTGTGTGGTTGGATTAATTCAGTGAGAACTTAACTTAAAACTGGGACTGCTAAACACTATTGACAAAAAAAATCAATAAAATTTGAAAATTGTTTGCGGGAGATTATTCCCCGACCTTGTTTTCAGGCTGAGTGAGGGTACTTGAGTGTGTGTGAACACCTTAAGGCATAGCCCAAATCCCCGCCTTCCATATCACGGTTTGACTAATCCTAGTAAATATCACAAGTCGAATAATTTCAGATTCACTGACTAGTACCAAGTAGCCTCCGCTTGTCTCAAGTAGATAGGGGCAAAATTGCGGTACTTTGCGACAAGTTGCCAGTAACCCCCTGAGGTGAAGTTCCGGCCTTGTCAGCCTCCGCCTGCTCGCAGGTAGATAGGGGCGTGGTCTTTGAATCCATCGACTTGGGATAGGAACAAAGAAAGGAAGGACCGACGGTATCTTAGGCGACATGTTAAACAGGGAAGACGCATCCGGCTCTGAGCCGACTTCCCTATAGGCCGCGTAATCCTTGATATCTTGCTTGAAAATCACACTTAAAATCTACAAGATTAATTGGACTCGATTTCGAGTCCTTCATTGTGTTGAGTGTAAACCCAGTGTTTTGGATTGATTTGTCTGCTTCAGGTAGGAGTAAAATCCTATCTTCTTCTCGCCACATCAAGATGAGTAACTGGGGGAATCTCGACTCTTTATTCACCGATCTCTCAATGAGCCCCCCACGAAAGTCCTCTTCATCGGCCCAAGCGTACCTTGGACCACCCATGACTCATGACCCTCTTGAGTCTTGGTTCCCTCACACTCAGGGTGGTTACTCTCAAACCAACCCTTTCCTCTCCTCCGAGCTTACCGAGGAAGACCATCGCCTCAGTAATCTCTTCCTTGATTTGTCCTCTGACACCGATCTTATTTCCCACCCAGGAATAGAGGACAAGATGCCGCCTAAGATGTCATCGGATGAGGAGCAATTACGACAGATTCTTGCTCGTCGTGCCGAAGTCGAATAGAAGAATGCAGATCTCACGGCTAGGATGGGACAAATAATAGTAGCAGGAGGAATCGACCGACCAATGGTCGATGCCTACAACCCGGCGGAGAACGAGATACAGAATTGGTTGGCACCAGCAGTTCCCGCCGAAGCATTTGAGCTGAAGCCCCACTTCCTTAGTCTGCTACCGAAGTTCAACGAGAATACCAATGAAGAGCCGTATACTTTCCTCCGTGACTTCGAGCTGGTTTGCAACAATCTTAGCCATCCTAATATTGGTCAAGATTACATTAGATTGAAGGCCACCCCATTTGCCTTAGGAGATAAGGCAGCACATTGGCTGAAGAACCTAGGGGTGATCTGTACAACCTGGATGCAGTTCAAGGACCTCTTCCGGAAAAAGTTCTACCCTCTCAGTAGAACTAACCAAATGAGAACGAAGATCACCAGCTTCTCTCAAGGACCCAGTGAACCTTTCCATGATGCTTGGGATAAGTTCAATGACTTAGTGCAGAAATGCCCCTGCCATGGCATTTCTAAGGCGATCTTAGTCCAGACCTTGTTCTGTGGTCTAACCCCGGAGATGCAGGGGTTAGTCAGCGCTGCTTGTGGAGGAAGCTATCTGAACAAAAACGAGCACGCCGTATGGAAGATCCTGGAGCAGATGGTGGAAACCAGCAGGTCATAGGCCACCAGGGCCTATCAGTTGTCTCCCTCAATCCTATCCAATGAGATAACCCGAAGGACTATAGCGGATCTGACCGAGGACCTCATCCACAGCATGGGGATGATTGCCAACAAGCTAACCATGGTCGAGCAGATCCACAAGAGGGTCACTAACCTTGAGTCTCTCTCGTGTCTACCAAAGCAAGTGGAGGAACTCACTGAGAAGGTAGCTAAGATGAAGCTACCTGCCCCTTCTGCACCACCTGTACCTGTACATCGAGTCCATCTTGTACAGGAGCAGGCACCGGGGCCCCGGAGTGGCTGGATGGAGGATCAGACTTACACCCAGCAGGATCAGCATGCACCCCCACAAGCAGAGACTGGATACGAGTAGCCTCCGCAGGTGTTCGAGATAAACGGGCTGTGGTACAGCCGTGACCCCGTCGGTAGACAGTTGGGGATGGGGAATGGTCAGTCTCACCAACCTTCCCCAGCTTACCAAGGAACCAGCTCCATCCCCGCACCGTGCTTTCAGTCCAGGCCAGAACAAGGGTACCAGCCTCAGCAGTACCAGCAGCAACAGCGTACGTATCAGCAGGGCCCAGCATCGTCCCACCAGCAGCAGCAGTATCAGAATGGCTAGCAGGGACAGTATAGAACCTCGTCCGCGAATCAGCCAGCCCAGCCCACCGAATTGGAGTCCCTTACCTTGGCGATCCAGACCCTGTCTAATAGGGTCCAACAGTTGCAAAACGATTATCTGGATATGAGAACCGATATCAATCGTATCTCTCGTACCCAGGACCAACAGATGGCGCCAAAGACCCCAATTCCCGTACAGGTTCAGGCCAACCCGAACAACATAATCCATGGCCAGAACCGACCTCGTGATCACGTATATTATTCAGATAATTATTTATCTGAACATGAGATCCTTTCGTACGATAATGTAAATCATATGTCCCTCAGGAGCGGAAGGACCGTGACCATACCTGATCGGATACGGGCATAGAAGGAAGGAGCCTCCGAGTCACTACCTGAGGAGAACTTGGAGGAAGAGGAGGAGCAGCAGCACCACCACCATCGTCGGCAGAAGAAGAGGACGTCTGAGTCCTCGAAGCAGCATTCTCGCATCAGCATAGATTCCGACGAAACCGATGAGGAGCCCGCACCTCCATCTGAGGAGGATCGTCCAGCAGTCGCGGAAGAAGCATCACCGGTTTTACCTCATCATTTTCTTTTCAGTCAGAGTCAGAGTCAGAGTCTGTCAAAGAGTCCGAGTCATGTACAGAACTCAGTTCCAGAAGTTAATGAAAATCTTTCAGTTTCCGAACATGAGTTGGAGTCAATAATCCCTTTTCCCCGAGCTCTCAAGGGTGGAATGAAGAAAATTAAAAAAATCCAAAAAGATGACCCTGAGATGGCAGAGTTCTGCAACAAACACATCAAGGTCACAATCCCTTTTGACAAGTACGTGGAGATGACCCCTGCATTCCAAAAATACCTTAAGGTGAGACGCACACCTACTAGGGTTAGCAGGAAGACCAAAAGCCGTGTTGAGAAACACATTTTATCAATAGCCACGACTTGTGCAATAAAGAACTCGTTTCCAAGGAAACGAAGAGACATGGGTGCACACTATGTAGTAAGTCATGTTGATGACATCGCGTTTGCACGCACTCTCCTGGACAATGGTTCCTTAATCAATCTGATGCCTACAACCCTCTATGAGCGGCTTAATCTCGGACCTCTTAGGAAATCTAGAGCCCTTCTACAGTTTGCTGATAAATCAACCAAGAGGTCCCAAGGAGAATTGAGGAACATTGTGATCAAAGTCGAGGGGCAGGAATATATGGTGGACTTCACTATCCTAGATATGGAGACCCCTCGTAATTGGAGAGACTCCCAGATCATCTTAGGCAGGCCCTTCCTCGGAACAGCATGGGCCTTGTTTGATTACAAGATCGGGAAGATCCAGTTCCAAACTCGAGGCGGAGATGAGGAACTCTAGATGAAGCAGACAAGATGGCAGAGATCGGATTCAGAATCCAGCACCGAGTACTCTTCTACCGAAGCAGACTGCAATCATGTAGACACAGTTGGGCCATGGAGACATAACCCAGCCAGCACCGACGAGTCCATCCCTCCGGAGATGATCCAGTGCATGAGTCAGTTTGCGAGATCCTCAGAAACGAGTACAGCTCTAAACCTGCATCACCCTACATCTTCGATGACTTAGAAGCCCAGTTGGGCCTGTCAGTCCTTACATTTTAGGACAATCGGAAGATGAGGATGACGAGTCAGACAAGGCTTTTGCCGATTGCATGGAAACCTTTGACGACCCGACTCCACAGCCGGACAACTTGGTGGCAGCTATCACAGAGAAAGATCCAGCCACTTCCAACACCGAGCCAGATCAGATTGATCCAGACTTCTTAGATGATCACACTATTCCTGAGCTCAAACCTTTACCCACAACTTTAAGATACGCCTTCCTTGCAGGTCAGGACAAGAAATTTCCGGTCATCATCAGTTCGTGATTGACCGAGGAGCAGGAATCTCGCTTGCTAGAGATCCTAGAGAAAAACCGCAAGGCGATAGGCTGGAGCATTTCCGATCTCCACGGGATAAATCCCGCTCTATGTTCGCACCATATCTACTTGGAGAATGAAGCCAAACCCTCTCGTGAATTCCAACGTCATTTGAATCCAAATTTACGAGAGGTCGTGAAGAAGGAGATAGAAAAATGGTGCAACGCAGGTTTCATTTACCCAATCTCCAACTCTAAGTGGGTGGCGCCAATCCATGTTGTCCCGAAGAAGTCGAGAATTCAGACGACCACCAACGAGGACGGAGAGGAGATCGTGACGTGAGTACCCACGTCGTGGCGCGTCTGTGTGGATTATAGACACTTGAATGCCGCGACGAAGAAGGATCATTTCCCCCTGCCGTTCATTGATCAGATCTTAGAGAGATTAGCGGGTAAAGAGTTATTCTGGTTCTTAGATGGGTTCTCGGGCTACAATCAAGTAGCCATAGCTCCAGAGGACCAAGAAAAGACCACATTCACATGCCCTTTGGTACCTACGCTTTCAGGTGCATGCCTTTTGGGTTATGCAATGCTCCAGGTACTTTTCAAAGGTGCATGATTGCTGTATTCACCGAAATGGTCGGCGAAATCCTGTAAGTCTTCATGGACGACTTCTCGGTCCACGACGATTCCTTCGATTCATGTCTTAGGAATCTGGACCGAGTCCTCAAAAGATGTTGTGAGGTTAATCTGGTGCTCTCCTGAGAGAAAAGTCACTTCATGGTGACGGAGGGCATAGTGTTGGGGCACGTCATCTCCAAGAGAGGAATGGAGGTTGACCCTGCCAAGGTGGATGTGATCAGACGACTCCAGCCACCAACCAACGTCAAGCAGTTGCGGTCGTTCCTCGGGCATGTCGGATTTTATCGGAGATTTATTAAGGATTTTTCTAAGATAGCCCGACCGTTAACAGAGCTTTTAGGCAAAGACATGGAGTTTATTGTTGATCACAAATGTCTTGAGGCCTTTAAGCTATTGCAAGGAATGATAATGGACACACCTATCCTACAAGCCCCAGATTGGTCTCTACCTTTTGAGATCATGACGGACGCCTCAGACTTTGCTGTTGGGGTTGTGTTAGGACAAAGTAAGGATGGCGTCCCGTTCACAATTCACTACGTAAGCAAAGTGCTTGACACCGCTCAACGTAACTATATAGTTACGGAAAAGGAAATGCTTGTGGTAGTGTTTACCTTGGACAAGTTCAGATCTCATTTAATTGGATCCAAGGTAATCGTGTTCACTGACTATACGGCTCTACGATATTTGATGGAGAAAAAGGACGCGAAGGCCCGTCTTCTTCGGTGGATTTTGCTTATCCAGGAGTTTGATTTGGACATCCGTGATAAACCTGGAAAGAAGAACGTAGTGGCCGATCATCTCTCTCATCTCGAAGATCTTAATACTTCTGAGGATTTACCAATTCGAGACTCCTTCCCTGACGAGTCGATTTTTATTGTCGACTCACTCCCATGGTACGCCAATATCGTGAATTATCCTGTCTCCAAGAAAGTTCCCGAGGATTGGCCCAAGAGCCACATCGACCGACTGAAGTCGGACGCTAGACACTACCATTGGGAGGATCCGATCCTTTTCCTTGAAGGACCGGATTGTGTCTGGAGACGGTGTATTCCTCAAGAGGAATACCAGAGTGTCCTTTCCTTATGCCACAGCCTAGAGGAAGGAGGACACCACTCCGAGAAGAGGACCGCATGGAAGGTACTTCAATGTGGCTTTTATTGGCCAACTCTTTTTCGCGATGCCATCGCCTTCGCGAAGTCGTGTCCAGTATGCCCGAGAATGGGAGGAACCGTTGGTTCCAAGGATGAGATGCCTATGCAGCCTGTCATCATTTGTGATGTCTTTGACGCCTGGGGCATCGATTTCATGGGCCCATTCCCTGTTAGCCACAGGTTCGAATATATCCTTCTTACGGTGGACTATCTATCCAGATGGGTGGAGGCTATCCCGACCCGAGCCACAGACAGTAGCAATGTCTGTAAATTCATCAGAGAGCACATCATCTCTAAGTTCGGGATCCCCAAAATGATGATATGAGACGGGGGTATCCACTTTGTGAATCGGGAGGTGAAGAAACTCCTGAAGGACTACGACATCGAACACTGTGTCGCTAGCCCTTACCACCCACAGACCAATGGTATGGCTGAGGTGTCGAATAGGGAGGTGAAAACTATATTGCAAAAGCTTGTCCGCCCAGACAGGAAGGACTGGTCTCAGATCCTGGATCAAGTCCTCTTGGCATATCATACAGCTTACAAGACACCGTTAGGCACCTCCCCATTCCGAATGGTATTCGGAAAGCCGTGCCATTTGCCCGCAGAGATAGTGCACAAATCAGAATGGGCAATCAAGAAGGTCAACTGGAACACGCATCTTGGGCTGAAGTAGAGAGACAAGGATCTGAATGAGCTTGTGGAAGTCAGAAACCGCGCATATGACAACAGTTTTGTGTACAAGGACAAGGTGAAGCGTTGGCATGATAGGTATATCAGATGAAAGACCTTTGTTCCTGGAAAGAAGGTATGGTTGTTCAATGCTAGGCTGAAGATCTTCCAAGGCAAGTTGAAGTCCAAGTGGACAGGCCTATTTGTCGTCCGTACGGTGCATGATAGTGGATGTGTCGAGATCTCAGATCTCGCAGATGACGCACCGACATTCCTTGTAAATGGACAACTGTTGAAGCACTTCGTCGAATCCAATGAGCAGCTAGTCCATGTTGAGGAGATTGTATTCATGCACGAGACAAATTCAACAGATACACCTCGAGCCGCGTCTGAGACCTTGCAGCAGTGAGCTCCAGCCATCAGCAGCATCTTGAAAGATTCAGACCGACTCATTTGTATATATCATTGTTCTTGTACATCCTATCCTTTCTCCCCCGCGACTCTAGTAACACATCCCCAGCTCATCAAATCACTATCTTGGACTATACTTAGGATGACCAGATCCTACGTATAGGGGGGATGAGTCACCTGAGTCGGTTCACCGTACATTCTCCAGATCACATTGGTCCTCATACTCACTTCCGTCCTATACTTAGGCTGACCTGAGCCTAAGTATAGGGGGGACCGATGCCCACATTGTATATTCATCCACTTCTCTTCTTGACCTCGTCCGCCCCACTTTTTGACTTTCTTCTACACTTAGGCTGCTAGAGCCTAAGTATAGGGGGGCCAATCGATTTCTATACATTTTTCCTTCTCTTTAGCTCTCCTACGCTTAGCACGAGCTATGTCTCTTTCCTCGCTCTTCGTGGTCTGAGGACATAGCACATGCTAAGTATAGGGGGGTGTGTATATATTACATATATACTTTACCCATAGCTCGTACTTTCGCGTATTTTTGTATATTTTACAATAATTACGGGTGGGTAAAAATTGAAAAAAAATTTATACTTGTATATTTTATAACACTTTTACAACTCTTGTAAATTATTGTAAATTAGGCGGTATACCAAAAAAAAAGAAAATAAAAATTAGGCTTCTTATTTACTCTTGCATATCATCTCTGCATCGGAAAAGAAAAGAAAAAGAGTCTTGCATTTTCATTCATCTTCATAGCATGACATCTGCATCTCATCTGCATATCTTGCACATGCAAGGTGGAAAGCTAGTGGGTTCTGAACCAAGTTATGAGTAGATATTGAGGATGGACTTGATTTCACCTTAATCCACCTAATTTCAGAGGAACCTTATAGGAACTGGAGTTAATATTTCTCAGGTCACGTGACTTAATTCTTTGAGTCCGCAAGTCTATGTACACATGTCATCTTGATTAGTCTAGGTAGAATATCTCGTGCATACGCATGATTCTCATAGACAGTGACCTAACTTGGACAAGCACAATGCACGTAGCTCTTCAGGAATGAGATGGTGAGGAGGTAGAATCCTTTAGCTTGGAGTAGCACACGGGTGGAAACATCCGTCCTCCTCTAGGGAGGGTAGTGCGTCTCAAGCTAGTCTGGTAGTGTTGACGTCTAAGGACGGGATGCTGTGGGTTGCAATAATGCTTCAAAAGAGGGATAGTCTACTGGCTCAAGAGGAAAAACTCCTAATGTACATGCTGCACCTTGTGTGAGTTTTAAAATTTTTTTTGCAAAAACTCCAAAAAAATCAGACAGTTCCAAGTGAAAATAAAATACCTGTTGGAGTATGTATATTAGCAAAGAAATGCAGCTGGATGACTTGGCTACACTGGTCAGGCATCCCGGGATAGGTAGCTACACTGGCTACCGTCCATTCTTTTCTCTACCCCTTCCTCTTGAGTTGGCCGCACTTGAACTTAGAAGGGAATACCCCGCTCCTCGAGGAAAGAGTTACTGGATCGGGTTATTGAGTTACCTTGTTAGAGGAGGCTGGTTCCGAGTCATTTCTGATGTGCAGAGTTACATCTCACTTACACAGTACAAGTAAGAATCATAGTCATCAGAAATTTACGTTTGAGGATTTGTTCTGACCTGACGATTGAGGAGTCTTGAATAGAAGACTTGTGGAACTTGAAGGCTGTTAGGTCTTAAGTTCAGGTCCAAATAAGGTGCTGCAA
The DNA here is from genome assembly GCA_037367405.1 of Ottelia alismoides. Classification (NCBI taxonomy): domain Eukaryota; kingdom Viridiplantae; phylum Streptophyta; class Magnoliopsida; order Alismatales; family Hydrocharitaceae; genus Ottelia; species Ottelia alismoides. The sequence continues at coordinate 918,458 of JAZKJV010003880.1, forward strand.
CACAATTAATCCAAAGGTTGAGTCAAGCTCCATTTTTTAACTTTTGTTCATGACCTTGGTATGGAACCAAAAATCATTTCACTCTTGCATTTCATTTAGTTGCTCGGGGACGAGCAAGGTTTAAGTATAGGGGGTTGATGAATCTGTGATTCATCACTCTAAAAGTTAAAAATAGAGCCTTGTTCCCGAGTAAATAGAGGCATATTTCCCTTTATCATGCAAAAATAGCATTCATACATGCATTCATAATACAAGCATTTTAGCACTCCATTTGCATTAAATAAGAAGCCAAAATCACTTGTAAAATATCCACTCATTAAAATAAGCTCTCTCTTATATTATGTACACCTGTAGTTAATATAAGGAAGAAAGCGAAGAATGTCCTTTGTAAAATAGCCAATAAAGCCCTAAAGCCCTTTGACCATAAAATGCCATAGATCCCTCATACCAACTCCAAAATAGGTCTACTCACTTTCAGATTAATACACATTAAAAGACCTTTAAATTGATACTAGTTTCATCCAATTTGGAGCTCGTATGAAAAGGTTGGGTGTTGGGCCTCCACGTATACTATATATGTGTATATTTGTACTCTTGTATTTTTGTATCATATTTGACCTCATCTCCATCTTTGGTCAACATGAAACTTGTAGATCTACAACTTTCATGTTTTGAGTTTTTCCAAATTCGGCCTCCTTTTCTCCCTAAAACCATTTCTATTTTCAGCCAATCACAGCTGGCCACGTGGCGTCCTCTGGTTGCGCCACGCGGTTCGCTCCCCTTGCCCTAGCCGCCTGCGCCTCAGACCGTTGGATTTCCCTTTGAATCCAACGGCCCATCTGCTTCCACATGCGCCTTAAATCTCCACCGTCAGATCATCTCCAGGGCCTCATCTGATCCTCTCATCAGCGCCTTCACCACAGCGCGCCACGCATCGCACGTTGCGCCCTTGGATCATGCACGCCGCCCCTCCATCGCAACCGCTCATCCTGCCTTGCATCTCAGCCCTTCGATCTAAGCCCTAATCGCATCTCAGCCGCCCGGACGTGCTTCACCCCATCATGCCATGTGGCGCCATCACGTCCCTCTGATCAAGCCACCCCAGATGTAATCCACACCGCTCGTGCACGCTTTGCCACTGACGCGCCACATGGGGCAATCGCAACCTTCAAATCACCTCGCCCTTGATCTCATCCTAGACGCTCCTTATTGCTTTGATCTGGGCCGTTGGATCACAAGATCCAGCGGCCAGGGCTCCGTCTTCCACCTCCGGCGCCCCTCTCTCCCACGTTCTCGAGCTTGCGGAAGGGGCTGCCCCTTTCTATTCTTGGCCACGCTCCCTCCACCGTCGACGACCACCATCACCTCCACGATCAACCTCACTCGTACCTCATCTTCGCCAGCCACCTCGCTACCCACGTCGATCGCCAGCGACGCTCCATGAACTCCATGAATTTCACCCATCACCAGCCCGACCATCTACTTCAACCTATAAATACTCGAGCACCAACCGATTTCACACCCATCCGCCACCCCAGGGAAGTACCTCGAGCTCGGAGCGATTTTTTGGTGACAGCAATCGAGCGAATCCTTGAGCAAAGACCGGTATCTTCTCTGACGAGATCCTCGTTACCACCACCGTGTCGCAACCACTCCTCCACGTTGCTGCTTGAGCTCGGGACCTTACCGATCCCTCGAGCGACGACCTGGACCTCGACTTCGAGCTCCAAACCCCAGGTAATCCTTTCCATCTTCCTCCGATCTTCGTTTGATTTTTTTTACTTTTCTCCGAATTTATTCACGCTCCACCTGCATCTTCTCGCTCCGCTCTCACCTCACCGAGCTCTGCGACGGAGCTCTCATCCTCGCGTTACACTTCACACCCTCCGACGAATCACTTTGCCGTCTATCAGTTCCGGCTCCGCCACCTGGGCAGAGCACCATCGCCGAGCATCCTTTCACTCCGATTAGGCCTCGCCATCACATCCCACATCTCCACGACCGCACCTCGAGCTTCGGCTATCTCCTCTAATCCCCTGCAGGTACCCCCAGTCATTGACCGGAAGCTCATCAGAGCTCTTTTGGAGCTTCGCCGCAACCGAGCTCTGACGCCCCTCTCCTGCTCCTGAGACCACTAGAGCCCTCGCCGAACCGCCGCGCACTTCTGGGACATCTCCCATCTTCCGAAGAGCTTCACCGACACCAGAAGGGACGGGCGGAGCCAAGGTCTCATCGCCAGAGCCCCGCCAACTCCTCCGCAGGTGGCGGAGGACCATTGAGGGAGAAGCCCCAGCTACCGTTCGATCATCTCGATCGAACGGTCGACTTCACGCCACGTCATCCATAATCTGGAGCAACCGATAGCCGTGGGGTCTTTCTTTGATCCTACGAACAACATTCAGCCATGTCGCCATCCGCCCGGAGCTACAGACAGATGTTGGATCATATGTGATCCTACGGACCTCAACAAGCCTCGTGTCCATTCACTGGAGGAAGCCACCACCGTTGGATCCAATTAGATCCAGTGGTTCACAGTCATTCACGTCGACAACGGCATTCAACCAACAATGACCGTCGATCTCCATTAGGATCGCACGGTCATGATCACGCCACACACAACAACCGTTGGATCACTCTTGATCCAACGGTCTTCAGCACGCCACGTCGACGAAGTCCGAGCCTCTTCCCCGACCCTAGGCTCGGACCATCCGAGGCTAGCCGAGCCTCACTCCAGACCTCCAGGAGCCCCCGAGCCAAGCCCCTAGCCTCCGACGCCGCCCGAGCCTAGGCCGCCCCACATGAGGACCACGTGCGGCCTGGGTAATTTACACAGAGGCCTTGGGAGCTTTTCAAAATTGCTAAATGGTCCCTGTGAAGCGCTCCCACGTGAGAAGCACGTGCCCAGTGGAGAAATTGCATTCCACCCCCAGCATTATAGGTAATTGCATTTAAGTCCCTGCTAGCATGTTTTTTTTATGTAATTTTATTTTCTATATTGTAAATACACCCCTGTCTTTGCACCCATCCCTAGGTGTCATTTTGCATCATTTTGAAATTCTAAAAATTGCATGTTGTTGAGTAACTTGTCCTCTATTTGTTGTGACACTTGTCACATTTTTGTAATTGCAGTAGATTTTTGAATTAATTAATTGGTTGATTTTTGTGATATTTTGCCCAGTTGGACCTTTTAATTAATAATTAATTTTCTGTGACTCAAAAAATTCTCAAAAAATCACAGTAGCTCTAGGATAGTTAACTCAACCTTGCATAAAAATTTCATGCCATTTGCACACATATCGAGTCCTAAATAAATTCTTTAGTGATTTCCTTAGTTTAATTTTAATAGGTTCATTTCACATTATAATTAAGATTTGTCAATTTTCCTAGATTCCTTATCATTAGATCTATCTAGGATAATTTTTATTCCTAAAAAATGTGATTTAATATTTATTAAAATTAAATTAGTGAAAATCACCCTGTTGTTTTGTTTAATTCATAATTAATTCATTTAGTGTCGAAAAATTCCAAAAAAATTAGGGTCATCTGGCCAATTATTATAATTTTTGGACATCATTTGATACCTTAATTGAATTAAGTTTAAATTGGCTTGATTTTGGCATATGTCTGTATAGAAAATAAAAAAAGAACAAAAAAATTACTCCTCGAAAACCACACACTTGGAAATTTGCTAAAAATCTACTAAGGAGACAAATGCCTCCATGAGTTCGACCTTGGACTTCACCAAGTAAAAAAAGTTGCCACTCGATATTAATTTATAAAAAATTAAAAGTGGTTTTTGATTTTCTCTCGTTATCCGACTGCAATGAACATTGGTAATTAATTTGGACATTAACTTGCTCGAATTAACAAGGGTAGCGGGAGGCGTTTATCAAGCATTCATCATTGATTTGCCGCTTGCATTGCTTTCCCCACTCACTCCCTCTGATTTTTATGACTTAGGTATAAAAAGAATTGATTCCTCATTAAACACATGCGTTTTTTATTAAAAATCTAAAAAAAATTATAATCAATAAAATTAGGACTGCTAATATTACTTGACCCTAAAATCAACCAAAAAGAAAACCATTGTCTTGGGGCAAGTAATCCCCTCATTGTATTCATTTTAAATTGCTCACGTACAACTAAGGAGTAGTGCCCAAATCCCATCAAGCCTTCCTAAATATTTATACAACTTTTGCTTCTCACCTAACTCTAAAACAGACAAGATAAAAAGACTGAACTTTTACGATCTTCACCAAGTTGAGTAGGTGAATTGAGGGGTTTGTTTTGTGTACGTTCGTATGTGTTTGCTTGTGTGCATACTTGATCGTCTCTGCGTAGTTACGCCTTTTTCTCATTCCTCTTGACTTGACCATCATGCTCTCCCGATCATTTTCTTTTTGTTTTAAGATGGCCTACTGGAATGCATTTTACACGGACTTTGCAGATCCCTCGTATCCTCCATCCAGTCCACCTACTTTTTTCCAGGAGGACTTCGCTCCTGATTTTTGTTCATATCCGCATCAACCACAGTATCAGTCCTCGAATTTCTATCCATCACACCTCCACATTTTTGACCTTGACATCCACCTGAGACTAACCTGCTGGAGTCACCTTTGATGGCATCCACACTTGAGACCTTGACCCAGTTCATGGAGCATATGAATTCAAGTATTGACAACCTCACTTGCCTAAATAAGAGCCATATTGATGCTTCACGATCTGACGAATTGGATTCATTCAAAAACTTCAATGAGAGCTTACAATCGCCAAAAATACAAAAAATGAGAAAAATTGAAAATCCAAAAATTTATTCAGGAGACACTTTGGTGATTTATCTTGTGAGCAGAGGGTCCATTTGCCAGACCATCTTCCCACACATCCATTCACATCATGTCCCACGCTTGACCTTGAGGACTACACTGTACAGACTACTCTTTGTCATCCTCGTGTAGATGATGATTCTGATCTCCTCCTTTGTATGGAGGAGATCCAAAAATTCAAAAAAATATTGGTTGAACCTGAAGTGGTGGCCACTATTCATGAGATCATCCAGGCCCCACTTTACCAGTCCATGACCCAATTATCTGCTCCTCAACGTAAGAAGAGAAAGAGGAGGAGTAGATCTGAGCATCATATCTTGACCACGACCACTGCCCATTGAAGACGCCTCGTCTACCCTTGTCAATTCACTCAAATTAACGATCAAATTAAGTGTCAGGTTCGTTGCAGTCGGGTAATCAAGACTTCATCAAAAACACCACGAAGACTTAATGGAACTTTTAAGTTTAAACGACAGATTTATTTTACTTGGGCAAGCCCAAGGTCGAACTCAGGGAGACAGTTGTCTCCTTAGGTGAATTTTAAGTGAATTTTGAAGTCAGATTTTCAGAGGTTTCGGTCCTTTTTTTGCAATTTTTATGCAATAAAGGAAAAACAATGCAGTTTCGAGCCAATCTTTACAAGTTAATTCAGAAAGATGATCAATTGAAGTCCAAAATTTATGAAAATTGTCCAGAATATGGAATGCTATGAACCTATGTCTACAGTGTTTTTGGAATTTTTAGACTCTGTATGAATTGAATATGAATACAACATGAATGCAAGGTAATTTTCACAAAATTTAATTTTAATAAATAGAAAAACACGTTATTTTCAGATAAAAAAATTATCCTAAATGGATCTAAGTGTGATGAATCCATGAAAATTAATAAACCTAAAATTATATGTGAATTGGACCTATTAAAAATCAATTAAGCAAATCACTTTTGGTTTTATTCAGGCCTTGTTATGCGTGCAAATACAATGATTTTTGGGCACAGTGTAGAGTAATTTATCATAGGTCTAATATGATTTTATGGTGATTTTTGGAGCAATAAGGAATTTCATATGAATTAAAAGGCACACAGAGGGCAAACTATAGAAAATTTCAGCAATTTAATATTATGAAATTCCAGATAACTCACAAATATAAAACACGTGTCACATGAGATGGAGGATAAGTTAGGCTACAACATGCAATTTTTAGATTTAAAAATGATTAAAAATGGACACCTAATTATGTGTGCAAAGACATGGAACAAATTACAAATACAGGAAATAAAAGTTACTAAAATAAAATGTGTTGACAAGGACATATATGCAATTACCTATAATGCCAAGGGGGTGGATGCAAAATACCCAAAAAAGATACGCGCTCCTCGCATGATGCGCCTGGCAGGGACAAATATGTAATTTCTGAAAGTTGCAGGGACCTCTGTGTAATTTACCTAATCCTCATGAGAGAAAGACATGCAGGGCTAGGCTCGGACAGCGATCGAGGCTCGAGCGGAGGCTCGGGTGGCTTAGGAGGTTCGGATCAACCTTGGTTTTGCTTCGGTTACTCCGAGCCTAGGTTCGAGGACGAGTCTAGGAGTCTCCACGTGGCGAATGCTGGGCTGCTTGATTTGGAGCTATCCAACGGCTAAGGGAAATGGAAACATGGCTCGACGAGGACCCGTCAGATCTGGATGATCCAACGGTGGTGATGACTACTGGTATGAAGCGATGTGGGTGACTGAGATCCATCAGATCACGTTGGATCTAACAACGGCCAATGCGAACGACGTGGAGTGTTGCGAGATGTCAGATCCTCTCGTGATCAGACGTCAGCTGGAGCTTGATGGAGCGGGCGATGTGGCAGAGCAGTGGCCTTTGGATCCTTCTGATCCAACGATGGCGGGGCATAGGCGATGTGTCAAGACGAGAACCGTCCGATCGAGAAGATCGGATGGCAGCTGCACTGCATGCTCCTGCAGTCCGCCGCCTCCTGCGGCGGACTTGGTGGGGATCCGGTGAAGGTGGTCTTGTTCCGCCAACCTCCCTCTTGCTCAATGAAGCTCGCCGATAGCTCCTGATATGCTCGGATTGGTCGTGGAGGTGTCAGGGAGCTACCGGAGGTCATAGAAGTGTCTGGGAAGGTCCTCGGGCTGGAGATGTCAAAGCTCGAGTGATGCTCCGGCAACGTTACGATCAGTGAAAAGGAGGCTCCTGCAAGGTTAGCTAATGCCAATAAATGGAAGCTCATGCTCGTGGGAGTGTGTGCGTGTGCAGTGTGAGGCGTGGAGCAGAGTGGAAGTGGGTTGGTGGTCCTCCTCTGCTATGGCAGCAGAGCTATGGTCGGAGATGTAATTCGACAGGTCATCGGGGCAAATGAAGGAGTGCATGAAGATCAGAGATTCAAGGCGAAGCTCGGTGGATAGTCGATGGAAGGTGAACTCAATTGGAGAGGGCGGAGAAATTGCGAGAAAATCGAGATGAACAGAGAAAGAAGATCTGAGGAGAATGGAGGAGTCTACCTGGGGTTAGAAGCTCGGATAAGAGCATCTTGGTCTTTGCTCAAGGGCCGGTAGCGTCCCGATCTTGAGCAACTCATTGGAAGAGCTTCTACACGACGGAGGTATGCCACGGATCTCGCCGGAGGTAGTCGACCGTCTTTGCTCAATGTCGTGCCCACTCGCTGTCACCGATGAGGAGAGTAGATCTCGGGGGTGCCTTCTGCTATGGCGGATGGGGTGAATATTGGTCGGAGGTGCGGTATTTATAAGGATAAGGTGGAGTTACAAGCGATGGAAGGTGTGGTTCGAGTGGGGTTTGTGGAGCGAAGGAGAGGGTGTCATGGGAATCATGGTTGCTGGTGAGGATGGTGGAGGTGTGGGCTTCATCGTGGAGCGGTCAATGGGTTGAGAGGGTGGTTGTAGTGGAGGAGAAAATAGTAAGGGGCCGGCGAGTAGGCGAAGTTGGTGACGTGCGCGAGGAAGGCGGTCTGAGGTAGGAGATGACTTCTCAGCCGTCGGATCTTGTGATCCAACAGTTGAGAGGTGGGCGCTCACAAGTGGCTCATATTAGATCAAATGGGAGGACGATCAAGGGCTGAGGGTGAGACACGTGGTGAGAGTAGGTGAGGGCGCTGAAGGACCACCCAGATGTGATCTGAGCCGTTATCCAAGGGCCGAGAAATAAGACGGATTGAACGGTGGTGATCTGGTCCTTGAGACGATGATCCAATGGACATTAGTGTGCCATGTGGAAGGCTATGGATGTGGCAGGCGTCAAAGGCCGAGATGAGATCTGGCGATCGAACGGATGTGGAGAGTTGCGGGATGAATGGTCAAGATCTGAAGGAAGGGGCAGCCATAGGGTGGCTATGAGTGTGACGTGTGGCGCTAGGAGAAGGCGGCGCTGGAGAACGGACCAGATGCGATCTGGGCCTTGATCGGGCGGTCGAGGTTTGATGCGACATGGATGTCTGGGATTTAGAAGGAGAAGGAGCCATCAGATGGTGGAGAAAGAAGGGCGCGTGGCACGTTATGAGCGGGTCGTGTGGTGCAACTAGAGGTCACCACGTGGCCTGCTATGGATGGCTGAAAGAAAATGTGAGATAAGGGAGAGAAGATAGCCGAATTTGGAAAAACTCATAACATGAAAGTTGTAGATCTTGTTGAGATCTACAAGTTTCATGTTGACCAAAAATTGAAATGAGGTCAAATAAAGTATGAAAATACAAGGGTACAAATGTACATACATATAGTGTACAATGGGGTCCCAAAACCCAAGTTTTGTTTACGAGCTCCGATTTAAATGAAATTGGTCTCATTTTGTTGTCTCTAAATGTGTATTAATTTAAAAGTGAGTAGACCTAGATCGGAGTTTGTATGAGAGAGATAGTCTAGAATGCTATGTTTTAGAAATCCTAAGACTCTAAGTTGATTCTTGTGTTAATCAAAAGGAATTTAACTCCTCTAATTATTAGACTCTCAAGATAAATACATACATACATACATACATACATACATACATACATACATACATACATATATATATTTGTATTTTTAAGAAGTGTGATTTAGAGTTGACTGCATCTACAAGAGTAGAGTCAAAATTTCACCAAAAGTTCCAATCTTAGAAGCTCTCCTAAGGACCCAATCCTCAATTTTAGATAAAAAATCTAGTCTTGCTTCAATCCACCGTCTATTTAGTTCATCAGACTTCAAATGTATAGATGGAAGGCCAGATTTAAGGAGGATATAGGATTGTGTACTTATTTTCACGTCCTCTCATTAGAACATGATTCTCTCAAGTGCCAATACTCAACATAATTTTGTTTTTCATTGTGCCAATTAGTGTGTCCGTCAAAAAGAATTTTGAGTCGTATGTACTTGTTTTCCAGGGAGTACATCGGAGTACGTATTCTTTAAGCATCTAATATACTTTTACCCAGACTTGTATTGCTAACGATGTAGAGTCCTTTTTGAGGTACTAGACCGACTCATAAAAGCCTAATGATTTGGTCCAAGTGGACACTTAAAGGTTGGGAGCGCTCGCCTTAAATATAATAGATTATATATTTTAACTTTGTAATGTGATGAGCTATTCTTTATTTCACTTTTTTTATTTGAGGGAACATCCGTTTCTTTTTGGCTAGCTCCACTGCTTTCACCAAGGATTGGTGCACATTAATCAACTTATTAATTTAATGTCACCACACCCCAGCACTTTAGGTCAAAGTCAAGAGATAACATGAGAACACGTCCCATACTTGCTAAATTGCTGACACTCAGGTTTCATGAAGCTGCCATTAAATTAATACACTCAGAGCTTCATATATATCAATTCCTTGAGCTTCATATATATCAGTGATTTGACTTGATATATATGAAGCTTGAGTTTGAAATTGATATATATGAAGCTCAAGGTATCACTCAGAGCTTCATATATATGACCATCCTCGAGCTTCATATATATCAATTCCAAATTCAAGCTTCAAATCCCAGTCTCCTCAGTGATACCTTGATTCATCTCAATCATGAATGTAGTCGTGCATGTGAGTGATAGTCAAATTCTTTTAAGGGAGATCAAGCATGTGATATAGCATACATATCTTTTAATTAGGGAAATTTGAATTGTTAAGCCCAATACCCTAACCATTAAGACAAGATAACACTAAGTCTATGAACTCCTTAAACTCATTGTTAAAGATCATCTCAAGCCTTCCAGAGATAAACAATAATTAATAAGTTAGTGAGTTAGTTATTTACAAAAGGATTAAGGAAATATTAGCTTCATTAAGACAAGGAAAATAGAATGGGTGCCCTTGACAAAACATTACAAACTTCAGCTCCTTAAAAATCAAGATTGGACTTTCGAGGTTTAAAATCACAAGTTGCCTTATGTTTCAATTGTTTCCTCCTCGTAGAGAATACTTCGGAATCTAAATAAGAAAGATCTATATCGACTTGGAATTTCAACCTTATATAATGTTGCCATTCTTCCTCAAAAGTGATGTCCTTATCTACATGGAAAGCCTTAATTTTATTCACAATCATGGGAGGATGAATCAAACCTTGAAATCCTGCTTATGGGTTTTCATTAGAAAAAAACTTGACACAAAAGGATGACCCAACTTACATGAAATGTGATACTCCATAAAATGGACATTCTCAATAAATGGTGTTGGCACCTGCATATCTAATTCTTCTATCAACAGATCATCTTCTTCAGTTGAAATCACTCTTTTCAGTGAACTCTTTATCAACTTAATCTTCCAAAATATGGAATTGAAATCCAAACTTTCCTCCATGTTGGACTCTGTAAAACTCAAAGGCAAAACAACCTTATAAAGAAAAAGAACAAAACGATCCAGTGAACCGTCGCAACCACTTAGAACACTAAAACATCAGAGGACACTAAAGAGACACAACAGAATTAGTGATATATATATATATATATATATTATTTAATTTCTTAACTTCCTTAGAAAAATATTGATTGTCCTAAACTCATATGATTAGTTGCTTCTACTTTCAGCTAGTATAGATGTAAGTACATACCATTAGACGACTACCCGTATTACTTAAAGACGGTGCCAAACGTGTTGTCTTTTAACCACTCACTCTTCTAAGAAAATAATTCCCTCACTGAAAAGTAGATAATCATTTTAAGTCTAGTAATCACAATTGATACTAAAGAATTTATTTTAATTTTCTGATTTTTATTTATTAAAGGTAGAGAGTTAAACAATTAGTTAGAATCATTTACACCCTTAGCTTTCAAAAGAATTTTTGAAAACTTTTTGCAAATATTGTCACATATATATTGGTTTCAAAATATTTTACAAAGATTTTTAAAACAAATAAAGCTGTATTTTTTTACAAACTATGTAAATTTTTTTTGAAAACCATGTGAATATATATACAATTTTCAAAAATTATTTTCAAAACATTTTATACAAAAACCAATTTCAAAAATGTAATATGATACTCGTAACCCCAATAGTTTGAAAAGAATTTTCAAAAAATATAATCTACAGATAAAGTATACATGTAATATTTACGGTAGACCCCCCCCCTATACGTAGCGTTTGCTATGTCCTCATAGCACAATGTGATATGAATCCATAACTCAACTTAGCATAAAAGAGTGTAAGAACTAATTTCTGGAATATGACAGGTGTAATAATGAGAAAGGATACGTCAGAAAGAATATAAAGGGATGGTTCCCCCCTTTACTGAGGATTTGAAAAACCTAAGTAATGAACAAGAGATAAATGCATAGAAGAGACCTCATAATAAACAAAAGAATGAATAATAGAGAATGCATAGGCAAATTCCCCCTATACTTAGGCCGAGTATAGCCTAAGTATAGGTAGGAAAAAGAATCAAAGTCAAAGGAAATCAACAAGAATAGAATCAGAATGAATACTAATCTTCTGATATTGAATCTTGTGATGTGAATCTATCATGATGATCTTGCCATATCTGCAAAATCTAAAACGAAGCCAATCAACATGAAGTCAATCAACTCAATAGGAGTTAACCTTTCCTTGGATTATACAAAATGCTTAAGTAACAACCCGTTAACCAAAAAGGAAGATGCAATCTCTGAAAGCTCTGCAATCCCTACACTACCATTCTCATGCACTTCCTTAACTATAAAAAGACCTGTCCACTTTGATTTAGGTTTCCCGTGGAAAATTTTTAACTTCGTATTAAACAACCATAACTTTTGTCTCGGTCTAAAGTTCTTGTATCTAATATGCTCATCATGCCACCTCTTAACTTTGTACTTATAAATCATACTTTTGTTATATGCTCGGTTTCAGATTTCCACTATCTCAATTAGGTCAAGGTCTCTACACAATTTTCCCAAGTGATAGCTCCAATTTATCTTCTTTATTGCCCATTCAGATTTGCATACTAATTCAGCAGGCAAAAATACATGGCGTGCCATAAATCATCCTAAAAGGTGAAGTGCAAAGAGGTGTCTTGTAGGCCATTCTGTAAGCCCACAGAACTTGGTCCAACAACTGAAACCAGTTCTTCCTATCTGGACAGATTGACTTTTGGGGAATGCTCTTCACCTCCCTATTGAAACCTCTGCCATGTTGCTAGACTGTGGATGGTAAGGACTTGTTATTATATGCTCAAATTCATAGTCCTTTTCTAAAGATTTCATCATTCCATTCATGAAGTGGTTACCCCCATCAAATATCAAAACTCTAGGTACCACGAACAGTGAAATGATATGATCCTTTGTGATCTTGTAGACAGTCCTACTGTCTACAGTGGGTTGGAATAGCCTCCACCCATCACGACAAGTAATCTACCGCAAACAAGATGTACTCAAAACCTTGTCTATTAGGGAAGGGACCCATGAAATCTATGCCTCAAGCATCAAAGACATCACAAAAAAATCACAGGCTGCATAGGCATCTCATCTCTAGAACCAACAGTCCCTCCCATCCTTTGGTAAACAGGGCACGCCAGTACAAAATCAGTGGTATCTCTAAACTAGGTTGGCCAAAACAAACCACATTGTAGCACCTTGTGAGTGGCTCTCTTTCCTGAATGATGTTCTCCAGTCTATAGTGAATGACAATATGTGAGGACACTCTAGTATTCCTCCTGAGGAATAAACCTCCTCCAGACACAATCTGGTCCCTCGAAGAAAGAGGAATGGATCCTCCCAATGTTATCTCTTTAAATCTGACTTGAGTTGGTCTATACTGCTCTTAGTCCAACCATGGGGAACTTGCTTTGATACAAGGAAGTTTACCATGTTGGCATACCATGGGAACGAGTCAACAACACAAATCAACTCATCTGGAAAAGTCTCTTGAATAGGCTCAGATCACGGGAATCCTTAATCTCAATCCTAGAAAGATGATCAGTCACTACATTTTTGACTCCAGGTTCATCCTTAATCTCCAAATCAAACTCTTGAAGTAACAATATCCACCTAAGAAAATGTGCCTTCGCATCCTTCTTTTCCATGAGATACCTAATGGACGAATGATCGGTGTAAACTATCACTTTTGAGCCGAATCACAGATCTAAACTTCTCTAAAGCTCAAACTATTGCAAGCATTTCTTTTTCGATCACTGTATAATTTCTTAGTGCTGGATCCAAAACTTTGCTTGTGTACGGAATAGTGAATGAAATCCGATCTCATCGCTTCCCCAATACGACTCCTATAGCAAAATCCGAAGCATTGGCCATGATCTCAAAGGGAAGAGACCAACCAGGAGCCTGCAGAATTGGTGAGCCACAAATCTTCTTCTTAAGGAGCTCAAAGGTCTCAAGACACTTGTGATCTACAAAGAACACGATGTCCATTCCTAAGAGCTTATTCAAGGGTCGAGCAATTGATGAATCTGTGATTCATCACTCTTAAAGTTGAAAATAGAGGCTTGTTCCCTAGTAATCAGGAGCATATTTCCACCAATATTACATAATTAGCATTCATGCATGCATTGATAACATCTACATTTTAACATTCGCATCTGCATGAAATAAAAAGCCAAAATCGTCTATAAAAATCACCTATCTAAATATATTTTACATTAACCCTAAATCCCATAAATACACTCTATAGTGTATATATTACTAGCAATAATACAAGAAAAATACCAGAAAAATGCTAACTTGTAAAATTGACAAATAAAACCCCAAACATAGTTGGAGACCATGGACCTTAGAATACACAAATCTCTCTCATACGACCTCTTATTTAGGTCTACTCATTTTTAAAATAATACACATTCAAAGACCTTCAAAATGAGACTCATTTCATTTAAATCGGAGCTCGTATGCAAAACTTGGGTTTTGGCCCCCCATTATATACTATATGTATGTATATTTGTACCCTTGTATTTTAATACCTTATTCGACCTCGTTTCCGTTTTTAGTCAACATAAAACTTGTAGATCTCATCGAGATATACAACTTTCATGTTCTGCGTTTTTCCAAATTGGGCCATTTTCTCCCTATTATGTCATATTCTTCCTCAGCCACTCTGATTGGGCCACGTGGCGCCCTCTGGTTGCGCCATGCGACCCTACTCATCACGCACCACGCATCTCTCTTTTTCCACCGTCCGATGGCGCCTACTTCCCCCAGATCTCAGCCATCCATTCTGCCACTCATTTCAGTCGTCTAATCTAGGCCAAGATCTCATCCACGTTGTTTGCTAGCGCCTTAACCTCAGAATGCCATGTGGCTCCATCTTCACCACCCGATAATAGCCCCAATGATTCCATCTACAACGTTCATTCCAAATAAAAACCCAACCCTCGGATCATCATCCTAGATCTCATTCATGTCGTTGGTTTCCACCTCATTCTCAGCCCTCCACATGGCCACATCTCGACCACTGGATCTTTTCCAAGACGCCCCCATCTCAGCCATTCATCTCTACTATGATTCTAGTCGTTCAATCCCCACTTCTGATTCAATCTCCATTGTTCTTAAGCGTCGCGTCCCCATTCCGCCATGTGGCTCGCCTCCCGCCCTTCGATTGCATCACTTGGATCTGATCCAGACCCTTCTCTGGCACTTCGCTCAGAGCCATTGGATCACTAGATCCAACTGTCGAGGCATTTCCATCTACCTCCGCAAGCCCCTCGCACACGTTGCCCCACCTCGTGACGCTGCCTCCCCATTTTTTTTGGCGCCACCATGACCACCATCTCCTGCCACTGACACCTCCACAACGTAGCCCGACCTCCACCATCCTCGCCAGCACCCATGATCCCAATGACGCCCTTCCTCTTCGCTCCACACCTCCATCGCCTGGATCTCCATCTCTTCCCTATAAATACACCACCCCATCCGCCATAGAGAGAGGTGTCCTAAAGCTCCAAGCTACCCATTGGTGATAGCAATTGAGTGTGAAAGCATGTGACGATAGGTCTTCACCTCCGACGAGATCCACAGTGTATCCACGCCGTGCCGCAGCTCCTCCAACGAGCTGCTTGAGCTCGGGCTCTCTACCGTCCCTCGAGCGACGACCGAGAGCATCCTTCGAGCTTCCAATCCCCAGGTAGACCCCTTCATTCCACCTCCGATCTTCTTCTTGTTTTACGTTGTATTTCTCTTATATTTTCTGCCTTCCTGGATTGACATCGCGCTCCACCAACTTTCCACCGAGCTCTTCCTTGGAGCTCTGATCTTCGTGCACCCTTTCGTTCGTCCCCACGACACATCGCACCCTCTCCGATAATAGCTCTGCCTTCACGGCAAAGGAAGATCACCGGTCACCTTTCGCTCCGCCCTCAGGCCTCACTCGTACATGCACACACTCCCACGAGCATGAGCTCCTATTTTCTGGCACGATCTAACCCTGTAGGCACGTTATCTTCACCGGTCGGATGTCTCGCCGGAGCTCCTTCGAGCTTCAACGCCGCTGGCCTCCAGACCGCCCTCGTTTCCACCAAATCTCCCGACAACTTCCTGACACTTCCACGACCGATCCGAGCTAACCAGGAGCCACCAGCAAGCTTTACCTGCCATGGGGGAGGGCGGTGAAGTCAGGATCACTTCACCGGAGCCCCGCCAAGTCCGCCGCAGGAGGTGGCAAACCTAAGGAGCAAGACAAGCAGCTACCATTCGATCCCCTTTATCGAACGGTCCCGATCGAGCCACGTCGCCCGGTGCCCGCCACCATTGGATCAGGAGGATCTTACGGTCCTTACGCAGCCATGTCGCTCCTCGCCAGCAGCTCCAGCCTCTATTGAATACATCTTGATCCCATGGCCAACATCGAGCCCGTCGCCCCACGTCTGAAGCCATCGACGCCATTGGATCATACTGATCTGACGGTTCCTAGGCGCACCACATCTCCATCCCCCGCAACCGTTGGATCTCTCCAGATCTTACAGTCCAACACGCGCCATGTACTCCCACCGAGCCTCTTCCCTGACCCTAGGCTCGGAGCAACCGAAGCAGCACCCAAAGCACGACCGGACCTCCAGAGCCTCCAAGCCTCCTTCCGAGCCTCCAAAGTCTCCTGGGCCTAGTACCTCACGTGTCTCTCACATGAGGGACATGTAAATTTCACAGAGGCCCCTATAACTTTCAATAATTGCAAATCAGTCCCTTCTAGGTGTGTCACGCGTGGAGCGTGTGTCCCCATGGAAAAATTGCATCCATACCACCTGCATTATAGGTATTTGCACTTTAGTCCATGTATGCACGTTTTAGTTTAAGTAGTTTTATTTCTTGTTTTGTAATTTGGTCCCTGTGTTTGCATGCATATTTAGGCATTCATTTATCATCATTTTTAAATTCCCAAAATTGCATGTTGTAGCTTAACTTGTTCTTTATCTTTTGTGACATGTGTCATATTTTTGTGACTTCATAGAATTTAATAATATTAGTTTTGTGGAATTTGACATATTTTGCCAACTGTATGCTTCGAATTAAATATTAAATTATTTGTTGCTCCAAAAATCACCATAAAATCACATTAGACTTTGTTTAAAGTTGTTCTACACTGTGCCCAAAAATCTTAGCAGTTGCACGCATCACGAGGCTTGAATAAATCAAGTTGTATTTTGCCTAATTGATTTTTAATAGATCTAATTTACATCATTTTTTAAGTATATCATGTTTCCTGTATTCATCTCATATAGACCTATATAGGATAATTTTTATATCTAAAAATAATGTGCCTTGGTGTTTATTAAAATTAATTTTGCAAAAACTACCCCGCATCCATATTAAATTCATATTTAATTCAATTATGGTCTAAAATTCCAAAAAAAATGCATTAGCTTAATCTCATTGCATATCATCTTCTGGGCAAGTTTCATTAATTTTGGACCTCATTTGACTATCATTTGTGATTTAACCTTAAAATTTGTCTTGAAATTGCATTTTGTTTTCCTTAATTGTATAAATATTTCTAAAAAGACCAAAAAACATCTTCTGAAAATCTGACATCGAGATTAAATAAAAATTCACCTAGGGAGACATCTGCCTCCCGGAGTTCAACCTTGGGCTTGCCCAAGTAAAATAAATCTGTCGCTTGGATTTAATTATACATTAAATTTGAGTGGTGTTTTTGACGAAGTCTCTATTACCCGACTGCAATGAACGACAAAACTTAATTCGATCACTAATCTGTTTGAATTAACAAGGGTAGCTGAGTCGTTTTCGAAATGGCACCGTTGGCGGAGAGGCACGGCTTTGGTTAATTCTTAAGAAATTTTGATTTCTGATTTTCCACCCTCGGGTAGTTCCCGGCTTTTCATCTGAATATTTTATGTTCCAATTTATTTGTTTATTTTGTGTCGTACTTTATCTAACCTCCATTTATTTTCGTCCGAGGAATACGAGGAGCTGAAGGCGCTTCGTCAAGCGAGCTGAGGATCCTGCATTAAAATAATTTGAGAGTTTTTGTAAGGACTTGTAACTTTTCTATTATTTTATTTTTTCTGCATTTTTTCAGCGGTTCCCGTTTAGGTTCTCGCGTATGTAAGTATAGTAAAAACGTCTCCCCGATGTTGTGTGGATTGGTTTGCGTAGAATAGGACTGCACTTGCGGCTCTTAGAGCTACTTTAGGACCTGTTTGTGCTTGTAAAAATCTAGGACCACACTTTACACTTAAAAGGCACACTTAGACCGCAGATCATAGCCTAGTTCCATCTGTTCATCACTCACTAATAGAACTGCTTGTCTAGGAGCGACTTTTATCAATTGCATTTCATGTAGTTTAAAATTTTCAATTTTGTTTTGCATCCTGTATAAAAGCAAAAGGAATATTGTAAGTCTTCCCTACTTGGCATTCATCATTGTTTTCTCGTGCATCGGATTTTCTCGACTCCTCCCCCTTGGTGTTTAAAACTTAGGTCTAAAGGAAATTGGGACTTGACGATAGGCGTGCTTTGTGGTTGAACTAATCAAGTGATCATGTAACTTAAAACCAAAGCTGCTAAACAAAATTGACCAAAAAAATAAATAAAATAGGAGATTCTGTTTGCGGGAGAGCAACCCGACTTGATTTCAGGCTTAGTGAGGGTACAGAGCGTGTGTGCACACCTTAAGGCAGAGCCAAAAATCCCTTCCTTCCATATTGCATACCCCGATCCGAGCAAATATCACATGCTGAACTATGGGTTCAACTGACCAGCGCCAAGTAGCCTCCGCCTACTCTGGTAGGTAGATAGGGACGAAATTGCGGTGCACCGCGACAAGTTGCTAGTAGCCTCCGCCTGCTCTGGCAGGTAGATAGGGGCGAAGTTAAAGCCTTGTTAGCCTTCGCCTACTCTGTAGGTAGATAGGGGCAGGTCCTTGAACTTTCGGCTGGTGATAGGAGCAGAGAAAGGAAGGACGTCGGTATCTTAGGCAACATGTTAAACAGGGGAGACACATCCGGCTTTTAGTCGACTCCCCTATAGGCCACATAACCTTTGCTACTTGCTTGAAAAATTCACACTTACAATCAACCAGAGTAATCAGACTCGATTTCGAGTCCTTCACCGTGTTGAGTGTGAACTCAAGGTTTGCTCTTGTGTTTGTCTTTGTACCTGTCAGTGTGTGTTATCCCGTGTAATTGCACAATTTCTACCTCGATCTGCTTACATCCATCCTTTCATCCACAAGATGTCGGGATATTGGTCCCCATACCCTGAGACCTCTGGTTATTCCTCCTTGACCATATACCGTTCATCTTCGCCTTCTTCCATGTATCCTCCGCCATCCACGGGAGACCCTTACCCATGGTCGGTTCCATCTCAACCCGAGTATGAAGTCAGAACTTCGATTGACTTCTCCACTTCTTCGCATTTCCCACCTACTCCATATTCTAACACTCCGGGACCACTTCCATCTTGGGATGACTGTCCTTATTCTCGAGAGCTTGCTGGAATCAATGAACCATATGAAAAGCAAGCCATTGTTGAGACAGATGACTAGCATAATAACATGGTCTATCGAACACACCGAATAGAAAGGCATGCACCTTATGATCTTCCTGACTTGATTGACCCTATTAATCAAACCTACATTGACCAGCCTTCAGAGCCTATAGGGGATTGGACTCACGAATTCAATCTAAGAGCCCCCTCTTTATTGACTCCATCATATAAGGCTCCAAACAATATCTGTCGTTCGGATGGTCTATACTCAACCCAGAATTACATGCCAGAGTCTAGGTATGTTGAGTATGAGACCCCAATATTTCAGCAGTATCCTCCAATTGAGAAGAACTCTCCCATGATTTGTCATGAGAACATTTTGGAGGATGACATTTCTCGACTCATCGCAAAAAATGAATCATTTGGTGCCAAGATGAGAGACATCATGGAAATATTGCACTCAATTTCTGCCAGCCTCGGTATGAAAGTGGAAAAGGAAATAAGTAGATTTGATGTTGAAAATTGAGCGAGCATTAGGGAACCCACACATCATGTACAACTGGAGTCACTTCTACCTTCCTCTTCTACTAATCCCTTGCCTTCTAATCCAGAGTCTGACCATTCGTCCATCAAAAATATAAAAAAAATGAAAATCTCAAAATGACCAAAAACATTGAAAAATCAGAAAAATTCATAAAAACTGAAAATGAGCTAAAAAAATTGGATCCTGTCATAAGGGAAGCACTCGATGAAGAATATTAATCCTCCCTTAATAAAGGCCGTAGATCACTTCCCCGACCTCAAATGATTTGTGAGAAGTAAATTGGTGCCTAAGAGGTCGGGCAATAACAGGACAAGGACTGAAAGACACATAGTGTCTATGGCCACCTCCTTGGTGATGGGGAGAAAGACCAAGAGCCGCAGAGTGAAGCGGTTGCCTAGGGTTGATTGTGAAATCAAAGACATTACCTTTTCCCATGCAAGAATCGATGATGACTCACCGATAAATATCCTCCCGACCTCTATGTTTGACAAGCTCTAACTCAGGCCACTCAGGAAGTTGAGAGAGATCGTTCAACTGGCTGATCGATCTATCAAACAATCGAGAGGAACCATTTCAGTCATCATTACTTTCCAAGGTGCTCTACTCTAGGTAGACTTCACAATCATTGACATTGAGCACCGAGGTGAGTTCTCCTAGTCTCTGATTATTCTCGGGAAGCCGTTCTTAGCCTTGGCTAAGGCGACAATAGATTGCGAGACTCGGGAAATCAATTTTACAGCATTGGGAGCGCTTCGACCTCACACATTCTTTGATACACTTTACTCTAAGGTGACCCGCATATCCGCTGACAGTCGTGACCATCGAGAGGTAGATGAGTCCCACCTCTTTGCTGCATCAGAGAGATCGACTGTCCAGATGACCGTTGGTTCAAAGACTCCCCACACCTCCACTTCATCAACTGCTTGCACCACCACCGAGACAACTTCTAAGGAGGACTCACGACTAGAAGCTATCATTGAGTCGAACACGACCTTTGTTGATTACCTTGACCATTTTGATGATCCGACACAAGAGCCTAATAATGCCAAGACAACTGAGATCACTATCACCTTCTCGAGAAGTGTGCTGACCCTTCAGGAATATTACAATCTATATGGTGACTCATCTGATGAGGAACCCATGGTCAGTACCACACCACATCCCTAGCCTTCAAAGAAAACAACCAAGACTAAATTTGCTCCACATAAAAACACGGTTACTCCCTCCTCTAGTCGGTTATCTAGTGAGAGGAAGTCGAGAATGGATTCCTCAAGGTGTTCCTCGGAACCCCTTAAGGTGCGTCGCTCTCAACTCTCACTTAATGATTCAGGTTCTAGAAAACCGACCAAGAAAGTTTCCTTCAACATCCGGAGAAGGAATTTTCAGAGGATTCCTCATCGGGTCCGGATAAGGTGGCTTATATGAGTGAACTCAGTTCGGGTATTCTCAAGCCATATTTGAGCAAGCTGCCGTGTGTCGACCCACGTTGGACAATTCCTTCACCTCATTACTATTCATATAAGGCCAATTTGGACAACGACACACTTGTATATTCCTCACCTCCTCATTTACGCAAGAAGTTCGTCACAAACCTTCTTGATCCTTGTATATTCTCACTCCTCCTTGTATATATTTTCTTTCCCTCCCTCCCTAGTGATTCGAATCACTCGCCCCGGCTCCATATCATTTCATTTTATGGCTATACTTAGAATGACCAGATTCTAAGTATAGGGGGAAGAGTGACCCGAGTCTATTCACCATTCGTTGTACATCCTCCAGATCCCATCGATTCTCAGGGGGACCGATGCCCACCATGTACATACTCATCCATTTCCACTCTTACCCTCGCCTGCCCAATTTTTGATCTTCTTCTACACTTAGGCTGCCAGAGCCTAAGTATAGGGGGGCAGAGCGACTTCTATACATTTTGTTATTTTAGCTCTCCTACTCTTAGCACGAACTATGCCTTTTTCCTCGCTTTTCGTACTTTGAGGACATAACACATGCTAAGTATAGGGGGCGTGTATATGTTACATATATACTTTACCCAATCTCGTACTTTCGCATATTTTTGTATATATAATGCAATAAATATGGGGTGGATAAAAATTGAGGATTTTTTTGTAAAATACATGTATATTTGTAATATTCTTGTATATTTTTTGGAAAAAAATAAAAAATAAATATCAAAGGCTTCTTATTTACTCTTACACATCATCTCTGCATCTAAAAAGAAAGAAAAAGAGTCTTGCATTTCATTCATCTACATAGCATGTCATCTACATCTCATTGACATATCTTGCATATGTAAGGTGAAAAGCTAGTGGGTTATGAACCAAGTTATGAATAAATGTTGAAGAGGGACTTGATTTGACCTTAATCCACCTAATTTCAAAGGAACCTTATAGGAACTGGAGTTACGATTTCTCAGGTCAAGTGACTTTATTCTTTGAGTCCGCAAGTCTATGTTCACATGTCATCTTTATTAGTCTAAGTATAATATTTCATGTATACACACGATTCTTTTAGACAGTGACCTAACTTGGACAAGCACCATGCACTTAGCTCTTCATTGATGAGGTGGTGAGGAGGTAGAATCCTTTGGCTTGGAGTAGCACACGGGTGAAAACATCCATCCTCCTCTAGGGAGAAAGTGCATCTCAACCTAGTCTGGTGATGTTGACATCTAAGGACGAGATGCTGTGGGTTGCAATAATGCTTCAAATGAGGAATAGTCTGTTGGATCAAGAGGAAAAACTCCTGATGTACATGATGCACCTTGTATATAGTTCAAAAAAAGAAAAAAAGAAAAAAAAGAGAAAATGCAAGAACTCCAAAAAATTAGACATGCCTGAATGAAAATAAAATACCTGCTGGAGTATGTACATTTACAAGAAGTCTGCAGCTGGATGACTTGGCTACACTGGTCAAGCATCCTGGGATAGGTGGCTACACTGGCTACCGTCCATTCTTCTCTCCACCCCTCCTCTTGAGCTGGTCGCACTTGAACTTAGAAGGGAATACCCCGCTCCTCGAGGAAAGAGTTACTGGACCGAGGAATTAGAGTTACCTTGTTAGAGAAGGCTGCTTCTTAGCCATTTCTGATGTAGAGAGCTATCTTTCACTTACATAGTTCAAGTAAGAATCATAGTCATCAGAAATTTGTGTTTGAGGATTTGTTCTGACATGACTATTGAGGCGTCTTGAATAGAAGACTTGTCGAACTTAAAGTCTGTTAGGTCTTAAGTTCAGATCCCAATAAGGTTCCGCCACAGAATTAATCAAAAGGTCGAGTCAAGCTCCATTTTCAACTTTTGTTCATGACCTTGGTATGGAACCCAAAATCATTTCACTCTTGCATTTCATTTAAGTTTCTCGGGAACGAGCAAGGTTTAAATATAGCGGGTTGATGAATCTGTGATTTATCCTCTTAAAGTTGAAAATAGAGGCTTGTTCCCTATTAATTAGGAGCATATTTCCACCAATATTTCATAATTAGCATTCATGCATGCATTGATAACATCTGCATTTTAGCATTTGCATCTGCATGAAATAAGAAGCCAAATTCATCTATAAAAATAATCTATCTATATATATTTTACATTAATCATAAATCCCATAAATTCACTCTATCCTGTATATATTACTAACAATAATACAAGAAAAATACCAGAAAAATGCTAACTTGTAAAATTGACAAATAAAACCCCAAATCAAATAGGAGACCATAGAGCTTAGAATACACATATATGTCTCATACATCCTCTGATTTAGGTCTACTAAAATAATATACATTCAAAGATCTTCAAAATGAGACCCATTTCAATTAAATTGGAGCACGTATGCAAAACGTGGGTTTTGGGCCCCCATTCTATACTATATGTCTGTATATTTGTACCCTTGTATTTTATTACTTTATTCGACCTCGTTTCTAATTTTGGTCAACATGAAACTTGTAGATCTCAACGACATCTACAACTTTCATGTTTTGAGTTTTTTCATATTCGACCATTTTCTCCCTCTTATTTCATATAATCCTAAGACACTCTGATTGGGCCATGTGGCGCCCTCTGGTTGCGCCATGTGGCCCTACTTATCTCGCGACACACGCCTCTCTTTTTCCATCGTCTGATGGAGTCTCCTTCGCCCAGATCTCAACCATCCCTTCCGCTACTCATCTCAGCCATCTGATCTGGGCCAAGATCTCATCTACGCAGTTCGCCGGCGCCTTAACCTCAGAATGCGACGTGGTTGCATCTTCACCACCCAATCATAGCCCCGATGATTCCATCTACGTCGTTCATTCCCGATCAAAACCCGACTCTTGGATCTTCATCCTAGATCTCAGTCACGACGTTGGTTTCCGCCTCATTCTCAACACTCCATGTGGCCACATGTCCACCACTGGATCTTTTCCAAGACGCCCCCATCTCAGCCATTCATCTCCGCTGTGATTCCAGCCGTTCGATCCCCACTTCAGGGTCAATATCCATCGTCCTTTAGCGCCGTGTCCCCATTCTACCATGTGGATCGCCTGCCACCCTTCGATAGCATCACTTGGATATGATCTAGACCCTTCCTTGGCACCTCGCTCAGAGACGTTGGATCACTAGATCTAACGTCGAGGCATTGTCGTCTACCTCCGCAAGCACCTCGCCCACGTCGCCCCACCTCACGACGCCGCCTCCCCCTTTCTATGTTTGGTGCAACCATGAAAACCATTTCCACCCACTGATACCTCCACGACGTAGCCCCTACCTCCACCATCCTCGCCATCACCCATGATCCCAATGACGCCCTTCCTCTTCGCTTCACACACCCCACGAACACCACACCTCCATCGCCTGGACCTCCATCTCTTCCCTATAAATACTCCATCTCCGGCCAACTTCCACCCCATCTGCCATAGAGAGAGGTGTCCTAAAGCTCCAAGCTACCCATTGGTGACAACAATTGAGTGTGAAAGTGAGCGGCGACAGGTCTTCACCTCCGACGAGATCCATGGCGTATCCACGCCAGGCCATAGCTCCTCCGATGAGTTGCTTGAGCTCGGGACCTCTACTGTCCCTCGTGCGACGACCGGGAGCATCCTTCGAGCTTCTAATACCCAGGTAGACCCCTCCATTCCTCCTCCTATCTTCTTCTTGTTTTCCGTTGTTTTTCTCTTAATTTTTCTGCCTTCCCTGATTGACATCGCTCTCCACCAACTTTCCACCGAGCTCCACCTTGGAGCTCTGATCTTCATGCACCCCTTTGTTCGTCACCACGATACATCGCACCCTCTCCGACCATAGCTCCGCCTTTACGGCGGAGGAAGATCACCGGTCACATTTCGCTTTGCCCTCATGCCTCACTCGTACACACAAACTCCCATGAGCACAAGCTCCTATTTTCTGGCACGATCTAACCCTGCAGGCACGTTATCTTCACTGGTCGGACGTCTCGCCAGAGCTCCTTCGAGCTTCATCGCCACTGGCCTCCAGACCACCTCCGTTTCCTCTAGATATCTCGGTGGCTTCCTGACACTTCCACCACCAATCCGAGCTATCCAGGAGCCACCAACGAGCTTCACCTGCCACGGGAGAGGGCGGCGGAGCCAGGACCACTTCACCAGAGCCCTGCCAAGTCTCCCATAGGAGGCGACGGACCTGAGGAGCAAGACAAGCAGCTACAGTCTGATCCCCTTGATCGGGCGGTCCCGATCGAGCCACGTTACCCCACGCCCTCCACCATTGGATCAGGAGGATCTCACGATCCTTACGCAACCACATCGCCGCTCGCTAACAGCTCCATCCTCCGTTGGATACATCTTGATCCCATGGCCAGCATCGAGCCACGTCGATCTACGTCTGAAGCCATTGCCATCGTTGGACCATCCTGATCTGACAGTTCCTAGGTGCGCCACGTCTCCATCCCCTGTAGCCGTTGGATCTCTCCAGATGTAACGGTCCAACACACGCCATGTACTCCCTCCGAGCCTCTTCCTCGACCCTAGGCTCGGAGCAACCGAAGCAGCACCCGAAGAACATTCGAACCTCCAGAGCCTCCAAGCCTCCGTCCGAGCCTCCGAAGTCTCCCGAGCCTAGTACCTCACATGTATCTCACGTCAGGGCTGGGTAAATTTTATAGAGACCCCTGCAACTTTCAATAATTGCAAATCAGTCCCTGCTAGGCACGTCACGTGAGGAGCACGTGTCCCCGTGGAAAAATTGCATCCATACCACCTACATTATATGCATTTGCACTTTAGTCCCTGTATGCACGTTTTAATTTAAGTAGTTATATTTCACGTTTTGCAATTTGGTTCCTATGTTTTTGCTTGCATATTTATGCGTTCATTTATCATCATTTTTAAATTCCAAAAATTGCATGTTGTAGTTTAACTTGTTCTTTATCTTTTGTGATGCGTATCATATTTTTGTGAGCTTCATAGAATTTAATAATATTATTTTTGTGGAATTTGACATATTTTGCCCATTGTATGCTTTAATTAAATATGAAATTATTTGTTGCTCCAAAAGTCACCATAAAATCAAATTAGACTTAATTTAAGTTTCTCTACACTTTGCCCAAAAATCTTGGCATTTGCACGCATCATGAGGCTTGAATAAATCAAGTAGTATTTTGCCTAATTAATTTTTAATAGGTCCAATTTACATCATTTTTAAAGTTTATAAATTTTCTGGATTCATCTCACTTAGACCTATCTAGGATAATTTTTATATCTAAAAATAATGTGCCTTGGCATTTATTAAAATTTATTTTACAAAAACTACCCTGCATCCATACTAAATTCATATTTAATTCAATTAGAGTCTAAAATTACAAAACATTTGCAGTAGCTTAATCTCACAACATATCATCTTCTGGCCAAGTTTCATTAATTTTGGACCTCATTTGACTATCATTTGTGATTTAACCTTAAAATTTGGCTTGAAATTGCACGGTGTTTTCCTTAATTGCATAAATATTTATAAAAAGACCAAAAATATTCTTATGAAAATCTGACATCAGGATTAACTGAAAATTTACCTAAGGAGACAACTGCCTCCCTGAGTTCGACCTTGGGCTTGCCTAAGTAAATAAAATCAGCTGCTTGGATTTATCTATACATTAAATTTGAGTGGTATTTTTGACGAAGTCTCGATTACCCGACTGCAACGAACGACAAAACTCAATTCGATCACTAATTCGATTGAATTAACAAGGGTAGCCGAGGCCTTTTCCACAATATCAGAAAAATACTGAATAAATCATCTATAAAAGACAACATGCCCCAGAAATAACCTCACTGACTTGATGTTGGTTGGTAGATCAAGTTTCTTGATAACATCCACCTTAGCAGGGTCAATCTACATTCCCTTTTTCAAGATGACATGCCCCAACAAAATACCCTCCTTAACAATAAAAAGACTTTTCTCCCAGGAGAGTACTAGATTCACCTCTCTATACCTCTGAAGGATTTGGTCCAAATGCGCTAAACAAGAGTCAAATGAAACACCATGGATCGAGAAGTCGTCCATGAAGACCTCAAGAAAATCCCAACCATCTTGACAAACATGGCAATCATGCACCGCTGAAAAGTACATGGGTGTTGCATAGCCCAAAAGGCATGCGACTGAATGCATATGTGTCGAAAGGACTTGTAAAGGTGGTCTTTTACTAGTCCTATGGGGTGATGGCTACTTGATTGTAGCCTGAGTACATGTGAAGTTAATAGAAGAACTCCTTCCCTGCTAATCTCTCCAAGATCTGATCAATAAAAGGTAGGGAAAAGTGATCTTTCTTGGTCGCAGCATTCAGGCGCCTGTAGTCGACACAGACGCACCACGACGTGGGTACTCGTGTCACAATCTCAACTCCCTCCTCATTGATGACCATCTAAATTCCAGACTTCTTCGAGATGACATGTAAAGGGGCCACCCATTTGGAATTAGAGAATGGGTAAATAAAACCCGCTCCACACCATTTCTCTATCTCTTTCTTAACTACCTCCTACAGATTTGGATTAAGTCTCCTATGGAACTCACGAGAAGGTCTAGCATTATCCTCGACAAAAATATGGTGTGAAAAGAGTACGGGGTTTATAGCCACAAGATCTGACACCGTCTTTCTAATGGCCTTACGTTTCTTTTCTAATACTTCTAACAACCTAGTCTTATGTTCTACAGTCAACCTAGAACTATTGATGACATGAAACTTATTCTTTGATCCGTAAGGAAAGAATTCTTGAGTGTAAGAGGTAGTGGTTTCAACTCTGACAAAGAAGAATCATCAGAAACATCAGGTTAAAATACCACTGAATCTTGATCTGTGTTGCATAATGGAGATGAATCATATGTAATACTGTCCACCAACTGAATTGGAGAGTAAGGAGTCAGGTCACCAGAGAAATATGGTAATTCAGCCAAAGTCACACCTGACTCATTATCTAATTCCCTTGATTGTTCCAAAGGAGGAAGAACTGACAAGTCTAAAAGGAACTCTAAGTCACCAAGGGAATAGGGGAATGCATAACTCAAGAACTCTGGCAACGTATCAACAATTTCTTTATGTACGTTGTCCTCTCCAAGTGAGAGGGTCTTGCTATGTACTGTCGGGTTATGAGCCCAAATCCCAACTATTCTAACTACATCGTAGTCTGCCTCTGAAAAGGAAGAGAAATCTATGCTAGACTCTGAATTAGGTAGATGCCATTTCGTCTGCTTCATATGTAGTTCCACTTCTCCGCATGAAGAACGGAACTTCATCATCCCTTTCTAGTAATCGCATGAAGCTCCAATGGTCCTACGGAAAGGCTGCCCAAGGATGATCTGTGAATGTCTCCAATGATTGGGGATGTCCATGTCAAGGACAGTGAAGTCCACCCTGTAGTCTTGTCCCTTAATCGAAATAATGGCATTCTTGACCTCACCCTTGGCTTTTTCATCGACTTATCTGTATACTGAAGTAAATCTCTGGATTGGCATAAAGGTCCAAACTTCAGTTTCTCATATAAGGCAAAGGGTAATAAGTTAATTGAAGAGCCATTATCTTGGAGAGTGTGTGCAAATGCTATGTCACTGGTATGACTCACCACATAATGTGCACCTAAATCTCTCTTCTTTCATGGCAACGTTTGGTTCTTGAGACAAAAGATCGTGTCAATCGAGAGAACATGTGTCTTGACGTAGTCATTCGGTTTCTTCCTGCTCACTCAGCTAGGTATGCATCTCACCTTCAAGTATTTCTAGAATGCAAGATGACTAGCCACATACTCATCAAATGGCACCTTATCCATGATGTTATCTCTACAAAATCTAGTCATTTCAGAATCATATTTTTGAATCTTATTAATGATGTTCTTTCCTACCGTAAGAGCATGGGGGAAGGGATAGGAAAAGAAGGATGTGAAGACTCAAAATCATAAACAGAAACATGCACTTTATTATCCATAGAAACTGAGTTTTTCACACATGAATCTTTTACATTTGGAATAGCAATTGAATCATCTACTACATGTTGGGGAATGCCTAGTGAATGTGCATTCTCCTCAACCGAAGGTGCAAGGTCCTCCGTAGACTTTGAATCTGATGCATGATGCATCTCTCTCCTACTCCTCCTCAATATCCTCCTAGAAGTCTCTGCTCGTTGGTGATCTCTGTGAAGAGGCACGTCATCATCATCCTCTGAAGTCTCCTCTGGTTGAGCCTCAGAGTCGGTCCTCTCCATATCCCTTGCCCGATCATGTACGACCACGGTCTGTCTGCTCCTGAGAGACATCTTATTAACACAATCAAATGGAAAGATCTCATGCTCAGATTTGTAAAAATCTGAGTAGTATACCTGATCTAACTACGGTTGAGGCTGAGGTCGGTTCAGGATATTGGGATTATCATGAATCTAGGCAGGAACAAATGTAATAGTGGTAGTGCGCTCATTATGTTGAAGGGAAAGAAGGTTGAGATCAACCCTCAAATCACGTACCTTGTTCCAGTAGGAATGCAGCTCCTCCAAAATCTGTCTCTGAAAATCAATGGGATCTGAAGATGAATGTTGTCGTTGTGAAGAAGAGGAAGGCAAAGAAGAACGTGAAGTTTGGCCCTGATGGCTGTAGGACTACTGCTAGTGGGGATGATGCTGAACATGTTGGCCCTGCTGACCCGACTAGTGCGTCTTCTAACGTCTGTACTGTTGTTGCTTCCTTGGTGCCTGGTAAGGAATGACTCCAAAGCTCTGTGGTACTGGAAGAGGTGTAGGAGTAAATAATGTGTTGTAGAAAGTCTGGGTATGCTGGAAGGAAAAATGGTCCTAAGAACTCACCTGCCTGGCATGGTCATTTATGTACCACACACCATTTGCTTCCCAAACCTAAACGGCTCCTCAGTAACTGTTTCTACAGACAGTGGCTACTGCTAGCAAGAATGGGCTAGAGGTTGGTCCTCAACCATGGCTGGGGTGGCCCAGACATCTGTAGCTCCTGAATATGGTGAACAAAGTAAACTAAAGTTGCAAACATAGTCAAGGCATGTACCTTCATCTTGGATACCTTCTCAGAAAGCTCCGCCATCTGCTTTGGTAGTTTGGATAAGTTGTCGTCCAACTCATACATCCGTTTATCGATCATCTCAACCACTATAATTTTATCTACTATGTCCATGTCAAAAGGATCCAATGTAGCCTTCACTCCCCCATTGGATAAGAATGGAATGGGGGTGTCTAACTGAGCTCTACTTGTGATCTGTTCTCTATCCGTCTCAACCATCCGCTCGAACACCTTACATATGGGGTCCGCTCGTCATGAAGTGTATCTGCCTCCACAAGCAGCACTAACCAAACCTTGCACCTCAGGGTGTAGACTGCAATATACAGACTGAATCTAGATGGTAGGCTCTAAGTTGTGACAAGGACACTTCTGTAAGAGATCCTGGAATCTCTCCCATGTATCATAGAAGGCTTCATTGGGAAGTAGGGAGAAACTTGTAATGCATGAACACATCAATTGGTTCTACTCAAAGGGTAGAACTTCTTTAGGAAGAAGTCCTTAAACTGCACAAAGGTAGTTACAACTACCCGTAGGTCCATCATCCAATAATCCTCCTTATCCTTTAAGGCAAAAGGAAGGGATTTGAGCCTAATGTAGTCTTGGCTAATCCTAAGATACCTAAGTTAGTACAAACCAACTCAAAGTCCCTAAGGAATGGGTATGGCTTCTCGTTTGCATTCCCATGGAAATGAGGCAACAAGCCAAGAAACTGCGGTTTCAACTCATATTCAACTTCAGGCTTTATTGGGCTCAACCAATTAGCCATTTGATATTGCCTAGGGTTGTATGTCATGTCCATTGGTGCATCTCTACCCAATTGTAACTGGTCAAGTTGTGCTCTCATAAGTGCTTGGTTATGCCATGGTCTAGTTAAAGAAGAGTAAGGGGGTTGGACCTGTAAAGATGTGATATTTGGGCGATTCAACGACAAGATCACAAGGTCCGAGCAAATATCCGACCAATTATCTACCTTTGAGTTTCAAAAGATACGAGGAAATGGATCATGCTCGATTTCAAAAAGATGCTCAGACTATTAGGTACGTAAATGTGCGGAGTGACTCACACAAATCAATCAAAACAAATCACTTTGAATTGATTCATCAACTCAACACTGAAGGCCGTGGATGATGGCCTTATTATTATGTCAATTTTAATTTAGTTAATTAATCAATCTTATACAATCTCACAGGTGTAGTCCCTTATGTTAACTCAAGTTGAAGCCAGTAGAACAACCCAAAAGAAATATGGTTACGGATGAATTTATGATTCTTATTCTTTATTCTTTTATTTCAGCTCTTTCTTTTAGCAAAATCATCTATAAATACGTGTAAAATACAATAACTTAACATTGTTCATGTCATTGTTAATATTTCATAATTAACACTTATTTTTCAAAAATACAAGAACAAGAGAAAAGAAAAAGAAGGATGTGTTTAGAATAATATAGAGTGACCCAAACCCCAAGAGAAGGTCAAATTTTGACCTGATCGCAAAGAAAATAAGTAGAGAGAGATAAAAGTACACTTCACATTGTACATACCACCTATACTTGTACACATTATTTATTTATTTATTTATTTATTTATTTTTGAAAAAATTGTAAATATTCTATTTTTTTACACACTTTTATATAGACCTAAAACAATATAATAATAAAAAAATTTAGAATGACAATTTAAAAAGTAAAAAATAAAAAATTCATTATACAAAAGACACTTGTATATAATACAATACCTATTTATTTTACAACCTTAATTAATTTATAAAAATCAAAGAAAAACATTTAATACTCCTTACATTATTTTCTAATAAATAATAAATAAAATAAAAAGTATTTTGTAAAAATAATAAAATAAAAATACTTGTGCATAATACATAGGTATATTATACCTGTATATAATATTATATACTGTGTATACCTCATTTTTATTTATATAAAAATAATTAAAAATCACAAAATAGTTTATAAAATAATAAACATTTTTTATTTTATACTCTTTTTATTTTAAAATCATTTACCATTTTTTATTTGATTTTCTTTTATTTTTGTAAATTCTGATCTCTGATTGGGCCACGTAGGATTGTTGACCCTGGTCCATGTCTCCTCCTAGCTGGGTCAGTTACCATTCACCTCACCGAAGCATCTTCTCGGATTTCTCCCGATCAGACCCAACCTCCTTTGGCCTCGATTCCACCGCCCGGCTTTGCTCCTAGGATACGCGATCCTCGGGATCCCTAGGCGCAACCGTATTTGCCTAGGGTTCCGCATTCTGATCTGATATTTCTTGACCCTTGGTTCTTTTTGTAAATATGCTCTTCCTTCTCCCAAGATCCTCAGCTCGCCCTTCGCGCCACCATTCCTTCCTAGCTACCTTCAGTGAAGTGACAACCATCTGGAGAGCAGCTCAGGACCCGTCGGAGATGCTTGGAGGCTCGCATCTCACAATGCGGTTGGAGCTCCGCTGCGTGAAGCATCTTCTACCTGCCACAGTAGGATTGAGGCTATAACCCTCACCGTCCACCTTGCTTGGAGTTTCTGAGTTCATCAGATACTTCAGGTATCATTCATATCACCCTTACTTTCTGTTTTGATCCGTCTTAGTACCTCCATCGCCATCATAGTTCACTTGCTCCGACCAATCGGTCGGAGCCCTGTCTCGCTTACATTCCCTTATCGATCGACATGCCAGATCATCGTCATCCATCCTACGCAACCTTTCCTCCTTAGACTCGCTCCTCAGAACGAGATTAAGGTTGAGACCACCTTCCTCCATTCCCACCGAAGGTCGAATCCCATTTCTCGTCGCTTCTCTTTGTTTTGCCATGCAATAACCCGACAGGAGAGACCTCTCCGAGTCACTCTACACTTTGTAGGAGCAGGCACACACCTAGGAGACCCTTTTGTTACCCCAGCTGCTCCAGCGGAGCAGCTCCAGTAAGAGCTTCACCACGACGCCCATTCGACCATCCTCCTGATCATTGGAGCAGCTGACTCGACGGGGAGTGCTCCCACAATCTTGCTGGACTCCTCAGACCCTTCATCAGAGCGTCGGATCTTCATCCTCACTCAGTTGAAGTTTTCCTGGGTCGAGTTCATCCAGGACCCTTTTCTGCTACTTGATCAGGAGTTGTCCCCCCAGATTTGATCAGGACCGTACACCCACATTTGATCTTTAATAGTCTGATCAGATTCCTAGGATGATCTGACACGTACATCTCTCCACTTTCTAGAGCCATCAGATCGCTTTCTAGAGGATATCAGAGCCGTTAGAGCCCGCCCCCTCATGCGTACGCCACATGTCTGTAAGGGTAGTTTTTGCTTTTTACCCTATCCTTTATGTCATTTATGTTCAGTCCAATAAATGTAATAAATAGTTGAGATATTTGTAGTCAGACCATTATTTTTTTCATACTTGCAATTCAGTCCAGTTTAGTCGAGTCCACGTCCATCCCCACATGATTATCTGTGATATTTGTACTTTATTTCCTGAACTTTTACGCTATTATGGAATGAAATGGAATATTTTGAGATTTGCATTTATACCACTGTGGGTCTGGATCACGTGTAGCGTACGTTTTGACTGGAAAATTGCATGCTTGGTCCCTAAGCTTTGATTGTGTTATACTTTGACCCCAAAACTTAACTTAATTACATATGGATCCTTGTAAATTGTATTTAACTCCTTATCTTTTATTGAATGAAATAAATATTAAATTGAATTTTAATATTTCCAAAAAATTACCTAAATCTCATGCTAGTGTGTAATATTTATGGTGATTTTTATGTCTTAATTTGCACGCATGTTATATTACTAAAAATTCAAAAACTCCTAAAAATAAACTATTTGTCTTTGGAAAATAATAAAAATTTGAAAAATCTAGAAAATTTCTAGAAAAAATCATGTATTGTCTTTTGTTGCGTTTGATGTTCACTATTAATTTCTTTGAAAATACTTCTTAAAAACCCTAAAAATTAGAAAACACCTAAAATTTTAAGTTTCTGTTTGTAGAGTTTTATCTTTATTTTATCATAAAAATATCACCAAGAATTTTGGGCATTTTAAATATTTTTAATTTGCAAATTGTTCCTGAGTGTGTATTGTTTTGTATTTTTGCCATTATTTAATTTTTAAAAATTCATAAAAACATCTGAAAAATCCATAAAAATTACAAAAACATTTTAAAACCTCTAAAACCAAAAAATGTTTTATTTCTAAGCATTTTTAATACTTAAAAAATACAAAAAGAGTGTTGTGTGTGTCTTTTACTCTTTGTGCTTATTTTGTTTTATTGAAAATCTAAAATTTAAATGAAAATTAAAAACCACCAAAAATACTTAATTTCCTGAAATTTGACTACTTAGTTTTTGAATCGTGCTCCTTGTGTTCGACCTTGTTCTTTATACCAGGTTAATAAAATAGCGAAGCCACTTACATTTGGATGATGTATCTTTGAGTGGTTTTATTTTTCTTGTTGACCGATTGGATAAATTAAGAAAAACAGTACTTGATATTTATTCCACCTTAGTTGATCGTAGATCATGATCATCAGAATGGCGTGGTTGCCCAGAGCATGGCTTAGTAGTTAGATTTCAGCTTTTGTTTCTTTTTGCATCTATCCATTATAACCGCTTTCTGACATCTTATGTTTCACTTTTTGTTCGAGGAACCGCCTGAGGGACGAGCCGATTCACTTTTGGAGGAGCCTGCATCTGAGGAGGAGCAGAGGAGGAGAGGAATCATTTACTTTAGAGAGAGTTTTATTTTTGCAAAACTATTATTGCAATAACTTAGACTCTTGAGACTTTCTTGGACACATGGTTTATTCGGGGTTTGTTTCGTCGAGTACAGATGTACTCGGGGGACCTGCGATTTTCTGAGATTTTTTACATTTATTTTATATTTGATTCCTGAGGATTTGGCCCTTAGATTTAGGATTTCTATCTGCTTGAGCTCGAATTGTCTAGGTCCAAACACCTTAATATCTATTCTGTTCCTATAGAACGTAATTGGACTTACTAAAATAAACATAAAAAGTAATGTATCAGGATTAGAGACCACGTGCCAAGAGAGGCCGTATACAGCTCTGGAAGGACCAACTGTGGTGGGCACTGATCGTCATTGAAGACCGGACCCATTCTCTTATCTTGATAGTTAACTAATTGTTCTTCACGCTAATAGAAATTGCTCGTCTTAGGAACGATTTCCTCATGCATCATATAGGTAGTTTTATTTCTATCTTTTATTTTATGCACGGATCACCCTACATGTAGAATGTATCATCGTTAGGCATTTTATTGTTTCAGAAGAATATCATAAAAAATGACAACCAAAAAAAATAGGACTGCTAAAGAAAACTTGACCTAAAACTGAACTTCGCCTAAAAATCTTTGTTTTGGGGAGAGTCACCCCTCCTTGTTTGATTTATTTGCAGCGAGAGAACGACCTGCACACTAGGATAGAGCCACGCCTAAACTCTCTTCAGACTATTGTTTCTTGTGATTAGTTGTTCTCTTGTGAGGATTCCACCCAGTAGCTGGTAATCAGTTCAGGACTTCCTTAGCAAAGTGGGCAGATCGGGTAGCCGATAAACGGTCTAACCCATTATGGCTGGGAAAAACTAATTTTGAGATCCGGGACAGTCTCCTAGGAGCATTGGGTTCCTAACAGCTCGCTTAACCACCCTGATAAATTGAATTATCATCTAAATAAAATTTGACAAGATTAAAGACCGAACTTTCACGATCATCACCTTGTGTTGCGCGGGTGAATTGGAGGTTTGATTTATCATCTTGTTTGCATCCCAGATCCAATCTTCATAATTCCCCATATCACGATGATGGGAAGGAGGTCTCTTAAGATACTTTTTATAGAAACACTGTCTAGCACTCCCCCTGTTCATCTAGGGTGACTTCAGAGAGCTAAGACCCGCTCTCTGAACCCGAATTCGCCTCGATCTTGTTCCCCCTCAAAGACCCTTCTTTCACCCCTGAGGTACCAATATAGAGGCCAACACAGCTACATGTTCATTTGATAGCACCTGAGCTAGGGTCTTTTACCTTGGCAGAGATCGGAGACATGGCCAGCAGTGAGGGAAGGACTAATGAGTAGCCACAAGGATCAACATTCATATTAGACCAGGATGCCATCAACAACACATTTCTAGCTTCCTTGGAGACCATGCAGAGATAGATTAGGGACCAAGGAGCATTCATGGCAGAGGTAAGGTGAGAGCTCATGCAGATGAGAGCTAGATGAGGAGAGCCGCAGAGACCAGCCGGTGGAGAGATACCCAGAGTTGAAGGTGGGGACAGACGCTAGGACGAGCTGCAGGAGCTTGCAAGACCAGCACGTAAGATGAGGCAGTTGCATAATCCTAGTGTAACCCTCACCCACAGATGGATCCAGCTGCTCGAGATCCTTGGTGACTTCAAGCTTTGCCTCCATACTATTCAATTGTTGCCCAGATTCAATGGGCCAGCCACTGAGGAGCCCCGTCTCAATCTGCAGGAGTTTGAGATGATATGCAGCATCGTCCACGATAGACTTGTGGACGAGGACACGATCGAGCTGATTCCCTTTTCGTTCTCCTTGGTTGATAGAGCATCCTACTGGCTGAAGCACCTAGGGAGTGTAGTCACTACTTGGGAGCAGCTCCAGACCGAGTACTTGAACAAGTACTATCCACTCAACCGGATCAATGCAGTGAGAGCAATGATTAGCAACTTCACGATGATCCCAAATGAACAGTTCCATGAAGCATGTGATCGATTTAGAGAACTCATCGACAAGTGTCCACATCATGAGATCAGCAAGCCCAACCTAGTACAAAGTTTCTTTTGTAGGCTGACACCTGAGCTATAGGGTCTTGTGAACACCTCATGCAGAGGTTCATACTTCACCAAAGATGAAGACCAGGTTTGGGCATCTATGAGGAGATGGCAGAAAACTATATTGTGATATCCCTGACCCACATCTACACTTAGGGGAAGCCCCGCAGGCGGTTTCATATCAAAGGATTGCACGCACTGATGTCGGTCTCTCCACATCTTCGTCAGCAGCAACACTTGCCGAATCTTCAGCTGTAGACATGGGCATTATCAGCCAAAAGTCAGACCAGATAGAGATTATAGAGAAGAAGTAGTGCCAGGGTATGGAGAAGCTCAACAAGATTGATGAGATTGCTCAAACCTTGAGTGACCTGAAGACTCAGATCATGTGTCTCCAAGAGGCACATATGGCTTCTCAGCCCCGTCTCAGATCACGAATTGATCTAGGGAGCAGCTCCACCTAGCCTTCTGCGCCAGGTTCAACGCATCCAGGCAGAGCCGATCCAATAGCTCCAAAACTACCAGCAACCACCACCATCTTCAGACACTCAGATAGTGGTCTACCAGTCGGATCAACCCTTGGTGGCTCTTCCCTCGCCACTTCACGAGCAACAAGAGCAGTTGATGGAAGTCAACGGGATCTAGTACTCCCAATACCAACCATAGCCCTATATTCGTCATAACCATACTGGCTTCCGATGGTGCACTAGAGGCACCTCTTCCCATCAACAGCCTCCAGCTCAGACAGAGCAGGGCATCCAGTCTCAGTAGCCCCAGTACTCCTAGCAGCAGCAACATCATGGTTCTCGTCCCCACTATCATGGACAATAATGGAGGCAGCAATAGCCTCAGCAGTATTCCCAGCCTCCTTCTCACTACCAGCAACAATAGTGTCAGCCTCATTTCCAACGAGGCAACTCGTCTAGTTCTCATGCACACGTCTATGAGAATCCATCACTTGATGATCTCGCCCTCTTGCTCTTTAGTCAGCAAGCGTCCTTGCGGTGAGAAATGGATGAGTTTCGACAGGAGACAAGGGAGATGATAAAAGGAAAAGCCGCCATACCCGCTCAGATCGAACCCACTCCGATTAATCTCAAGAGGAAATCTGAGTCGGTACAGTTTACAGATTCCACCACTCCTAGTGATATTATGGATGATTCTTCTTCTTCTATATTTGATGTTGATTTTGTGACACATAGCAGCGATAGGAAGCTAGCCGGCGGTGACTCGTTTGAGCGACGACCCGATGCAGATTACAGAGCACCAGACGAAGATGGAAGCGGTGTTGATGTCGCTTATCATGATGATGATGACAGTGGTGCAGACGCCACCATGGATGTTGATCCAGACGACAGTACTGAGGCCGTCGTTTTTCCAGTTGAAGATGGTGGTGTTGAAGCCACCATGATTCCAGATG
Source organism: Ottelia alismoides (assembly GCA_037367405.1). NCBI lineage: Eukaryota > Viridiplantae > Streptophyta > Magnoliopsida > Alismatales > Hydrocharitaceae > Ottelia > Ottelia alismoides. The sequence goes on from JAZKJV010003880.1 coordinate 956,952, forward strand.
CTATACCAGAGCGCAGTGCTGATGCCACGAGTTTAGATGTTATCGGTGGTACTGATGCCACCAAGTTACCTTCTGTTGTGTCATCTTCTTTTGTACCTGAGGACAATTATAAAAAAACATAAAAAAATTAAAAATAACAAAAATCAAAAATATGAATAAAGGAAAGATTTCTATATCTCATGTGAGTCCATCTATGTTGCTTGATGATCTTTGCATGGATTTAAGCCTCTTGCATGAACAGGAACCTACTCCTGACCCTCATCTCTCTTGAGGGGGTCCTTCCATCCCCTTCCCTCAAGCACTCCACTTAGGAAAGGGGACTAAAATAGAAAATCTAAAAAATAATATATGATAGATAGATTCTAGATACAACTGACTCTACAAGAGGTACTAGAGCACATTCCTCTATTCCAGAAGAATTTAAGAGAGAAGACAGCCATCCACAGTAAAAAGAGGAACCACAATGCAGAGATCCATGTGCTCACTTGTGCCACCAGCTTTGCTATTTAGAACTGATTGTCAGCCAAAATACCTGATGCAAGAGCTCCCTATGTTAGGTGCCACATTCATGAGCAGCGTTCCGATCGTACTCTATTAGATAGTAGCTCTTCGATTAACCTCCTCCCAGCTACCTTACTTGATCGATTCGAGTTTGGCCATCTAAAATAGGGCATGATAGTCCTTCACTTTGTTGATAGATCTATTAAGAGGCTGAAGGGGTTACTTAAGGACGTTGTCATCATAATTTAGGGCTTGAAACTCCCCATGGACTTTGTTGTACTGGACATGGAGATCCCTGAATCTATGACTGATACCCCGTCATCTTAGGATGAACTTTCTTGGCCACAACCAAGGCTGTGTTCGATCATGATAGCAGGAAGGTATACTTTCGCATCTAGGGTGAAAGTGTACAAATAGAGACGATTGAGGAGACTAGAGCCAGAGATTTAGATTTCTCAAAGCAGATGACCAACTCAGAGCAAATGACATATGCAGAGCTAGACGTCCACCAAGAGTGTGATTTTGTGATTATAGACAAAGCAGTTTGGGCAGACCCAGCATCATGAGCTCTTGTCACCACTTCAGACATTATAGAGTTATAAGTTATAGAGGATGAGAGTTTGGAGAGCACACTCATGGTGCCGGACACCTTAGAGGTTGATGATCACAATCAGGATAGCGAGGCAGATTTTATTTCATGTGATTAAGATCCGTCGGATTTAGACACTAATTTTGATTGGCATGACTTTGATGACTATTTACCATGTCTGATTTCCACAAAGCCGACAACTAGGATGGAGAGCGAGCCAAAATAATTGACAAAGATACCACCAGGGTCGTCTTCGTCAGATTTATCGAGTCAGCAAGAATTCTCACATGCAGATTTGACAGCCTTCACGCAGACATTTCAGAGGCCGTATTTGCCAGCTCCCACTTGTCCTGAATTGAAGACCTTGCCGTAGAGCATGAAGTACAGATTCCATGCAGATGAGCTAGATATGTTCGCAATCATTATCTCAGCAGATTTGACCAAAGACCAAGAATCTCATTTGACGGAGGTTCTTGAAAGAAACTGCAAGGTAATAGGATGGAGTGTAGTTGATCTCCAGAGGATAGGTCTGACCCTGTGCTCCCACCACATCTATCTTTAAGAGGACACCAAGCCATTACATGAGTTCCAGTGAAGGCTGAACCTGAATCTTCGAGATGTTGTCATGAAGGAAATATCAAAGTGGTGGAGCGCTGATTTTGACTACCCCATCTCCGACCCCAAGTGGGTTAGTCCATTGCATGTGGCACCCAATAAGACGTTTATCACCACAGTTGTGAGCGAGTCTGGAGAGGAGATAGTTACCTGAGTACTCACTTCTTGGAGGGTTTGTGAGGACCACAGACGATTGAACTAGGCCACCAAGAAGGATCATTTCCCGCTGCCATTTATTGATCAGATTATCGAGTGTCTAGTTAGAAAGAGTCACTATTGCTTTCTTAATAGGGACTCGAGATACAATCAGGAGGCCATTGCACCCGAAGACCAGGAGACAACGACGTTCACATATCCACTCGGAATGAATGCTTTTAGATGGATGCCCTTTGATTTATGTAATGTACCTACTACATTCCAAAGGTGCATGCTTTCCATTTTCTCAGACATGGTGGGGGAATGTTTAGAGGTCTTCATAGATGACTTTTTGGTCTATGGCGATGGGTTTGATGCTTGTCTTGACTGCCTAGATCGAGTTCTTCAGTTCTGCATCGAGGTCAACCTTGTTCTATCTTGGGAGAAGTCATTTCATGATGACTTAGGGGAAGGTCTTTGGCCATATCATCTGCAACAGGAGCATGAAGGTTGATCCGGCCAGGGTGGATATCATTAAGAAACTCAATGCACCGTCCAATTTGCGACTGTTGCGGTCTTTTCTGGGGCATGTCGGTTTCTACCAACAGTTCATACAGGACATCAGTCGGATTGCCCGACTGCTTACTTATTTACTGACGAAAGACGTTGAGTTCATTGTAGATGTCGAGACACACGCATGACTCTTGCCGACCGTGACCTAACTTGGACACTTGCACCTTTCACTTGGCTCAACTCAGTTGGAGTGGTGAAGGGGTTGGATTTGCCAGTCTGAGACGCACACGGGTGGAAACTTTCATCCTCGTCTAAGGAGGGAAGTGCACCCCAACCTGGTCCAATAGCCATGAGGTCTAAAGACAGGAGATTGTGGGTTGAGATAAGGCTTCAAAAGAGGGATAGTCTACTAGCTCAAGAGAAAAAAACTCCTTATGTAAATGCTGCTGTGAATAGTATGTCGAAAAAAAAATAGTCAGGCCTGTACAAAAATAAAGTGCCTGCAAAGTATCTACATATGTTGTAAAGCCAATAAGCAAGCTTGAATTCCAAAGTCAAATATGTGACGCTGCAGCTGGATGACTTGACTACACTGGTCTTACATCCTAGGATAGGTAGCTACACTGGCTACCGTCCATTCTTCTCTTCACCCCTCCTCTTGAGCTGGTTGCCACTTGAACTTAGAAGGGAATACCCTGCTCCTCGAGTAAAGAGCTGTTGGATTGGGGAATCATTGGGTTGTCATTCTGGAGAAGTCAGGTCCTTTGTCATTTCAGTTGGGAAGAGCAACTATCACTTACACTGTACAAATCAGCTTCATAGTTATAAGGGTTTGCGTATGATGTAGACCAGTTCTGACCAGGCTATTGTGGTGGGTTGAACTGAGTTCTGTGACTATCGAAGGCTGTTGTATTTTAAAGTTGGTTCCCGACTAGGTTCCACACACATCTACACCCAAGGTCTGACAGGAGCTCCAAATTCAGATTTTATAAAGACATACATTGCACTGAAAGCACCCCTATTCACTCTATCCTTCTTTAATTCTGTTTTTCTTTTCTTTATTCTTTTTGTACTTATTACATAAGTATTTGCTAGGGACTAGCAAAGGCAAGTATAGGGGGTGATGAATCTCCATTTCGTCACCTTTATTCTATCATTTTGGCCTCAAAACCCCAGCAAATGCATATAAATAACATCAATTTGTACATAGTAGCATTCATTACTCATTGTATTAATTATACATTAAATAAGGTTTTTAATGCCAACATTATAGAATAAAGAGAAGAAAAGAAAAAGGAATAAAATGTTGCAAATATTTTATGACCCGAACCCCGAGACCAAGGCCAGCATGGAATTGGTCGACAAGGAATAAAGTAGGGGGAAATAAGGGCCAAGAGTACAATAAATACCTCATTTATTTATCCATTTATTTATGCATTTTTGACACCTATTTTGTACATAATTATGCATTCATCAAATGAAGAAACTTTGTACATGAAAGTTTTAGATAATAATGTGAATAAAAATACAAAATTGAGTTTGTGTAAAAATAACACTCAGTGTACATTTTATATACAGAATAAAAATCCAAAATCTCAACTTCACAGACCCGTATCTTGCAAATAAAAACTACAAATCACCCAAACTCACCTTTAATTGTATATAGCTCTCCATGAAATATTTAATAAAATTGGTTTCATAATTTTTGGAGTCCATCTGTGAAAATTAGGTTTTTGGCCCACATTGTGCAGCCTGCCTGATTAAAATATTCAATTTATTCATTGTCCATTATTTTTATCAAATTACATTTTTAGAATGTTGTAAATAATGTATATAATACATGTACATATTGAAATGATAATAAAACTAAAAAGGATTAATAAAATAAAATAAGCCTATGTAAGATAATAGGCATAATACCTACGCTAAGTATATATCTAAATAAAGAGGGGAAACATTCTTTAATTCTTCATATTTTTTACAATATTGTAAATATTACATATAACTTACTAAAAATACAAATCCAAAATAAAAACCAAGAAAATACAATAAATAAATAAAGTATCCATAAAATGCAGGTAAAATACCTATAAGTACACCTACATATATATGTACCTATTTATTTAAATATGAAAATAAAATCATAAAAATTAAATAAAAATACCCTCACACTCACAAAAATATATTATGAATTTAGAAAATAAGAAAATAAAATAAACAAAATAAAAAATTAAATATACAAAATACATGTAAATACATGCATAAACGCATTATTAAAATAAAACCATAATAAAATACACCAAAAAATTAAATAAAAATCATAAATAAATACTACATAAATTAATACACATTTTTTATTTTATATAAAAGTTCTAATAAAATCATTTATTAGGTTAAATAAATCATTTTAGAATAAGGTCCCCTATTTTGTCCTCTAGCGTCCGAGGTGGACCAATGGGGCGCCAGCCTTTGTTGACCTCTGGTCAACTGTCCCATCGGGACCTGGCGCCTCTGAACCTCGTTGAACCCCTGACTTGCACCATTTTTCCCGAGCATCTCATCCCTTGTTCTCGCTCGCTGCCTTCACGAGATCTGTAGAGGGATTATCCATCTATCACGCATGCTTGTTGGATCGAGAAAACGATCATTACAATCGCCGGAATACGCGGGCCAAGAAGGGCAGCCAGTCAGTCTATAAATAAGAGCCTTTGCCCTCCTCCTCAAATTTGGCCAGTTTAGATCCACTCAAACGTCTCGAATCAGTTCCTGGGAGGTTCCTCGTGACAGGAGGAGCCATCCAGCAACGCGAATTGGTCGGAGGAGGGATCAGTTTTTGACGCGGCGTAGCTCCGGCATCCGTCCTGCTCCCTGGTGGCCCCCAGGTATGAGAGTTGTCCTTTATCGATTTTTAGGTAGCTTTTGATTCTAGCATTTCAATTTTGTTCTTAGTTTAATCTTTAGTTAAGTAGTGTAACGTAAAATCGCCAATTCGAAGTTCGTCGGAGCTCAGCTCCGGCGACTTCTTCGCCGTGACATCGACCGTCTCCGACTGCCATTCACCTCTCATCTCGTTCCCCATCACATTCTCCATCTATCGATCATCTTTGTTCAACCAAGGACCCCCAGTCCTTGCGAATCGGAGCTCCACCTCCGCCTATCAACGGAGCTCCTCCGCCTCATCTCATATTGCGCCAGAGCTTCAAAACCCGAGGTCGAGGAGATAGCCCTCGCTCCCCCGGTTCTTCCTATGCAGGTCAAACGCAGCAGCGAGCCCTTCTGGGCTTGATTCGAACCAGGAAGAGGCTCCTGGAGGTCCCGAGCTTCATCGACCTCGTCCGAGCACCTTGGACCTCCAGGAGCCATGGCAAGACCATCAACAGACGCGGGAGGCCTCCATCTACGTCCAGACCATCTCAGACGCGAGGGAGAAGCCTGGAGGAGCCCATGCTTCAAGATCGAAGCTCGCCTCGCGCGAGCTTCTTCCCTGTTCTTCCAGGGAGCTCCATCGCCGTCAGATCAGGAGGCGCGACCCAGATTGAACGAGAACCGTCAGATGAAGCCCAAACACCACCGTCCGATCCGCGATGCGGATCTAATCAGAAGCCTTCATCGGTGAACTGGCATCAACCGTCAGATGCGCGGCGTGTGGCTAAGTGAAGTGATCAATGCCGTCCATCAGCGCGCACTTAGGGGTAAATTTCTCATTTAACCCCCGCTCTTGTGTATTTATTGTTTAGCCCTGTAAATAAAAGTTGAAGTTGATTTTATTGTGTAAATTTTGCATGGACCCCCTTGTACCCTTCTGATATTACTCTTAGGTCCAGTCCACGTCACCTCACGTGTCGTCCCACGTGAGGTGGCGAAATTGCATTAGACCCCCTGTATGTTTGTATATTTCGAGTTAGTCAATAAAATAAAATTGAAAGTGTATTATTTTTGTAAAAATTGCAACCAGGACCTCGAACTTTTCTGAAATTGTGTTTTGGTACCTGTGGGTGCGGATCACGTGTAGTCCTACGTGATGGTCATTTTGCGCGGGGGTCCCTGGCGGGTTTTGTATTTCGTTTTAACCCTTAAAGTTGCAGACCATGTGTTATAATTTTGGTGTTTTTGCAATACATTCCCTGTCTTTATTTTTATTTGCAAAAATGCCCCTGATAGGCCATATATTTTGCATGCTTTGTCCATTTATTGCATGCAACATATTCACTTGAAAAATTCCACAATAATCAATATAAGCTCCTGTTAGCTTGCTCTTGCACGCCATATTTTTAGTTTTTATTTTTATTGCATTTTTGCATTTATTAAAAATCAAAAACATGCATGTTGTCTACTATCTAGCTTAGAAAATACCAAAAAATATTAAATCACCTCGAAAAATTCCAAAAACAATTACCTAGGTCTATTTTACCATATTTTAGTGTCAGTCGAAAAATCACTAAAAATCTCAAAAGAAAAACCTTAAAAATTCAAAAATACTCAAAAACTTCCAAAAAATATAAAAAATATAGAAAACTCTAAAAAATGCAAACTCAACTCCTGTAGGTTCTATTTTATATCCTCTTTCTCTTAAAAACAGTTGGGAAGCATTTTGTGGCTGTTTTATATTTTTAATTCCCATTTTACCCCAGTCAGTAGCTAACTCCTTGTTTTCACTTATTTTGCTATTTAAAAATACCGAAAACATTTTAAAAAATACCCAAAAATCACAAAAACAGTAAAAAAATCCTAAAAACACCAAAAAGATTTTATTTCTGAATTTTTGACTATTTTTGCATATTTCTATAAATACTCTATCTTCTATTTTATTATCTTATTTATATATTCCAATGTTGAAAAAGAAAATTTAAAAATAATAATAATATATATATATACTCATGTATAAAAATCAAAGTATAAAATTAAAAAAATGTAATATATATATATATATATGTACTATACATATAGTCTATATGTATGTAATACATGCTCTATACATACCCTTTATGGGTATATATCTTTCTATATCTATATTCTATAAAATATATAATTATATAATATTAAACATTATAAGTGTATTAATATTAATATAAAAAAAACCCCACAAAAATAGGATTCATACAAGGATGACTCTGTTGTACATGGACATCATAGGCTACTTCATTTTTGCATTGCTCTCTATGGTTCGACCTCTACATACTTATTCACTGTGCATCTTGTGGTAGAGTAATAAATGTTAATTCACAAATTTTAGTACTTAATTAATTCATTCTTTTATTGTGGGTTAATTGCTGATTAACCGGTGTTCTATGAGCGGTCACCTCAGCGACATTATACATATATTATTTTGACCCTTGCAGAAAACCGTGTTATCAGTGGCATAACTCACTACCCGGGTATACCTATAAGGGTAGTCAATATGACGACATTTCCCTTCAGCCTTCAGGATAAGGCCCTTCATTGTATCAACCACTTGGGGAAGGTCGTCACAACATTGGAAGAATTGAAGTCATCCTTTCTGCATAAGTACTATCCTCTTGGGCGACTTAATCAAATGCGTGCCTATATAGCAAACGTCACCCAAGCCAGTCACGAATCCATCCATGAGGCTTGGGAGAGGTTTATTGAGTTACAAGAAAACTGGCCCCATCATGAGATTCCTAGGACTAGCCTGGTCCAACATTTCTTTGGGGGACTTACAATAGAGAGTCAGAAGCTTGTGTATGTCGCATGTGGTGGCTCACATTTCAACAAAGATGAGGACGCTGTCTGGTAGATCTTTGAAGAAATGATCGAAGGAGATGACACTTTATCGTCGTCCCGTGCCTATTAGCACCAGCCATAGAATATTTAGAAGCCTGTGCATATGGCAGCATCTCACGAGCTAGACAGGGATGAGAGCTCCAACCTGAGCATAATTGGAAGCCACCTGTCCAAAGTAGATATAATAGAAAAGCGATTACATGATCTGGAAAACTTGTTGTGATCGAAGAGAGGATGTATCACCTGGGCAAGCTAGATCAAATCACCAAGAAGCTGGAGTTGTTGGTGAGCACAATCAGTTCCAGCAACTTTGTGCCTGCATAGGCTCCCACTCCCAATAAGACAAAGGAACAAGCACCACCACAGCCTCCTCAATCAAGTCAGCATCAGCCAACAGTTCAGCACGTCTACTACGTGCAAGCCCCAGAGCCATCCACTCCACATCGGTCACGGCAGCAGTTGGTTGTCTACCAGTCGGAGCCCCAATAAAATCCAGATCAGTTCTCCTCTCTACCACCTCCTATTCAAGAGGTGAATGGTGTATGGTCGAATGATGCGCAACTGACACATCCATGCGGACTTCAGCAGGGTCATACCTCTAACTCCTGCAAGTTCCCTAAACAGCATGGAGGGAGGTTTGTCCAGTACAGCCTGCCTCAACACCAGCAACCTCCACAATTCAATTGTAATTGGAGATAGAACTGGTACTAACAACCATAGTACCAACAATATCAGCAAAATTGATAGTATGCGGTCGTGCCCTATCAGCAACATCCTCCTCAATAGTACCAACAACATCATACTTCTCATCAGTATCATTCTCAGTAACCCAAACAGAAATCTCACACCATCAGCAATATCAGTGTGGCCAACATCATGAAATATCCGAAGTTGCATCTCATGTGAACCCTACCTTGGACTTCCTGGCCCAACCTGTTAAGGGCCTTACAGATCTTAGCCAGATGTTAGATGATCTCACCGTAGCCAAGACCTCCATTCCCACACAAGTGGATGCAAACCCTAATATTTTAAGAAGAACGAGCATGTAGCCTGTGAAGTTCTCATTGGTCTTACAGAGTCGGATATGAATGAATTATTTTTATCTAATGTTGTCACTCTCAAGAGTGATAGGACACTACATCCATCGACCACTTGCAAGGGGAAGAATAAAGCAACTGCAAGGTCGTCGTCTTCTTGTTCATCAGCCGGACCACCGGCCAAGCAGGGTGAGAAGAAGGAGAATCACCATAAAAAATCGAAAAAATCTGCAAAATAAAAAAGGCCAAAAATATAGCACCAGCAATATCAGCCGAAACACCAGCCGACCATCCTTGGAGGAGACCACACCTACAGTTGATCTGACACCAGCCAATTGTTGAAGCGAGAAAATCAAGCGGTCATATTGATCCACAAGGCGGATCAACAGTCGATGCGGTGACCACTCGAAAATCCTAACTTCGAACAACAATTAACCTACGACGATCAAATAAGAAAATGAAGGTGTATGTGGAGTTAAAATTTATTATAACTCTACAACAAGATGTGTATAGGTGCAAGTATGTGTAGAGGTCGAACACAGGGAGCAGAAAGGATAGATCGGGGCAAAATTGCTCAAAAGTGTAATTGTGATCAAGTTTCTACTTGGCTATTTTTTTGTGGGTTTTTTATTTTATATTTTTTTATTTTAATTTTTAATTTTATATTTTTATAATTTGATTTTTAAATTTCTGATTTTATATTTTCTTTTTATATTTTATATTTTTTTATATTTTATTTTTCAATAATAGAATATACAAACTATATAAGAAGAGTGATAATAAACTATTTATAAAAATAAGGGAAAAAGCTCAAAAAATTAAGAAATGAAATGTTTTTGGTATTTTTATATTTTTCCACTATTTTTGTGATTTTTGGGGATTTTTCAGAATATTTTTGGTATTTTTAAGAGTCAAAATAAAAGAAAACAGTGAATTAATTTCTGGCCGAAATTAAAATGGGAATGAAAAATAGCAAACAGTATCAAAAATTTCCCAAATTTATTTTAAATTAAAGGTAACAAAAAAAGAAAATTCTGGAAAAGAAAACACAATTTTTGGATTTTATACGAGTTTTATAAATTTTTATGAAGGTTTTTAGAGTTTTGTGATTTTTATGAGTTTTCTTTTGTAATTTTGAGTGAATTTTGAACTGAAGTTAAAATACGCTAAAAGAAACGAAATATATTTTTTTGGGATTTTTCTGGAGTGTTTTTATATTTTTTATGGATTTTATAAGCTAGAGAGTGCATAGAATAAATGTTGTTGATTTTTAATAAATATTAAAATGCAATAATTATGGAAAATAAAAATATGGCGAGATACTACTATGAAACAGACTTAAATTAATTTTTGTAGATTTTTTTGGGTTTTTATAGATGCACGCAAAAATTACTAGAAGCAAGAAGAAACTACCACACGACCAGGGGTATAATTGTAATATTCAGAAAGTATGGGGACCTTAGCGCAATTTTCACATAAACTTACAACTGAATCAAATATTGGCTGGACTAATGTTAAAATCAAAAAGCCGTAGGGGCTATCCTGCAAAATCCCCAAGAGGCACGTGCGATAGCACGCGCGCCCGGGGAGGATAGCTTTGCAAATCTAAGAAATGTAAGGGCGTTTTGGCAATTATTACAAAAAGATTAAACTGTAATTGGAAGTTCATATGCTAATCTTTAAATACGAAAGCGCACGGGAGAAAGCCTGTAAAATTCCCACATGCCTTGGCGGATCGCATGGCGGAAGTTCGCCACTTAGGCCACGTGTCGCGCTGCTGGCTCGCGATACCCCTTGGGCTCGGATGCCCGAGATTAGAACTTGAGGAGTTATCGGACGGCTGGGGTGGCTTTGATCTGATGGCTCCTGTACCGCAGCACGAACATGGCCGGATCGGACGGCGCAGAGGCACTAAGGAAGAACAACTACAGAACTCGTGCCCGGCGAGTTTAAATCGATCCCTTTGAGCTCCTCCGTCCGTCTACGCCGCCCAGATCAGCCTGCGAGGTTCCTGGAAGGGTTTCCGTCCTGCAGGTGGGGCCAAAATGGCTCGTCGAGCCTCAATGCGCCACCGCGAGGACCGGGAAGAACATTGGGACCAGGTACCGCGTTCTTCAAAATCGACCTCCCAGAAGAGGTCCTTCACCTCCAAGAACCTGCAAGAAAATGCAACTCGATAGTATATAGGTTCCAGGGGGTAAGCGGCTGGGATGGATGCGTAATGGCGTGGTTAGGAGGCTCACCGGCCAAAATGGCGAACTTCGACGGTGGACGAGATAGCCAACTGACAAGCCAAATTCGATAATAAAAGATGGACGATCAACGTGGGGATTGAAAATGAGCAAAAAAATGGAACAAAACTGGAAGGGGACAACCTCGAGTGGGGTGGAACCACAAGATATGGACCTCACGGCTTCTCGTCGGAGATGGGGGTGGAGACCACTTAACAACCGCCAAATCACGGCGCGAGGGGGCTGGAAGATCTCCTGTCACCAGCTCCGGTCCAGAGCACGCCCAATGGGGTGAAGAAAGCACTCAAAAAGGGTTCAAAAAGGAGGAGGAAGGATGGGGGTCGGTTTTGAATGGTGATCGACATGGCTACAAGATCGAGGTGCACGAGGCGCGTCAGTGGTTCAATCCCCGAGCAAATCATTGGGCGTGTATGGTGGTTCTATGGTGATGAAAAGTCGTGAAGGAAGCGACTCAAAAAGAGGAAAGGTGTGGTCTCGATATATACGAGAAGAGGGGTGCTTTCACAAGTCCAGCGGTCGCAGACCTGGGGTCAAGGAGTTGACCCCCGGTCAATGGATGGCGTGGCCTGAGTGGGCCACGTCATCCGCAAAAAGACAAAAATCAAATAAAAGATTTGTAAATGAAATTAAAAATATTAAATGATTTAATTAATTTTAGGTTATTTAATAAAAAAGCTTTATTATTTTATAAATTATTTTATGGTAATTTTTTTTATTTTTATTAGGTATATTTTTATAATTTACTTTTATACCCCTATATAGGTATATTATCTGTATACTTTATTACTTTATTTTTATTTTGTGTATTTTAATTTTATTATTTTTATTTATAATTTTCTAAAATTATAAAATACTTTAATATACACAAATATATTTTTATTTTAATTTTCTCATATATTTTGTATATTTAAAAAAATAGAAGTATGTATGGTATAGGTATGAATATAGGTATTGTATCTTTGTGTTTTATGTAGGTATTTTTATTTTGTAATTTATTTAGGCTTTTATTCTAATTTTAATATACATAAATATTATAAGTAATATTTACAAGATTATAAAAATATAAAAAATACAAAATAATGAATAAATAATAAAATGAATATTTTAATCTGTACAAGTATACAATAGGGGTCCAAAACTCAACTTTCAAACTGTAGCTCCACCAAATGCGAAACCACCGCCATTAAATAGCTTATTTTATTCTATATACAATTAAAGGTGAGTATGCTGCATTTGGAGTTTTCATTTATGTGATACGGGTCTGGGAAGTTGGCATTCTGGAATTTTATTCAGACCATAACTTTTTATCTCTATATTATTTTTCTGTGAAATCAAATTTGTATTTTTCTTTATTAAATTATCTACAACTTTCATGTACAAAGTTTCTTTATTTGATGTATAAAAAGTGGAACCAAAAATAGGTCCTAAAATGAATAAAGAATGAATAGAAAGTATACGTATTTATACTGTATTTTTGACCTTATCTCCCCCTACTTTATTCCTTGTCGACCTAGTCATCGAGATGCCTAGGTCTCGGGGGTTTGGGTCATAAAATATCTACAATATTTTATTCTTTTTCTTTTCTTTTCTTTATTCTATAATTTTGGCTTTAAAAACCGCATTTTATACAATATTTACACACATATGCATGAATGATAAAATGCATGAATTAGCTCTATTTACACGCATTTACTAGGGTTTTTAAGGCCAAAATGATATAATAAAGATGATGAAACGTAGATTCATCATCCCCCTATACTTGCCTTTGCTATTCCCTAGCAAACACTTATGCAATAAGTGCATAAAAGAAAAACAAAGAAAAGAAAAAGAAGAAGATGGATTAAGTATAATTATCAAACTTGTCTTCACAAAATCAAAGTTTGGAGCTTAAGTCGGACCTTTGGAGTTTTAGTGCGGGCGGAACCTTATTGAGATCCGAATTTGAAATCCAACAGTCTCTGAGAATCCCAAAACTCTGCTCAAGTCTCCTCAATAGCCTGGTCAGAAATATCTCAATTCATACGCAAACTCTTACGACTATGAATCTGACTCGTACGGTGTAAGTGATGGTGGCTCTCCACAACTAGAATGGCAAAGAAACTGACTTCTCCAGTATGACAACCCAATGATTCCCCAATCCAACAACTCCATCCTCAAGGAGCGGGGTATTCCCTTCTAAGTTCAAGTGGCAACCAGCTCAAGAGGAGGGGGTGAAGAGAAGAATGGACGGTAGCTAGTGTAGCTACCTATCCTGGGATGCAAGACCAGTGTAGTCAAGTCATCCTGCTGCAGGATCACATGATATGACTTTGGAACTCAAGCTTGCTTATTGGCTTTACAACATTTGTACATACTTGGAAGGCTTTTTATTTTTGTACATGCCTAAACATTTTTTTTGAATACTATATACAACAGCATTTACATAAGGAGTTTTTCCTCTTGAGCCAGTAGACGATCCCTCTTTTGAAGCTTTATTGCAACCCACAACCTCCTGTCTTTAGACTTCTTAATCACTGGACGGGTTGGGGTGCACTTTCCTCCCTAGAGGAGGACAAATGTTTCCACTTGTGTGCGTCTCATATCGGAAAATCCAATCCCCTCAGCACTCCAACTGAGTTGAGCCATGTGAAAGGTGAAGGTGTCCAAGTTAGGTCATTATCAACAAGAGTCATGCGTGTGCTCCGAAATACTCTACTTAGGCAGTCAAGAATCCATTGAACCTAGTCCCGTGATCCTCAAAGAATTAAGTCAACTAGACCTGAAGTACCTCAAACCCAGTCCCTATAAGGTTCCTGTTATTGGGTAGATTTTAAGGTCCAATCAAGATCCAATCTTCGAATTTCACTTAGACTCGTTCAACTATCAAACTCAATCCGAAAAATGCTCCTGCCATGCAATGCAATGCAGAAAATATTTTTGTGATGCAATTTTTCAAGAATTTTAAACTTTTTATGGATTTTTTGAAAAGATGATGATGCATATGCAGATGCATTTTTTTGTATTTTTCAAAAGATTTTTCAAATGTTTTTGGATTTTACTTTTGCAAATATTTTTGAGAATTTTGAAATCAAAAAGATTTTGGCTAAAAGCTAGGTGAAAAATATGTACACGGGAGCGCTTCTTATACATACAAGAAGTGGATTTTAAGGATTTACAAGGGTAAGTGGTCAATTTTATAGATATCTATATATAGTGGATTTTGGTGTGATGTAAATATTCCTCAAACTTATTTGACACAGGTTTTCCAAACAATTTTGAAAACTATAGTCCAAAATCATTTTTACAAGCATTTTACAAACATGTACACACATTTGAAAATCATTTTGCAAAGGTCTTTCAAAACAGTATACTAGATAGATTTTTCAAAATATTTTTGCAACCATTTTTCAAACCATTTGCAAATCATTTTTTAAACATTTTATTTCACACAAAGAAAAGAAATTTTACAAACCACACATTTTTACAAAGGTTGAAAACATGTAATAAAATATTTTCAAAATAGTTTTCAATAGATGTTCACAAAGATTTTCAAACTATTTTTCAAACATTTTGCAAAAAATATTTTCTCCTGATTTATTAATCAATATATACAAAAAGAATTTGAGGAATAACCACATCTTTTTATTAAGGATTTTTAATGAATTTTAAAGAATTAATGGCCATATTATTAAGAAAATACGAAAGTACGAGTTATGGCTAAAGTATATACGCAGTATATACGACCCCCTATACTAAGCTTGAGCTATGTCCTCATAGATCAGAGAGAAAAGAGAAGACATAACTCGTACTGAGTATAGGAAAATCTAAAGAATAAATGAACGAAGAAACGAATGAACGAATGAGAAGTTGACCGTCCCCCCTATACTTAGGATCAAATAATCCTAAGTATAGCAGACTGTACACAAGATAGGGAGGGTCAAGGGTGGGAATGAACATATCGTACTCAGATTGTCTCCCCCTATACTTAGGGTAAGATATCCCTAAGTATAGACAAGAAGAGGAGACAATGGAGAGGATCAAAAAGAATGAAAAACTCAGGGTGCACACTCCCCTATACTTAGGACAAAGTATGTCCTAAGTATAGAAGACTGTCTCCAAGGGGAGACACCTTTTTAGTAGATAAAGAAAGGGATATTTACCCAGCAGACCCTGAAATCTTTCGAAATTACCTCTACGACCTTTGAAACATCGTAATTCCTCCCACGACCCCGTAATCTTGCTCCGTCTTACCCAATAAACCGTGCCGTCAATTTTAACTATATTTGAGTCAAAGACTTGGGTTACTCTTGAGTTAACCTAACCAATTTACCATCTAACGGTTAGGATTAGCCGTAATGAAAAGAATAAGAAAAAAATAAAAATCCGGATGCCGCCAGTGGAGGGGGAGCCAGCGCGAGGGTGGGGCAATGCGGCGGCGGCCGGGGAACTCCATCGTTGGGGCAAGATCATTACCGGAGACTGCCCCATTGCTGGAGCAACAATCAGGGACAACCACACCAGGTCGGCTCGGGTGCCGACGAGGAGAATTAAAGAAGTCATCTTCCGCTGCAACACCACCCTTGGAATCTTCGTCGTCGTCATCCTCATCCTCCGTGAACTCACACTCGAAAGATGGAGAGGAAATCGATGACTGGAGGAGTGCCAGTATAGGGAAGTTCTTCCTTAGACCCTGAATGTTGTTGCCCACATTGGTCGGGTGCCGGCAGCGTGGGCATGCAAGCGTCGTCTCTGCACAAGCCGAGAACATCCTGGATAGGCATGCCTTGCAGAAGCCATGGCCGCAGTGGAGAGGAAGCGGGACCCTCTCATCCTCGTCGTACCTCGAGTGGCAAACCGAGCAGCATGGCAACTTCATGGCTCTTCACTCCTCTGCCAGCAACCAAAACGGGTCAACCTCTCTCCTCACCGGACGGGTCGCAGCTAAGAATCCAACCTCATCCCCCGATTTACTCCACCTCAGACCCGAGAAACACAACTTCTGAGCACATTTCCAAGAACCTCACCTCAAAGGACCCACGCCTTTCAACAAAGAAACCCACAACCCAAATCTTCCAGATCAAGCTGATGCGCCAGCAGAAGCACCCGCATGAGCAAAAGTAGAGAGGTGAGGGCGAGGGAGAGCGAAGGAGAGCTTGAAGTAAGGGCCGGCAGTGGTGCGGTGTTCGGTGAGAGGCTTGCGGAGCTCGGTCTCCTCGGCATCGCGGCAGGACCGTGTCTGGAGGAGCTTGGGGATGGCAACGGCGAGGAGGAAGACGGCGTCAACGACGGAGAAGATTAGGCGCTGCGAGCACGGGGAGAGGAAGAGTTCGGCTGCTCCTCTCCCCCTCCGCCTCCTCCTTTCCCTCCCCCGTTGCTCCTCTCGAGAGAGGACCACACCTTCGGGAAGCGCCAGTTCGCCACCAAGGCCAGATTTTGCGACGTGGGTATCGCTCACGACGTCGCCGTGGAGGTCGGGGGACGCACCTCCGAGATGAAGGTGAAGGTCGACGGGGCGCCGGTGATCGACGTGAGCAGGCTGGAGTGGATGTTTCGGGGCGGGGGGAGTGCTGGGTTGGCTGCCGAGGGGGGAGCAATGGAGGCTAAGCAGGGGAGGGAGACGGAGTGGCACTCATGGTAAATATGATAGATAAAATAGGCATAATGTACAAGAAGATAACAGAATCTGGTTAAGTTTAACGGCTTAATGGATGGGAGTTAACCACAGGGTCTGTTGGGTAAGAGTTAGCAAGATTACAGGGTCGTGGGAGGAATTACGATGTTTCAAAGGTCGTAGAGGTAATTTCGAAAGATTTCAGGGTCTGCTGGGTAAATATCCCATAAAGAAAATAGAAGACGAAAAGAAGAAAAGAAGAAAATAAGAAAAGAGATGAAGAAATCATGGGGATGTACACACCACTCCCCTATACTTAGGGTAAAAGAAGCCCTAAGTATAGGCAACAACAGGAGTGATGAAACGGAACGAAGAATGAACACTCGGCTAGTCTACCCCCCTATACTTAGGACAAAGTATGTCCTAAGCAAGGCAAACACGAGAAATGGGTGAACGAGCAATACGAAAGATGGACAGAGAGTTACGGAAGAATGTACAACAGAGATGGATGTACATATCATCAATAAGGTAGAAAGCGAACCTTCTTACGGGACCGCTGAGGGATGGATCTGGTGTGGTGCAGGTCGACATCGGGGTCCACAGTGGATGGAAGCCGATCAGGGTCGACAGATTGAAGGCCCTCAGTGGAGTCGAATCGGAAAGGGACGAACTGGTCAATGGAAGTAGTATGGCTAGGTTCGCCCTTGGTGGTCCTATGGTGTGAAGGCGCAGACGGGCGAGTGGAAAAAGTACATCTAGGTCTGGCCTTGGGGGTATCGCTGATATCAAAGTGAAACGGGACAAACTCATCATCCTCAGAAGAAGTATAATCGGAGTCATCCTGTGAGGTGTCGTCCAGGTCAAAAATCAAAAGGAACAAACTCGTCAGTGGAAGTAGTCGAACTCTGTTCGTCCTCTATAATCTCAACCGGATCATCTTTTTCATCAAAAGGGTCGAATTCCCGAATAAAAGCAATCAGATCAAATTCGGCCTTTGGCTCATCAGAATCTGTATGGATATGAGCGAACTCATCAGTGGAAGTAGTCAAAACATGTCCGTCCTGTATAGTCTCTACATCTGCCCTCCGCTCTAAGGTTTCAATCGTGTAAATCCCGCGGATGTCATCAACACATCGCCAATCACAGGAAGCAGAAACACCAAGGTCTATGCTTTCCGAGCCTTCCTCCTTGGAGAGGAATTCTCGGGTCTCATCATCGGTCATAAAGAAAGTCTCTCTGATATCCTCATATAGATCATAGGCCTCCGGGTTAGCCAAAACAGGTGTGGTCGCATCAGGTGCAGGTCTCTGATCGGCAGTGTGTGTGGTGATCGACACTTCGCTGTCGTCAGCAGGACGTAAGCGAATCTCTCCTGATCCATAATCAATAACGACCCTCGCAGAGGCGAGGAATGGTCGTCCCAGGATGATTGGAGAGTGATCCCCAGTGGAGGTCTCCATGGGCAATACAACAAAATCAACATTGTAGCTCGTGCCCTGAATCAAAATGATGGCGTTTTCAAGGATACCCTTCGGCCTCTTTATTGATCCATCAGCAAACTGTACGATCATCCTGGTTTTCTTGAGAGGCCCTGAGTGGAGAGACTGTACCAGCGAGAATGGTATAATGCTAATCGAAGCACCGCCGTCTAGGAGAGTGTAATCACATGTAAAGTCAGAGATGGTGCAACTAATGAAAGGTGTGGCAGTGTTCTTTTTCCTATGAATGGGACGATGTGAGATGGCATGGGCAGTGTCCATGGTCAAGATGTGACGCTCAGATCTGCTCCTCTGCTTTCTCTTCTTGGGAAGAGGAGCAGATATATTGGTCATGGCCTGCTGAAGTGGGGCACGGACGATCTCATGTATGGTGGTCACCACTTTGGGTTCAGTCAATATTTTTTTGAATTTTTGGACCTCCTCCATACAATGGAGGAAATCGGAATCTGCGTATACACGAGGCATGCCAAGAGCAATCTGTACAGCGGCATCCTCAGGGTCAAAGGTGGTACTAGGTGTGAGAGGTTGTGTGGTCAAGTGGTCTGGCAAGTGGTACCTATCCTCACAGTCTGACTCAATCGTGTGTCTCCTAATCTCTTTTTGAGTTTTTAAGATTTTCTCATTTTTTTGTATTTTGGGCGATTGCAAGATCTCATGGCCGTCCTCGAATGAACCCATGTCATCAAATGGTGGAATATCATGGTCGCTCTTATTGGTACCAGTGAGGTGGTCAATCCTCTGTCTCATATGATCCATCATCTGGGTCAAGTGCTCAAGGGTGGACTCCATGAAAGGTGACTTCAACAGCTCAGTCTCGGGTGGATGTGAAGGTGGAGGAGGATAATATATAGGTGGAGGCGGAGGTGGAGGTGGGTAGAAATCCGAGTCCTGATACTGTGGCTGAGGCGGATATGTACAAAAGTCAGGAGCAAAGTCCTCCAGGAAAAAAGAAGGTGGAACGGCTGGAGTGAACGAATGATCCGCAAAGTCCTGATAAAATATGCTCCAGTCGGACATCTCGAAACAAAATAAAATGATCGGGAGAGCACGATGGTCAAGTCAAGAGAAGTGAGAAGAAAGGCGCAAGTGCACAGCGGCGATCTAGGACACACACAAAACAATCACAAACAAAAATGAAGATAAGACAAACCCTCAATTCATCTACTCAACTCGGTAGAGACCGCAAAGAGCGGTCTTTTTATCTTGTCTGTTTTAGAGTTAGGTGAGAAGTCCAAAATTGCACAAACACTTAGGGGGCTGAAAATGGGATTTGGGCTCTAACCTTAGTGTGTGCGCGAGCAATATAAAACGAAGACAATGAGGGGATTACTCGCCCCAATACAAAATTTTCTTTTTGGTGGATTTTAGGGCCAAGTAATATTAGCAGTCCCAATTTTATTGATTATCACTTTTTTTTGGTTTTTTATGAGAACTGCACGATCCTATCGGGGAGTCAATTCCTTTAATCACCTAGGTAATCAAAGTCAGAGGTAGAGGAGCGGAAAAGCAATGCAAGCGGCAAAACGATGATGTATGCTAAAGCGTAAATGCTCACCTTGCCTCCAGCACTCTACATGAAAGGATGCTCAGTAGAATTGAAACCTATCTATATGCAAATGCAA
Organism: Ottelia alismoides; assembly: GCA_037367405.1. Taxonomy (NCBI): domain Eukaryota; kingdom Viridiplantae; phylum Streptophyta; class Magnoliopsida; order Alismatales; family Hydrocharitaceae; genus Ottelia; species Ottelia alismoides. The sequence continues at coordinate 977,047 of JAZKJV010003880.1, forward strand.
AGCCGATGAAATCACCCTAAGTTCAGAAATTGCTATTATCATGAAGAACCACAAGCTGACCATCAACCCTCAACCCTAGAGTCCGGTCTAGGCTCACCCCTCCTCCTCTCGACAAATCGAGTACAGGAGAAGCGCTTGGCGGGATGAGCTCGCGGCACGACGGCTCGAGGAAGATGAATCAACTGTTTAAATTTGACTAAGTCCAAACGATACTATAGGCACATGCAAAGATATTAGGTGTTTGGCCTTAATCTACCGCAAGCAATCCTAAAACAAGGGTCTCAATCACACAAAATAAATAAAATCAAAAAACAAAACAAAATAAAAAGAATGCGAAGAAAGCCGACAAAAAAAGTGGCGAGCCCCCAAGTGAACAATCACTTGGAAATTAGGCTCAAATGTCCAAGTGTCCGGGGGTACCTGTATTATTACAAAATTTGGAGTCTCTCTCTCACTTAAATTACACTAATAAATGCAATAAATAACTACACTAGAACTGTCTTCAAAATCCTCTCCTAGCTCACCTTTGTGCTAAGTCGAGTCGCCTCACGTGGGTGCGCAGGTGCTCTTGGAAGAGAGCTCCTCCCTCGAGCCGCATTTCCTCGCAAGAAGTCAAACAAGAGAGAGGTTAGACAATTCAAACAAGAGATATCAAAAATAAGGAGAATACAACAAGCAGAAATAAAAGCCGCAGAGGTAGACCAATAATCACAAACACAAGCAAAAATGATCTACGCGTTGTTGCTCCCCGGCAACAGCACCATTTGTTAAAGCGAGAAAATCGAACGGTCGTATTAATCCACAAGGCGGATCAACAATCGATGCGGTGACCGTTCGAAAATCCGAACTTCGAACAACAATTAACCCACGGCGATCAAATAAGAAAATGAAGGTGTATGTGGAGTTAAAATTTATTCTAACTCTACAACAAGATGTGTATAGGTGCAAGTATGTGTAGAGGTCGAACACATGGAGCAGAAAGGATAGATCGGGGCAAATTTGCTCAAAAAGTGTAATTGTGATCAAGTTTTTACTAGGCTATTTTTTTTGTGGGTTTTTAATTTTATATTTTTTAATTTTAATTTTTATTTTATATTTTTGTAATTTGATTTTTAATTTTCTGATTTTATATTTTCTTTTTATATTTTGTATTTTTTTAATATTTTCTTTTTCAATAATAGAATATACAAACTATATAAGAAGAGAGATAATAAACTATTTATAAAAATAAGGGAAAAAGCTCAAAAATTAGGAAATGAAATGTTTTTGGTATTTTTATAATTTTCTACTATTTTTGTGATTTTTGGGAATTTTTCAGAATATTTTTGGTATTTTTAAGAGTCAAAATAAAAGAAAACAGTGAATTAATTACTGGCTGAAATTAAAATGGGAATGAAAAATAGCAAACAGTATCAAAAATTTCCCATATTAATTTTAAAGTAAAGTTAACAAAACAAAGAAAATTTAGGAAAAGAAAACACATTTTTTGGTTTTTTATGAATTTTATAAATTTTTATGAAGGTTTTTAGAGTTTTGTGATTTTTATGAGTTTTCTTTTGTAATTTTTAGTGAATTTCGAACTAAAGTTAAAACACACTTAAGAAACAAAATAATTTTTTTGGGGATTTTTTGGAGTGTTTTTATATTTTTTTTGGATTTTATAAGCTAGACAGTGCATAGAATGGATGTTTTTTATTTTTAATAAATATTAAAATGCAATAATTATGGAAAATAAAAATATGGCGATATACTACTAATGAAACAGAGACTTAAATTAATTTTTGTAGATTTTTTTGGGTTTTTATAGATGCAAGCAAAAATTACTAGAAGCAAAAAGAAACTACCACACAGCCAGGGGTATACTTGTAATATTCAGAAAGTATGGGGACCTTAGCGCAATTTTCACATAAACTTACAACTGAATCAAATATTGGCTGGACTAATGTTAAAATCAAAAGGCCGTAGGGGCTATCCCGCAAAATCCCCAGGAGGCACGTGCGATAGCACGCACGCCTGGGGTGGATAGCTTTGCAAATCTAAGAAATGTAAGGGCATTTTGGCAATTATAACAAAAAGATTAAACTGCAATTGGAAGTTCATATGCTAATCTTTAAATATGAAAGTGTACGGGAGAAAGCCTGCAAAATTCCCACATGCCTTGGCAGATCGCACGGCTGAAGTTCGGCCACTTAGGCCACGTGTCGCGCTGCGGGCCCGCGATACCCCTTAGGCTCGGACGCCCGAGATTAGAACTTGAGGAGTTATTGGACGGCTGGGGTGGCTTTGATCTGATGGCTCCTGTACCACAGCACGAACACGGCCGGATCGGACGACGCAGAGGCACTAAGGAAGAGCAGCCATACATCACGGTGTAGTTCTCATCCATCTCCTTGTAAATGGCCCAGACCTGATCCTCATCCTTGGTGAAGTAGGAACCACCACAAGAAGCATTCACTAGGTCCTGCACCTCTGGTGTCAGCCTGCAATAGAAGCTCTGAACTAGGTTCGGCTTCAAGATGTCGTGGTGAGGGCATCTGTCTGTGAGCTCTCTAAACCTCTCCCATGCCTCATGGAACTGCTCTTGGGGAGCATGGTGAAGTTGCTGATCAGGGCCTTCGCTGCATTGGTTCTCCCGAGTGGATAGTACTTTTTCAAGTACTCGGTGCGAAGCTGCTCCCAGGTATGGACAAACCTCCCCAAATGCGTCACACAGTTGGCTGCTCTGTCGACCAGGGAGAAGGGGAAGGAAATCATCCTAATGGTGTCCTCGTCCACTTGTTGATCATGGATGGTGATGCAGATCATCTCGAATTCCTAGAGGTAGAGATGGGGCTCCTCAGTCGCGAGCCTGTGGAAACGGGGTAGAAGTTGTATCGTCTGCGGGGGGGGGGGGGGGAGAACTTGAAGTCCCCCACGATCGTCGGAAGAATGATCCACCGGTGTGTAAGCATCGATCCGAGGTTGTGCAACTCCTGCATCGGTCTGGCTCCTGCTGCTGTTGCTGGCTAGGATGGCTCATCGGGTTGATCTGGTATCTCTGGCCCGTCTCCTGCGGGCCAACGCTCCTCATCTCAACCATGAAAGCTCCCTGATCCCTAATCTGTTGTTTCATCATCTCGAGGTAAGCTATCAAGATGTTGTTGATCACACCCTGGTCCAGGACATAAGTATGCTCTACTCGTGGGCCTCCAGTGCGGTCGTCACTGCTGCCGACCATGGTCTCTGCAAAGGCAAAAGACCCAAGCTCATGTGCCGAAATATAATCCATCTGCTGCTCTATCTGATCAGGCACCTCTAGACTGTCAGAAGAAAGGTGGTCGGGGGGGAACATGATGGAAGCGAACTCGGGTTCGGAGAGCGGGTCTCGGCTCTCGCGAACCGACCTAGACGAACGGGCCGGAGTGCTCGTTAGCGGTGCAACCAGAGGCTGCCTAAGGGACCTCTGACCCATCATCGTGATCTGGCATGTCGGGCGGATGGGATCTCGAAAGCAAACAGGATCAACAGTCAAACCCCCAATTGACCAATGTGACGCGAGCTGATGACCGTAAAAGTTTGGTCTTTTATCTTGTCTTTTTTATTTTGGTGATAATACAGTCTAATAGAGCGATTATGCAAGCAGTTGGGAATCCAACGCCCCCAGGAGACTGTCCTGATCCCGAACTAGATCTTTCCCAGCAAGTACAAGCCGCGGACCGTTTACCAGCTACTCAATTAGCTCGCTCTGTTAGGATACCGCGACCCGCTTTACCGGAAACCGGAGCGAGCCTCACTGGAGAACGACTAGCCCAGAAGTAGTAGTCTGAAAAGGGGTCGGATGTGGCTCTACCTAGTATGTGGGTTACTCTCTCGCCCGATCAAACGATATAAGGAGGGGGTTGCTGTCCCAATACAGTTTTTTTGGTGAAGTGTTTTTTAGGTCCAATTCCCATTAGCAGTCCCAAATTTTATGGTTTTTCTTTTTTTTAGATAATTTTCAAGCAAACAAATGCCTAACGAATTTTTCGGGTTCTCTTGATTATTTAAGTCCAGAAAACAGGGGGAGAAGACGAAAAAGACGATGCGCGATGAAATCAATGATGCTTACATAGTAAGAAATGCGTACCGGACTACAACACTCTACATGTAGGGTGATTCGCGCATAAAAGTAAAGACATAAAATAAACTACCTATGTGATGCACGAGAGAAACGGCCGTAGATGAAGCAATTTCTACACGGGAAGAAAAAATGGCTAACGGGTCAACAGGAGGGGTCAGAGTCCGGTCTCTGATGCCGATCGGTGTCCGCCACAACGGATCCTGCCAGCGTTGTATACGGCCTCTAGCGGCACATGACCCCTCAAGTGACCAGGTTAGCCTTTTCTTTATTAATTTTAATTAGGTCCAATTACGATCTAATAGGAGCAGGTAGAAAATTAGGGTTTGGATACTAATCAGTTACATCACAATCAGCAGAAAATCCTAAGCTAAGGCCAAAACCGCGTAAATCAGACATGCAGTTAAAATAAAATACGAGAAAAGCTAAAAACGGAGAATAACACGATGAGGTCCCCCGAGCACACCGGTGCTCGGCGAAACAGACTCCGATAGTTACCGATAAAGTCCAAATTTCTAAGAGTCTGGCTGTCCCTGTATTATTACAATAATCAAATAATCTAAAAAGAAAACTATCCTAAAACCTCTCCTCTCCTGCTCAACCTCTCGCTCTCTCCTGGGGCTCCGTACAGAAGGGAGCCGCCTCCGTCTTCCGCGATTGCCTTGGCTTTCCGAAGAAAGCCACCTCGATCCTCAGGCCCTCTCAAGAAATCAAACAAGAGTGGGTCAGAAATAGTTATTATAAAAATGTAAGACAAAATAAGATAAAATAAAATATATGCAAAAATGGAAATAAACACACAAAATAAAAACAAACAAAAACAAAATAAAAGAAAAGAAAATAAAGAGAAAATAAAAGAAAATCAAAAAGTTACGAAAAGCCGCAGGAAAAGCCACGAAAATGGAAACCGAACAAAAACGAAAATAAAAGACTACTAAGCCGTGCTCCTCGGCAACGACACCATTCTGATGACCAAGGAAATCAACAAGACCCGGGTGAAGGTATAAAAACACTGGTCACTGCGACCAGGATCTCGGAGATTAGTCAACAAGAAGATAAGACCACCAAATCAGAAAATAAATCCATAAAACACGAATATCGGTCTCGCTATTTATTTAACCTGGTATAGCGACCAGGGTGGAACTCAAGGAGCACGGGTTGGCCGAATCGGCCTATGAAGTAGTCAAAAATAAAATAAAGAAAAGGTATTTTTGCTGGATTTTTATATATTTTTAATTTTTTTGTATTTTTAATTATAAAGAAAATGTAAAAAGAGGATAAAAGGCACACAATCAACAACTTATTAAACACAACAAATCAAGCCAGAAAATTCAAAGAAAATTGTTTTTGCGTTTTTTTAGGTGTTTTTGATATTTTTTTCAGTATTTTATTATTTTTATTGATTTTATAAATATTGAAAATGCAAAAAATCAGAAACAGTGTGCAACCAGATTTGAAAGGCTAATTAAAAATAGATAAGTAGCCTATAAAAATCTGAAGGTAATTTTAATGAAAAGTAAAAATTAAAACTAAACTATAGAAACCAAAATTGCATTTTTTTTATAATTTTTAATAATTTTTATAAGGTTTTTAGGGTTTTTATAATTTTTATGGGTTTAATAAATCCAAATATGACGAAAATTGAATAGAAGCTCAAAAATAACAAAGCAAACTAGTCCTAATTTTTTTAGAATTTTTAGACGAGTTTTTATAGTTGATTTTATATTTCAAGTAGTATCAAAAATGAGTATTTTTTATTGTCTAAAAATAGCAAAAAGCAACAAAAAGTCCCAAAAAATTGTGAAATTTTTACACAGTGGCAGGAGTCACGTGTCCAAATTTCACACGATTTGGATTTTGTTTGATATCTTATTCAACCAATAGAAGTCACACATCACACATGGACCACAGTGCAAAGAAACAAAGTTCTGGGGCCAAATAAATAATACTTATAAAAACCACAGGGCCTAACTTGCAAATAGTCCAAATAAGCACGAGACACGTACGTGATGAGCACACAGAGGGTTATTTATGTAATTCCTATTTATAAAATATCAAATAGTAACAGCCCAAAACTTCAGGATATAATATGCAATTGTTCCACAAAATCACGTGTCGAAGCACGTGTTCCACACAAACAGGGACTAAAACGTAAATGAAATAAATACATGGTCCAAGATGCAAATGTTCCAAAATAAAAACAACTAAAACTAATATTTACACGACTAAATTAAAATATAAAAAATGAAAGAGGGCCTATGTGCAAATTACCCCTTTATTACGATCCACGGTCGAAGGAGTGCCACGTAGAAGATCGGATGGCTCAGGTGCGTGGATACCCCTTCGCGATGGATGCTCGAGATGAGCCCCTCAGGTGATCGGACGGCTGAGCATTCTCCAAAGATGGACGGCTGTGATAGACCTGGAGTGAGGTGCTCGATCTAACAGCTCCGGGGGACCCTCGAAGAACCAGTCGTCGGTGAGTTTCACTGTCCAAATGCGTGCGTGGGGAACCTTCTCATACACTGCGGAGGTGGGCGAATCGAAGAGGAAGCTTGTCCGCAGCGGTGGGTGCGCTCAGATGGGGCCGGAGGCGTCGGAGGAGCTTCGACAACGGAGGGGTGCAGGAGCACCTATGCCTGAACGGTTGGGCCCCCAGATGGGGTCCTACTTCGATGAAACCAACACAGAAAGAACGCTGGGTGGAGGCAAAGTGCCTCGATCCGGTTATGGGCGAAGTGGGTGATCTGGTGAGGCGGAGCGGGAGTCTCTGACGATGCGACGGCGGAGGAGACCTACTTCTTGTTTCCGGAGCGAACCACGATGATCGGAGGGGCGTAGAAGACGGAGAGAGGTATCGCGGAGGTGGTGCGATGATCGGATGGAGAAATGGTTGGTCGGAGTGCGGTGAATCGACCGGCGAAGGCACGCCGCGCAAAATCGTAAAAATGGGAATGGAAGCTAATCTAGGGGATAGCAAGGATACCTGATGATCGAGAGTGTCTCTGGGGGATATAGTACGTCTCCTGGAGGCCTTGCCTCGATGGAGCGACGCCACCAGAGGCTCGTGCTCGCCGGTGGCGGAGCTCGACGGTGTGACCGCCGGACCAGGGCTAGACTGCTCCTTTCCTCGCTGCGACACCTCCCAAAGCTTGCTGTCACTCAAGGCAGGAAAGTGGAGCTCCTCAGAGCATGAAACAGTGGCTGAAGGTGCGTGAAATGGCGGGAGGAGATGAGACTATATAGTGCCAGGGGTCCGGCAAGAATGGAGTCGGGCGTGCAATCCAATGCTCGGACACCTAAAAAGCTGATCGGGCGTGGATCAGAGATGTCTCATGGATAATCGGGGCCCGGGGTTTAAGGAAATGGGTTACGGATCGTGACGCGATAATTCGAAGAAGTCGGGTCGAAGGCGCAGATCCACGAAGGAGTGGTCCTAGGGGGAGAGTTGACCGGGGATCAACAATCCCCCGTGGACCAATGAGAAAAATTCATTGGAAAAAGATTTAAAAATTAAAAATAAATTATAAAAAGACTTTATCTCAAATCATTTACAAAATAAAAAATACTTAATTTATTTTCAAAATATTTTTAGTGATTTTTATTTATTTTTAAAAAATAAATTATGTATTTACATTATATTATTATTATGTACATGTATAAATACCTATGTATTTTTGAATTTTATTTTTATTATTTTATTTATGTATAAATATTCCAATTTTATATTTTATTTATTAACACCATAAAATATGGATTATAAAAAGATTTTTATTTGATATTTATTAATTATTTACAAAGGTGAAATAAATACATCTTTTATTTTATGTACATGGTATATGTACACTGATGAGAGAGAAATATCTATTTTATTTTTCTTTTATTTTTCCCATTTTTGTTTTATTTTTATAAATATATACAAAATATGGGAAACACATAAATAATTTTATTTTTTTGAAAATAACATATTTATACAAAGAGGGTTATATACACAATGTTGAGTCACCCTATCTCTCTCTACTTATTTTATTTTGTGGTCAGGCCCATATTGAGCCTTTCTTTGGGTTCAGGTCACTCAATATTTATTCTAAATATTTCCCTCTTTTTCTTTATTTCTTTATTCTTTTATTTTTGCACAAAAACATGCTAATTATTAATATTTACATAATGCATGCTTTTTGATAATTATTCTATTTACAAACATATACATTGTATTTTGCAAAGGTTTTTAGCTAAAATAAAAGAATAAAGAGTGATAAATGAGGATTCATCACATCCCAATTACTTTCATTCCTTGATGCTCTCCATTATCTCCTCTTCTTGTCTATACTTAGGGATATCTTACCTAAGTATAAGGGGAGACAGTCTGAGCACGATCTGTTCATTCTCACCCTTGTCCCTCCCTGCTTTATGTACATTCTGCAATACTTAGGATTATTTGATCCTAAGTATAGGGGAGGACAGTTATCTTCCTATTCGTTCATTCATTTCTCCATTCGTTTATTCTTTAGATTTTCTTATACTCAGAATGAGTTATGTCTTCTCTTTTTCTCTCTGACCTATGAGGACATAGCTCAAGCTAAATATGGGGGGTCGTATATACTCCGTATATACTTTAGCCATAACTCGTACTTTCATAATTTTATTTAAAATAATGGCTAATAACACATTTAAAATTAATTAAAAACACTTAACTAAAATGATGTTATGATTCCTTAAATTCTTTTTGTATTTACTGATTAATAAATCAGGTGAAAAGTTTTTTTGCAAAATGCTTGAAAAATAGTTTGAAAATCTTTTTGAAAAATCTTTTGAAAATGTTTTGTTCAATATTTTCAACCTTTCTAAAAATTCTTTTGTTTTGAAAATTTCTTTTATTTATGTGAAATAAAAATGTTTGAAAAATTATTTGCAAACAATTTTGAAAATGGTTGCAAAAATATTCGAAATATATATATATATATATATATATATACTGTTTGAAGAACCTTTGCAAAATAATTTTCAAATGTGTGTACATGTTTGTAAAAACTCTTCATAATTTTTTTGGACTATAGCTTTCAAAATTGTTTGAAAACCCTTATTCAAATAAGTTTGAGGAATATAAGCATCACATTAAAATTCATTATACATATACCTATAAAATTGACCACTTACCCCTTATAAATTCTTAAAAACCTAATTCATGTAAAAATAAAATGTTTCCCCATGTAAATATTTGTACCTAGTGTTTGGCCAAAAATCTTTTGCTTTCAAAAAGCCCAAAAACATTTGCAAAAGTAAAAATACCAAAAACATCTGAAAAATCTTTTTGAAAAATATAAAAAATGCATATGCATTTTCCTTTTCAAAGATCCATGAAAAGTTCAAAATCATTGAAAGTTGCATCACAAAATTTTTTTCTGCATTCTGCATAGCATTTGCATAGCATAAGCATTTTTTCAGATTGAGTTTGATAATTGAACAAGTCTAAGTAAAATCTGGAGATTGGAGCTTGGTCGGACCTTAAATCTAACTAATTAACAGGAACCTTATAGGAGCTGGAATTGAGGTACTTCAGATCTAGTTGACTTAATTCTTTTAGGATCACGAGACTTGGTTCAATGGATTCTTGACTGCCTAAGTAGAGTATTTTGGAGCACGCGCACGACTCTTGTTGATAATGACCAAACTTGGACACATGCACCTTCCACATGGCTCAACTCGTTTGGAGTGGTGAGGGGGTTGGATTTGCCGGTATGAGACACACACAAGTGGAAACATTTGTCCTCCTCTAGGGAGGGAAGTGTCCCCCAACCCATCCGGTGATGATGAATTTTTAAGATAGGAGAGTGTGGGTTGCAATAAAGCTTCAAAAGAGAGATTGTCTACTAGCTCAAGAGGAAAAACTCCTTATGTATATGTTGTTGTATATAAAAAAAAGAGAAGGAAAAAAAGGCAAAAACTCCAAAAAAAAGTGGATAGGCTTGTATAAAAATAAAATGTCTGTCGGAGTGTACATATGTTGTATAGAAAATAAGCAAGCTTGAGCTTCAAAGTTAAATATGCGAGCCTGTAGCTGGATGAATTGATCACACTGGTCTTGCATCCTAGGATAGGTAGCTACACTGGCTACCGTCCATTCTTCTCTTTACCCACTCCTCTTGAGCTGGTTGTCACTTGAACTTAGAAGGGAATACCCCACTCCTCGAGGAAGGAGTTACTGGATTGGGGAATCATTAGGTTGTCATGCTGGAGAAATCAGTCTTTATGTCATTTCAGTTGGGGAGAGCCACTATCACTTACATTGTATGAGTTAGATTCATAATCGTAAGGGTTTGCATATGAGTTGAAGTATTCTGACATGGCTATTGAGGAGACTGGTGAAACTCAGTTTCATCATCTTTATTTTCTATAATTAACCCCCTTGCTTAAAGTTTTGGCAATAAATCCTGGTTAATGTCCTGTAATTAACAGAGTCTTGAATAAATTAAAAATCACAAAAAAATGACAAAACAAAAACTCGTGGTATTTTTAGACTCAAAAATACCCTCAAAAATATTGCGTGGCTTCAGTTGATCTCATCTTCAGTTTTGGTCAACATGAAACTTGTAGAACTCATCAAGATCTACAACTTTTATGTTTTGAGTTTTCTTAAATTCGGCCATCTTGACCTTCATATTTCAACTTGAAGATCTGAATAAAGTGATTGGGCCACATGGCCCATTCTGGGAGCGCCACGTGGCCCCGCCTCTCTTGTCTCATCCGCCCTTGACCTGGGCCGTTGAATCTTCACTTGATCCAATGGTTCTGCCTTCTCCTCTTGTGCCTCAATCCTCAACCATTGATCTTCCCCGTCCCTTGATCATCACCGCTCGTCAGCGCCGAGCGCAGAGCACGACACGTGGCGGATTGAAGACCATTTGATCGCGCCTTCAATTCTCCATCGCAACCACTCCTTACTTTGACGATCCCCAGCCCTTCGATCGACTATAGCTTCTAATATAAACCGTCTGCCAGCGCTCTCTCCGCAGCTCGACACGTGGCGGCTTCAAGGCCCGTCAATCGCATCGCCGCAAGATTCAATCCTGCCCTCTCATTCACGCCCAACCGTCAGCAGTTGGATCTCAGATCCAACGGCCGACAACCATCGTCTACCTCCGGATCCCCCTCTCTCTCCCACAATCTGACTTGCGCACCACTCTCCCCTCTCCTTTTTCCCCCGTCATTCCAGTCAACCTCGCATCTCGCCAACCACCTCTTGGTCTTCCCCCATCATCCCTCTACCTCGCGCATCACTCCACGACCCCCGTCGTCTCCCCAGTCGCCTCACCTCAGCCTCGAAACCCACGTCGACCACCACATAACCAGCCACTCGCCCCTTTAAAATCTTTGCCTCCCCGTCCACTGTCCGGGGTCCACCTTTACATGGGGGTTCGCCCAGCCCTCCGCCACCTCCCAGTGACAGGGGGAGGTGGCTGGATTGAGCGAAGATGACGATCTCCCTGGTGAGACCCTCCGACCACACACGGTGGAGTTGCGGCGCCCCGGCGACCGCCCGAGCTGCGTCGACAGGCTGACGACGTCCAGCGAAGACCCGGGGCTCAATTCAAGCCCCAGCCCAAGCCCCTCGCTCCGCCTCCGACTAGGTAAGTCTCTCTGATCTCTTCTTTGAATTTTTGTTCAATTTCATTGAATTAATTAGGGTTTTCTTCCTCTTCTCGACCTTCACTGAACCCCCCTTTAGTTTCACCGCACATCCCCCTTCCACGCGCATAGCATCCCACCTTCTCCCTCTTCCTCCAGACCTTAAAACCATCTCCGACCACCTCCTCCGCTACCCATGGCGGAGGAGCTCCGAGCTCCCGCCTTCTCCACCCTATGAGCGTGACGTGGGCACGTGCGTATCTGGGCAATTTGCAGAGACGCCCCACCATTTTCTCCAATTTGCAGATAGGTCCCTGGAGCACGTGCAGTCCACGTGCATTTGGGTAATTTGCAATTATGCCCTCGCGGGTTTTAATAATTGCAAAACACCCCTGTGCGTGTGGGTATTTTACAGGGAAGGCCTCGTACTTTTCATATTTACATTTTAGTCCCTCCTAGGGACCTATTTGTAGTTATCTTTTTATGTTTTATTGCACTTATGCCCCTGGCTTCTTTTATGCAAATCTTGAGCTACGCATGTCAGATTGAGTTGATTTCAGTTTCGTTTTGAAGCTCTCCTTGCTCTCTTTATTATGGCATGCTCTAATTTTAGATCTGACACTATGACCAGTAGTGCATTATTTCATTAGCTAAGTGTCCTAATTTCCTTTATTCTCATGCCAATTCGCTATATAAATGAGAATTGCTTCATGATCTGATTTTGTTTGACTCGTATATCTTATGGCTTAATTAATGATCATTTTCGGCATATTTGCATTTCATTTCTCTGCATTTATTTGCAAGATAAAAATAAATAAAAAAAATGCACGTTTATTTTTAATGCATTGTGTTGTGGCTTCTCGCATAATTTGACCTATATGCCTTTAACTCAACACTTAGTTAAATAAATAGAAATCCGATTAATACGAGAGAGGCTCGTGTCCCTGAGTTCGACCTTGGTATCTTACCAAGTAAAAAATTTCACGATCATCTCATTTTGATCTATTATTGACATATATTTAAATGAGATGATCTTTTGATGACCCAACTCGGGCCGACTAAGATGATGATTCCGAGTGCTAATTTTGCACTCTTAAAGGGCCGATTTTGCGGTTTATCAGAGACATGGGCAGAGTTTTGGGATTCTCGAAGGCTGTTGGATTTCAAATCCAACTCTCATTAAGGTTCCGCCTGCACTAAAATTTCAAAGGTCCGACTTAAGCTCCAAACTTTGATTTTGCGAAGACAAGTTTGATAATTAAACTTAATACATTTTATTCTTTTTATTTTCTTTATTTTTCTTTCTGCACATATTGCATAAGTGTTTGCTAGGTACTAGCAAAGGCGGGTATAGGGGGATGATGAATCTCCATTTCATCATCTTTATTCAATCATTTTGGCCTTAAAACCCCTATTAAATGGCGTAAATAGGCTTAGTTTAGGTATTTTAGCATTCGTGCATTTGTGTATAAAATACATGTAAAATATTATTTTTAATGCCAAAATTATAAAATAAAGAAAAGAAAAGAAAAGAAAAAGAATAAAATATTGAGAATATTTTATGACCTGAAACCCCGAGACCTAGGCATCTCGATGACTAGGTCAACAAGGAATAAAGTAGGGGGAGATAAGGGCCAAAAACCAATAAAAATACCTATCTATTTTATTCATTTTCCTTCATTTTTGGGACCTATTTTTAGTTCCATTTTTTAAACTTCAAATAAAGAAACTTTGAACATGAAAGTTGTAGATAATTAAATATAGAAAATTACAAAATTGATTTCATACCAAAATAATGTACAAAAAAAGTTATGATCTGAACAAGAATCCAAAATCCCAACTTCCCCGATCTGTATCTCTCAAATAAAAACTCTAAATATATCAAAATCACATTTTGTTGTATGTACTTTTTAATACGCTATTTAATGATGGTGGTTTCATATTTTTTGGAGTTACGGTTTGAAAGTTAGGTTTTGGACCCCTATTGTATACTTGTACCGATTAAAATATTCATTTTTATTTATTATTCATTATTTTTATAATTTCATTTTTTATAATTTTATAAATATTATTTATAATATATGTACATATTAAAACTGGGATAAAACTCTAAAGAAAACATAAAAAAATACTTGTACAAAATACATAGGTATAATACCTATAAGTATACCTATATAGAAAATACAACTATATATTTAATTGTGTATATCATATCATAAAAATAAAATAAAAATATATTTAAGTATATAAAATTAAATTATAATTTTATAAAATAATAAACCCAATTAATAAAATTAAATATACAAAATAAAAAAAGAACATTAAAATCTATAGATAAATATACCTATATATAGCCTTAAGAGGTAACTTGTAATTCCAAACCTCGAAAAACTAAATAAAAATAAAAATAAAATACTTTAGAAAATAACACACATTTTTTATTTAATAAACTAAAATTTATAAAATTGTTTATTATTATTTTTATTAATTTTACAAATCTTTTTCCAAGGGTTTTTCCTGGTTGGTCCACGTGGACCAACTAGGTGCGTCGAAGAGTTGACTGAGGGTCAACTCTCTGACCACCCCCTAGCACCTCTGACATCTGATTTTCATCTTGATTTTGATCCTTTTTGGAGAGCGGTCCTTTCATCTCTTCGAGTCGACCCCTTGACAACTTCTACTCCTCGATTATCGGTGATACACACCCAAGCATCACCTTAGGCTATGCATCACTTCATCGAGCAGCACACCCTGCTCTTTGGAGCCACTCGTCAATGTGCATATGAACCACCCTCCATCCTCCCATCAATTTTTGATCGCTCTTCTACCTTCCAACCTTAGACCTAGAAGCTTGATAATCCTCCTAGTGACTGCAGGAGTCGATTGCATCCTTCGAGAGGCCGCGAAGGCATTGAATCGAGCTGATCCAGCTCGCCGGAGTTGCGTCGCCAGAACTTGCCGCTAGCGCCACCTCGGTAAGCTTTTCTCCTTGTTGTTGTGTTCCTTTAAATCCGTAGAATAGCAGTAGTTAATCCTTGCAACTTTCTATCATCGATTCCATCGCAACATCATGAAATCCTCTAGATCTATGTCCGGTGGAGCCTCTTTCTTTGCCGGTCCACTTTGATCATCTTCGCCACCCACTTCCACATCGTTGGGCCTGGAAACCCCATCTTTTGTTTCTTGAGCTAACCTCGCAGGACCAGGAGCCCAATGACTCCCCCCAAGGAGTCGCTTTTTACCGTGACGAGCTACATGGAGCTACTTCACCTCTTGGACCTCGCGACTGCGTTCCGGTGTTCATCGTGCCATTTTGGCATCGTCGTCGGCTCCGGGACTCTTCCAGGGATCTTGCGGAGCCATCCGTGGTGCGTCTAACCAACGGAGGAGCATGAAGAGCCAAATCCAAGTCTGCAAGGGGACTGTTCTTCCCTAGTTCATCCTCCATCATCAAGGACCGTTAGATTATCCATGTTCATCCAGGGCTACAGTTGTTGTTGGATTCAGTGCGTCATCAACTGTCGATCTCCTCCAAGAGATCTAATCGCAACCGTCCGAGCCGAAGCGCCACCACGCGTTTTGGGCTCGACACGTGTCAAGTGAAGGAGCATCGGCCGTTGGATCCGCTAGGCGCTTGGGTATTACAATTTAACCTCTACGCATTTTGTATTTTATATTCAGTGCACAAACTTTCATCTGAAGTACATTTATTTTTGTTCTATTTGCATTTCACCCATGCACTTTGTTGTAATTGCATTTCAGTCCTAGCCATGTCACCTCACGTAACGCATCACGTGAGGTGTTGATTTTGTGGCTAGGCCCTCGAACTTTTGTACATTAGAATTTAGTCTAGAAACAATTTCTTAACGTTATAGATTTTTCGATAAGTTGCAAGTTAGCCCCTAGGATTTTTGGAAATTACATTTCAGTCCTCGCCAGGGGTGCATGTGTTCTAACATGTAATTTTTGAACTTTTGCAGAGAAGAACTCGTGGATTTATTTTTTTGTATTTGGATATGCAACTTTTTACATCAATTATAAATTTTTGTAAAAGTTACACTTTGGCCCTTGAGTTTCTGTTATTAACATATATGCCCTTACTAGTAGTGTAGTTTTTCTTTGTTGTCTTTATTTATTTCATGCATTTATAAACCTCTAAAAAATCCAAAAAAATAGCATTAACTCTTTGTTGCATTGCACATTCACGCCATATTTTCATTTTACAATTTTGAAGCATTTTTTTATTTATAGAAAATAAAAAACGAGCATTTCTATCCCTGTTTGCACTAAAAAATAATTCTCACAAAAATATGTTTTGTGTATTTTCATAGCTTTGACCTTCAGATAAAAAATCATTAAAAAATATAAAAGAAAACTCAAAAAATAGAAAAACTCTAAAAACCATTATAAAAAATTATAAAATTCATAAAAAAATCTAAAAATTACATTTTCTATTTATGATTTTTCTTTATTTTCTTAACTTAATTTTAAAATTAATTTAGAGAATTTTTGACTTTGTTTGATATTTTGTATCTCAATTTTAATTTCGACCATTATATTTAAACCCTGATTTTGGGTATTTTTCACTTTAAAAATCTATAACAATTTACAAAATTATCTAAAACATCACTAAAATAATAAAAATTATATAAAACCCAAAAATATTTATTTCCTGAATTTCTGATTTTTTTACATATATATAACACCCCTCTCTTACATGTATTGCATATATATTCTATATAGATTTTTTATATCTAACAAATCAAAAAATATAAAATATAAAAAGAAAATACAAAATCAA
Organism: Ottelia alismoides; assembly: GCA_037367405.1. Taxonomy (NCBI): domain Eukaryota; kingdom Viridiplantae; phylum Streptophyta; class Magnoliopsida; order Alismatales; family Hydrocharitaceae; genus Ottelia; species Ottelia alismoides. Next base: position 993,570 of record JAZKJV010003880.1, read on the forward strand.
AAAATTAAAAATCAAAATATAAAAATATAAATTAAAAATAATTAAAAATATAAAAATTAAAAACCCATAAAACTTGCAACTTCTTGATTTATATCTTGCCTGTGATACTCCTTTGCTTCATGTGATCGGCCCCTATTTGCTTGCCACTATACAATCTTAGTAGGGTATAATAAATTTTAGCTCTTTCTCTTAATTGCTTAATTACTTGTGTGGGTTATTTGTTGAACAACAAGCGGATTTGAGTAGTCACCTCAGCGATACTGAGCCTGAATTGTCAAGCCATTACTTAGCGGCTCCCATCTCTTCGTTTTTCAGACACCAGGAGGCAGAACCGCTCGGATGAGCTTCCGACGATGGTCGAATCTACCCAAATGTTCCTCACTGCAAATTGGTAGAGTGAGCTTCCTGTCACCAAGTCATTTCCTAAGCACACAATCTGAGGGGATAAGAGGAGTGTAAGGGGGATTAAAGTCAAGAAGGAAGTCGGGATCTGGATTGTATATATAGAGGTTTCGATAAAAAAGTGGAAAGTTTGCGTGAGGGAGGAAGGGAGTTAGTGGAGTCTACTGTTAGGGTTGTAGGAAGGTGAGGTGCTCAAGGGAGATGGAGGTATGGAGGTGGAGTGGAAATGTTAAGAAGAAGGGAAGCTCGTGAGTTCTGATAGAAGTCAGAGTTGAAGATAGGACAGTTGACTGGAGGTCAACTGTTGAAGAGTCTTGATTGGTCCACGTGGACCAATCAGGTAAAAGAATATAAAAATGTCGAATTAAATAGAAAATAAATAGTAAGTAATTTTATCCATTAAAAGTCAAAACACCAAAAATGATTCCTGTTTTATGTACTATTTTATGGATCCTTTATTTATTTTCACATACTAATTTATTACATAATACTATTTACATTTATATACATAAGTACATATACATGTATTTGACCTATTTTATTTATAATTTGTATTTTATATTTTATTTTTTATATACATAATTTCTACAATTATAACTTATATCATTACATATTTCAATTTTTATGCTATTTTTTGAGTTTATTTCTATTTTTAAATAATTATGTACATATATTAAATAGGTATATTATATGTATACTTCATCTCTATATTAAATTAGATTATTTATTTCAATACATTTTAATGGTTTTATTTCGATTTTATTATGTACATGTATTTTAAATAATATTTACAAATATATAAAAATATAAAAAATATAAAAATATAAAGAATGAATAAATTGAATATTATATACATGTATCTTTCATAATGATGGCCCAAAAAAAAACTTTTGCATCTTTACTCAAAATTAAATGAAACCTCTTCATTAGATAGATAATTGTTTTATGAATAATAAACATAAGTTTGGTCAATTTTGGATATGTATGGAGAAGATACATGTCTGTAAAGTTCTGTTTGTGACTTTTTATTCTGTGTGTTCAAGCATACCGTGCATTATTATTGGATGAAATAAATTTTATATTTTCCTCTGAATTTTTATGTATAAGTTCCATGTTCAAAGTTTATTGATTTGAGGTAAAAAATTGGAAAATAAAATAAATCCCAAAAGACCTATCATTACCAAATAAAGTAATGGTTTTAGATTGTTATATGTACAGTTCTTTGTCCTATCTCCCCCTACTTTATTCCTTCTAGACCAAGTTGTCATGATGACTAGATCTCAGGATCTAGGGTCACTCGGTGTCTTTGACACTTCATTCCATTTCTTTTCTTCCATTTATTCTTTTATGTTATAATTAATTACAATATCTTATATAGTATATATGAAACAATTATTGAGTGTTATGTTTTACAAAGTAGTGATATATATATATATATGTGCATTTAGCTAAGGATTTAAGGCCAAAATGAAGGAATAAATATGATGAAACATAGATCATCAATTTCCACAATACCTTTTCTTTTGCATTATCGAACATAATAATATTGAAAATAAGTGCAGTTATATCTTGTATTAGCAGCAACAAATATAATTGCAAATATACTCTCAAATATAAGATCAAGCAATTATATCACAAATAATACAAGTGAATAAGAAATAATATCACAGGATAAATATTACCATAACTTGAAGCTTATGAAAAGAGTTTGGCTAAAATTAGAACAACTCAAAGAATAGATGGTGATGGAGCGTTGCTTGCTCAAATAGCTTTCTTGCACAAAGATATCCAGAGAATAGTCTCCTTAGAATATCGAAGAACTCGTAGAATATGAGTGAGAATAGTATAATATCACTCAAAGAGAATTTCTCTTAGATAATGAGAGTGATTGTATGTCTTCCAACATGGTTATGGGGTCCCTTGTATAGGGGTGCAAAGAATAAGACTGTTTGAAACAAAATTGGTAATAAATCATTGAAGATTTGCAAGATATGTTCGATCAATGGAAATGTATGAGTGATCAGTTTTGATCAATCGATCAGTCCAATGAGATGGTTAATGATTTAGTGATCATTAGGTGCCTGGATTCAAAGTCTGATCGATCATGAACAATGGTTGATTGATCAGTGAGTATAGTTTGTCGATTAAGGCTTGATCGATTAGTAAGTAAGATTAATCCCTCAGTGCTGGATTTTTTATAATCACGATTTAGAAATTCTAGGTAAGATTGATCTCATCCATAGTACTGGATTTTTTATAATCCATAGTAAGATTGCTATTAATTTAGGAAATGTGTTTAGGTTTTCCATCCATTAGGTAGTCAGATACCGAAGAATTTCTTGTGCATGTATGCTTTATTTATTTCTTGATTTATTTTTGTATAAATTTTTTGATCTCTCTCTAATATAAACTTAAATTTTTATGTGAGGGACATGTGGACCGATATGATGATTTAGGTTGTTGTGCAACTCAAGTGAACAGAGGATGATTATATATGGAATAAGTTAGGGAGAAGCACATATCATATTACTTTTATTTTAGATTGATAAATTAGGTTTTATTATTTTTTCTACATTATTAACATTGACAATTATTTGTAGTACTCTTTTGTGTGTTAATTCTTTATTTCTCCATGATTTTAAAGATGACACACACAAACAAAATAATATCATACTTGCTCGCATATTCTTGCCGATTGCAGGATTATAAGTGTGGATCACAGCTCGATAAGACAACAAAACGTCATCATTGTCAAGCAAAGTAAAAGCTCGGCCTTGTTACATGTCCTTCTTCAAAAGTGTTGTAATTATATATCAGTATTGTTTTGCAAAAGTTATAACCTCATCAAGCTTCAACTAAAGTTTCCTTTTAAGAAGATCAAGAATTCGTAAACTTATCGACCATATATTTATATTGATCGATCATGACATGCCCATCATGTTCACTCTACTTATCGTTTGTGCGTTGTTGATCATAACCTTTGATGTTATCGACCATATTTTGAATTTCATTTCAACGTCATCAATTAATCAACCATTACTCTTCAGTCGATCGATCATTGATAGTTGATGGATTATACCATTAGACTAGATCGATCATATAATGAAATCATACTTGATTTCATGCCTATTTTATTTTCAACGGCCATTATTCTTGAGCACCCATATATGAGACCACATACCAATTGTTGGAACACGTAACATTCGACCAATCACTCCTATATTCTATGGAAAAGGAAGAAGCTATCTCTGAGTGATTTCCTTATTATTTCTTTTCAAGTTCATTGATTTATTCAATCTTTCAAGAGGATTATTTTCGATTGAAAAGCAGTGAAGCAAGTTTTTTTGTTCAATAGAGTATGATCTCTCACAATCCTTTAGTTTCTTTTGATAGCAGTCAGAGTTCTTTTGTCACCCTTCTCAACATGGTGATATCTATTATTTATTTGATATTGATCATCCTCTTGTTCTATATGTGATATTAATATTCTGCTATTATCTGTGAATCATAGTGCAATTATATTCTGTTGATTTATCTCAAGATATCATCCATTCTTTATTGAAGATTACTTTCTTTAATACATTCTTGTTGCAAGACTTTAGGTATTTGATTCTAAGTGTGCAGAGAAGATCTTAGATGTGAGATATGTAAGGAATCATAAAGAAAGTCAAAAGCTCACTCATTCTTCATCTTTGGCTACAGTGATCGATATGTAGTGTTGATCTTGGTATTTGATTCAAGATTGTGATGTGTTAGCTTTGTAAATGGTTTAGATATCCAAGTAAATATCCGAGGCTTTAGTGAACTAGTTGATTAGATCATATAATCGGGAAATCCGGAGTAAGGAAGACTCATGTTGTGGTTTTTACTAAGGTGGGTTTCCATGCTAAAATATCATGCAAAGTGTGCTGATCAGACTGCTTGGTCTATTATTGTTTTGCTTGCTAATTATTCTGCGTAAAGATTTTAAACTGCCTCAAACCACAATTTACCACTCTTTAGTGGTATTGCAATCCACTCACATTTGGTATCATAGCATGAATTAGTATCTCGAAGTTGCTACTCGAAGATAAATATGGCATCTATACGAAGCACATATTTTGAAAACTAGTCCACTATCATGCCATTACACATCAATGTAACAAACTACAACAACTGGAAGGTACTGATAAATTTCAGATTAATCAACATATTTATCTCTCTTACTTAAGTAATTCAATAATATTTATTTACAATTAACATTAATTGACAAATTGTGTGTTGTATATAATTGACATTAATTAGTATATTTAGTATAATCCTATTATTGTGTTAATATTTTATGTATTTATTTATCATTAAAAATCAAATAAAAATTAGTATCATAATGTATATAAATAAAATAACATAAAATAATATCAAAATACAAAAAAAGCTAAAGAAAATTAGAAGAAATTTGTTTTATATTGTTTTACTTTGTATTTAATTTTTATCTATATACAAATGACCTCTGATGTCTTCATCATTTTCTCTAATTTGACTATTAACTAATTTGTTCTAATTTTATTTGATTTTTATATTTTTCCTAATTCCTATTGGGCCACATGGCACCTCTACGACTGCCCACATGGCCCCGCCTCTTCACACTACTCCACCTCAATATGGACCGTTGAATCTTGATCCAACGACCCAGACAACATCTTCCACCTATACCCACATCCTTCAAGAGACACGACTCTTCCCCTAAGCGTAACTTCTCCTAATTCTATCAACCAACTCCGACAACCTACATTTCAACAACCACCTTCATTCTCTACACCAATCAACCCTTACCCTCGCATGATCGCCAACTTCCCTTCATCCCTTCTCTCTTCGCCGAGAGTGGTGGTTGAACCTACCACCTTCAACCATGTGTCTTCTACCACCCTAGCATCAAAACCACCATCTTCGGGCAACTTCCACCCGATCCGCCACGTCACGAGCCTATACCCAGCCATCTTGCCCCTTCTGTGATAGAGACGAGATGAAGATTGAGCTATAATGGGCGTACGGCTCCAGCGAGATCCACGAGGACCACCTCGTGTTGCAGTTAATCATTAAAGATGCTTGATCTTCAATCCCTTGCCCGGATTGTAAAGCGACGACCTTCGAAGTTTTTAAGCTTTGCATTGGTATTAGAATTCTTCAAAATCATCGAGTTGGTTCTTCATCCTATAGGAGAGAAAATCAGTCAATTGACCTTTCATTCAGTATTTGCTCATTTTTTCCAGATCTTAAGTTCACCTATCTCTTGATCTGATCATATGGACACCTTCACATTCAACCCATTGTACACGCGTATACCGCTAGTGCATCTGTTTGCTTCTCCATCTTCGTATCCACAACAGTCCATGCTCTTGTTCTGCTAGAGGAAGAACCCATATGAGCGTGATCATTAATGATCGAAAAGTTCTCCATCACACTACACATTCGCTCTAGTGAATAGTCTATGTCTCGTATGTGTGCTTTGCTAACGTTGCATGATTGAAGACCTCCAATGAACGGAGATCGCAGCAGAGCTCCGACCTCCAATATATCCCTCTGCAATGCTTCATCGACAAGACGATTAGAGGACTTCATCTTCATCCTCTGCTCATCCCCGACTTTGTGAATCCTTCACATGGGACATCTAACCTTCACTAATAGTAGATCACGGAGGAGCAAGAGCAGCCTGACCGGAGCCCATACCAAGTGCCGTCATTCGCAGCAAAATTGAAGAACAAGCAAGGAGCAGTTACCATTAGATTCCCTAAATTGGGTGAAATCCAACGGTTGTCATCAAGCCACGTCGCCCTTATGAAGTAGCAGTTCGCACCTCAGGCTCGTGTGTCGAGCCTACCTCCAAAACTCGTACAAAGAGGTAGTGAAGGACACGTGTTCCGAACCTCCACATCCGAGCCTATACAGGTCATGTACAACATGCACATGACTGGGTAATTTGCATGCTGGACTTAACTTTTCGATAATTTCAAATATGTCCTCCCGCTTGTGTAAATTTTGCAAATTAGCCCCTGCAGATATTTTATTTGCATTCCAATCCATTTCTATCTTATTTTGTAATAAAACTTGTAATTCTTATTGCAAAAATGCCCCTAGATTGAATCTTGAATGTTTTTTATCTATATATTCAAGGAAGTAATTTTGGTCTCGTTTGAAAGCCAATTTGATGTTTAATATCTTAGAGTGCTTTGTTGTTAAGTTTGATCCAAAAATCACGCATTAATTATTTCCTCTTCTAAGTGCATATTTAGACCTTTAAATTAATTTGAAAATGCACTTTTGGTGAGTAATTGGACTTGTTAATCACATTGATTTTTGATGGTTAATTGTTAGTTATTTTTAATCATTGTCATTAAGTATTAACTGATTTAATTGATTGCTGAAATTATTAAGCATCAAAGTGAAGTTAAAAGTTAAAATTATGTTGAATTCCTTTTGAGACTAATTAGGTCTTAATGTCACTTTTGACTAGTTTTCATGCCTTAATTGATATCAAACAAATCCAGGGAATTTTGTGATTAACCCAAGTTGCTTATTAATGTCTCATCGTATTCTGTTTGACTTTTTTACATTGTGTGTGCATTATTGCTCTTATCTAATTTAAGTGCATAAAATGTGTTAAAAATCTCCATTGTTGTGAATTTTGAATCCGCTCAATATTACCATCTTATAAATTGCTAACTAAAATATTTGACATTTAAAAGTCATTCACCAAATTGTATGCATCCTTGTCTTCGACTATGGACTTCCCATGTTATAAATTTAAGCCCAATCCTCCTTACGGAGATCTTTCATTTGGTTCTGCATGATATGCTAAGTGCGCGTGCTACAATGGGTACAATTTAATATATGTATTTAGCTCTTCATCATATGGCGTCGTTGCCAGGGATGCAACACATTTTGTGACCATTTTCATTCAAAATATTTATTTAGTGATTTTTAGGCTAATTATTTTGAGCTTTTATTGTCTCTTTTGTTCATTTTGTGATTTGTCATTTTTACTTAATTAATTATCGTGATCCCTCTATAAATTTCTAATAATTTATTGTTGTGTTGTAGGCCCATGGAGCTGACGACTTTCAAAGGACCGTAGAGGCAAGGAGCTTGGAGTTGCTTGTTAAAGAGCCCATGAATCAAATTAATTAAGAAGAGAGATTAATTTAGATTAATTATGTCTATTTTGTCGAGTTGTAATTATTTGTAACTTAATTGCCTATTTAAAATGATTCTCGATTGAGATATCGTGTGTGTAACGAAGGCCTATGGACTTTATTTTTTCTTTGTGGTGGCTGTGTCGAGAGTGGTTCTTGACTTGAGTGTCGTTTTAGAATCAAGCACTATGCCAAATTAGACATATCGTAGGTGTTTGATCTAGTTCGTAATTTAGGACACACCCCACAATCTCATAAGATTCACAATTGTAAAATCTTAGGAGATTCGTAAATGCACATAGCATATGTTCTACCTAGTTAAAAAAATTGATTTCTTTACTGCTAATAAAAGTACTGCTTAGGTGTGATTTTTTGACTTGCATCATATAGATAGATTTTATATATTCAGTTTACGCATCCACATGGAGAGTGTTGGGAAGCAATGTAAGTATTTTGAACGACTACATGCATCACTGATTTTAGATTGCATTCCATTTTTCATTTTCTCCCTCAGTTTTACCAACTTAAGGAAAAAGGAAAGGGGACTGTTCGTTACGAGATGTTTGTGGTCATTTAATTCAAAGAGATAACCTAATCTCTTAAAATCAAGACTGAATTAATGTAAGTTGACCAAATTAAATTGGAATAAAAGCAACCTTGTATTACAGGCAGTAAAGCCCTCATTGATTGCAGGTACTTACATCCAAATAGAGTGGGTAAGGAGGTAGCCCCTAAGGAATAGAGCCAAAATCTATGGACTTGTGTCCTAAGAGCTTGGACTCACTTTTAGGGTCATGTTATTGTTGCAAGCACTTACCTCGGACCATAAAAGAAGTAACTAATGATCACGATCTACGTTTAGCTAAGGTGGAATAAATATCAAGTGTCATTGTCCTCAATTAATCCAATCGGTCAACAAGCAAAATAAAACCACTGAAAGATAAATCGTCCAAATGTAAGCAGCTTCGCAATTTTATTTACCTGGTATAGTGACCAGGGTCGAACACAAGGAGCATGATTGAAAAACTTAGTAAAATTTCTGAAAGACAAGTATTTTTGGTGGTTTTTAATTTTTAAAAATTTTTCATTTTCAATAAAACAAAATAAGCACAAAGAGTAAAAGACACACACAACACTATTTTTGTATTTTTTAGAATTATTAAAAATGCTCAAAAAATTAAAGTAAAAATGTTTTTAGGTTTATAGTTTTTAAAATGTTTTTGGTAATTTTTAGGGATTTTTCAGATGTTTTTATGAATTTTTAAAAATCAATTAGTGGTAAAAATATAAAACATTGCACAACTACGAACAATTTGCAAATTAAAAAAATTTAAAATGACCAAAATTCCTGGACAATATTTTTATGATAAAATAGAGATAAAAATCTATAAACAAAAATTGAAAACAATATTTTTGGATTTTGCTATGATTTTATGCAATGTTTATCAGATTTTAGATTTTTCTTGTAACTTTTAGGGTTTTTAAGAAGTATTTTCAAACAAAATTAATACTAAACATCAAACACAACAAAAGACAACTACGTGAATATTTCTAGAACTTTTCAAGATCTTTTCAAATTCTTATGATTTTTCAAAGACAAACAAGACTCTTTTTAGGAGTTTTTTCGTTCTTAATAATATAAAATGTGTGCACAAGAATACATGAAAACCTTAATAAATATTACACACTAGCAGGAGCTTAAGGTATTTTTCAGCAATTTTTAAAGTTAATTTAATACTATTTCATTCAATAATAGAGAAGGAGTTAAATATAGTTTACAGGGATCCAGACGTAATTAAGTTAAGTTTTGGGGTCAAAGTATAACACACAATCAAAGCTCAGGGACCAAGCATGCAATTTTTCTCGTGAAACATGCGCTACACGTGATCCAGACCCACATGGTATAAATACAAATCTCAAAACATTTCATTTTATTCCATAACAACAAAAAAGTTTAGGAAATAAAGTGCAAATATCCCAGATAATCACGTGGAGACGCACATGGACTCCACTCAACTGGACTAAATTACAAATATGAAAAGTAAAAGGGTCTGACTACAAATACCTTTAACTCTTTATTACATTTGTTGGACTGAACATAAATAACATAAAGGACGTGGTGAAAAGCAAGAGTTACCCTTGTAGACACGTGGAGTACGCATGAGGAGGCGGGCTCTGAGGGCTCTGATATCCCCTAGAAAGCGATCTGACGGTTCTGGAAAGCGGACGGATGTACGTATCAGATCATCCCGGGAATCTGATCAGACTGTTAAAAATCGAATGTGGGTGTACGGTCCAGATCAAATATGAGGGATAGCTCATGATCGAGCGGTAGAAAAGGAACTTGGACAAACTCAGCCCATGCGAGTTCAACTGAGCGAGGAAGAATATCCAACGCTCCGATGAAGGGTCTGAGGAGTCCGTCAAGATTGTGGGATCACTCCGCGTCGAGTGAGTTGTTCCAATGATCGAGAGTACGTTCGGGTGGGTGTCGCGGTGAAGCTCTTCCTGGGGCTGCTCCGCCAGAGAAGCTGGGGTACCAAAAGGTCTCCCGGTGCGTGCCTGCTCCTACAAAGGTAGAGAGACTCGGAGGGGTCTCTCCAGTCAGGTTATTGCATGGAAAAACAAAGAGAAGTGACAAGGAATGGGGGTTAGACCTCTGGCGGGATTGGAGTAAGGAGGTCTCAGCCTTAATCTCGCTCTGAGGAGCGAGTCTAAGGAGGAAAGGTTGCACAGGATGGATGACGACGATCTGGCGTGTGGATCAATAAGGGAATATGAGCGAGATGGGGCTCCAACCGACTTGTTGGAGCAAGTGAACTGCGACGACGATGGAAGCAGAAAGACGGATCGAAACGAAAAGTAAGGGCGATATGAATGATACCTAAAGGGTCTGAGGAACTCAGTAACTCCCAGCGAGGTGGACGGTGAGGGTTTTATCCTGAATCCTTCTATGGCGGGCAGTAGAGGCTTCACGCGGTGGAGCTCCGGCCACGTTGTGAGTTGCTAGCCTCCAAGCGTCTCCGACGGGTCCTGAGTAGCTCTTCAGATGGCTGTCACTTCACTGAAGGTATATAGGAAGGAATAGTGGTGCGAGGGTGAGCTGAGGATCTCAGTAGAACAAAGAGCATATTTATAGCAACGACCAAGGTTCCAGAAAGATCAGAGAAGAATGTGGAACCCTAGGCAGATCCGGTTGCGCCTTGGAATCCACCAGGATCACGGATCCTAGGAGCGCATTCGGGCAGTGGAATCAAGTCCAAAGGAGGTCGGGTCTGATCAGGAGAAATATGAGAAGATGCTTCAGTGAGGTGAATGGTGACCCGACCTGGCTAGAAGGAGACGTTGACTAGGGTCAACACTACTACGTGGCCCAATCAAAGATCAGAATTTACAAAAATAAAAGGAAATCAAAGATTTAATAAAAAATGATTTTAAAATAAAATGTGTATAAAAATGTTTATTATTTTCTAAATTATTTTTTCTTGATTTTTAATTATTTTTATGAAAATAAAAATAAGGTATATAGAATATATAGTATTATATACATGTATAACATACCTATGTATTATGTAAAAGTATTTTTATTTTATTCTTTTTACAAAAATACTTTTTATTTTACTTTTTATTTATTTACAAAATAATGTAAGGATGATAAAATTATTTTTATTTGATTTTTATAAATTTATTAAGGTTGCAAAATAAATAGGTATTGTATTATATATAAGTGCCTTTTGTATAATGAATTGTTTATTTTTTATTTTTAATTTGTCTTTCTGATTTTTATTTTGTTTTTATATTATTTCTAGGGATATATACGAGTGTGTAAAAAGAATAGAATATTTAAATTTTGGCAATAAATAAATAAATAAATATTTTTTACAAGTATAGGTGGTATGTACAATACATAGTGTACCTTATCTCTCTCTACTTATTTTCTTTGCAATCAGGTCAAAATTTGACCTTCTCTTGGGGTTTGGGTCACTCTGTATTTATTCTAAATACATCCTTCTTTTTCTTTTCTCTTTATTCTTTTATTTTTGGAAAATAAGTGTTAATTATGAAATACAAATAATGACATGCACAATGTTAAGTTATTGTATTTACAGGTATTTATAGATGGTTTTGCTAAAAGAAAGAGCTAAAATAAAGGAATAAAGAATGAAAATCGTAGATTCATCATCCCCTATACTTTACCTTTGATAGTCCCTTAGCAAACACTTATTTGAAAAAGAAGTGAAAAAGAAGAAAAGGAAAGAAAAAGAACCGAATTTGATTATTAAACTTATCTTTATTAAATTGGTGTATGGAGCTCAATCAGACCTTTGGATTATTGGTTTGACGAAACCTTATTGGGACATAAGTTTAAGACTCAACAGCCTCCAAGTTCCACAGTTTTATGATCATGACTCTTTAATAACCAGGTCAGAACAAGTCTACGTATGCAAACTCTAATGACTATGAATCCTTACTTGTGCTGTGTTAGTGATATGTAGCTCCCTGATAACGCTCAGGTACCCTCTGTTAATTCGGTCAAATTAATGTCCAAATTAAAGTTGATAGTTCGTTGCAGTCGGATACGAGGGGTTAATCAAAAACCACTTAACGATTAATGTGAAGTTAATTTTAAGCGGCAAAATTTTTTTTTTACTTGGTGGAAGTCCAAGGTCGATCTCAGGGAGGCATCTGTCTCCTTAGGTGAATTAGAGCAATTTTTCAAGTGTTGATGTTCGAGGAAGAAATTTTTTTGGTCTTTTTAGTTTTTATGCAGACATATGCAGACAAGGCGAGCCAATTTAACGTTTGATTTAAATGATGTATCAAATGAAGTCCAAAAATAATGAAAATTGGCCAGATGATTATTTATGATGAAAATGACCTACACTAATTTTTTTTGGAATTTTTCGACTCAAAATAAATTTTCTGTGAATTAAATAAGCAGACAGAGTAATTTTCAGTATTTAATTTTTAATAAATATCAAATCACAATTTTTTCAAGAACTAAAATTATCCTAGGTGGGTCTAATGATAAGAGACCTAGGAAAATTAACAAGACTTAAATTTACTGTGAAATGAATTAATTAAAATTAATTTAAGAAAATCACTAAACTATTTATTTAGGCCTCGATATGCGTGCAAATGCTATGAAATTTTTATGGTGTGTTAGAAATGATGTCCTTAGGCTACTGTGATTTTTTGATAATTTTTGAAGGCACAGATAATTAATTAAAAATCAAAAGGCATCACTGGGCAAAATATGTCAACAATGAACCAATTAATTCATTAATAATTTAAATAAGCCTACAAAAATCAGACACGTGTACTAACAGATGGAGAACAAAATTTCCAACAACATGCAATTTTTAGAATCTCAAAATGATGAAAAATGTACTCTAGGGACACGTGCAAACACAGGGGTGTGAATGCAATACTGGAAATTAAACTTTCAATAAATAAATATGCTGACAGGGACTAAAATGCAATTACCGATAATGTGGTGGACTCTTATGCAATTTCTCCACAGGATACGTGCTCCTCACGTGGGGTCTGCTTCACAGGGACCTCTTTGTAATTTCGGAAAGCTTCAGGGGCTTCTGTGCAATTAACCCAGGCCGCACGTGCTCCTCACGTGGGCGACCTAGGTTCGGAGGGCGTCGGAGGCTCGGATCGAGGCTCGGGTCCTCTGGAGGTTCGGATGACGGCTCGGTGCAGCCTCGGGTCGCCCGAGCCTAGGCTTGGAGGCCGAGGCTCGGACTCGTGTACGTGGCGGCCTGAAGACCCTCGGATCAAGATGGATCCAAGGGATGTCGATGAAGACGCGTGGCAACTGGAGAACCGTCCGATCTGAGGCGCGATCAACGGTCGGGGACGGGCGCGGTGAGGGAACACGTGGCAGGAAGAGGACCGTTCGATCGGTTGATCGAACGGCTGCTGCTGCTTCGTCTCGAACGGGCCTCCGCCACCTGCGGAGGAGAAGGCGGATCTCCGGCGTCGATGGGGTTGCTCCGCCGAGGTCGCTAGGCGTCAATGGAGCTCTTCGTATGCTCCCGAGTATCTCGGAAGATGCACGGTCGTGCGGCGAAGCCACCGGTGGGCTCAGTGTCTGTGGAGGTGGGCTGAAGCTTGCTGGAGACGAAGCTCGAATGGAGCTCCGGTGAGGCTCCGGCCAATGAAGGAATGAGAACCTCCAGGAGTTAGAATAGATAGCCGAAGCGTGCAAGTGTTCGTGGAGAAGTGTGGCGTGATCGGCGAGGCCTGTCGTGGAGTGTGGGTGTCCGGCAAGCAAGCTCCGGCCAAACGGCGGAGCTGTTCGTCGGAGTAGCATGAAAAGCGTCGATGAGGTGTGAAAATGGGTCAGCGAGGACAGGAGCTTCGACGCGAAGCTCGTCGAGGTGATTTGGAGGCGCGAAGGTGGCTGGTGACGTCGAATAAAAACGGAGAAAAAGCAAGAAAATGAAGAAGAAGATCGGAATACGAATGGAGGGGGTTACCTGGGGAATGGGGCTCAGCTTTGAGCTCCAGGTCTTCGCTCAAGGGATCGGTAGGGTCCCGAGCTCGGGCAGCTGCTCGAGGGAGGCTGCAGCACGGCGGTGGCGGCCGTGGATCTCGCCGGAGTCGATTCTCCTTCTTCGCTCAACGATTTACCTAATTGCTGTCACCAACTGGTAGGTCGGAGCTCAAGGAAGCTCACTGGAGTGGTGGATAGGGGTGAACGGCGAAGGTGGTGGCGTATTTATAAGGCGAAGGAGGTGGGTTGGCTGGTGGAGTGGCGAGGTTGGTGGTCGTCGTGGGGCAAGTATGGTGGAGGTGGTGGAGCTTGAGGGAGCTGGCGAGGGAGAGGGATGAGTGGGTGATGTCGTGGGGGGGTCAGCGGCCGGAGGAGATGGCTGACGTGTGTCCAAAAACAGAAAGGGGGCGCCCCTCCCGCAAGGCAAGGGACGTGGGGGAGAGGGGCGCCTGGAGGTAGGAGACGAGGTCTCCACCGTTGGATCTTGTGATCCAACGGTGGAGATCAGAGCGTGGTGAGCGGGTAGGATTAGATCTGGGGCGCGTAGATGATGGGTTGTGATGGAGCCACGTGGCGCGTTGAGGCGAAGCACGAGCGGGCGGTTTAGATGAGAGGGTGGAGTTGATCTGAGGGTCGAGACTCGCTGGGAGAGGGGCGGCTGCGATGAGAGGATCGGGGACGCGATCAAGCGGCGTAGATGCCGCCACGTGGCTGGCTGGGGGTGCGGCGCTGAGGGACGGTGGAGATGAAGTGTGGGGCGGATCTGATGGCTGGGAGATGGTCAGGTACGTGGAAAGGCCTGGGCCGTTGGATCTGAAGTGAGATCCAACGGCGGAAGGCGCGGGCGGATGAGGCGATGGGCAGCGGGCCGCGTGACGCAACCAGAGGGCGCCACGTGGTCTGCTGTGAATGGCTGGAGGAAGAAACACGTGTAGAGAGAAGAGGAAGCCAAATTTGGAAAAACTCAAAACATGAAAGTTGTAGATCTTGATGAGATCTACAAGTTTCATGTTGACCAAAGACGGAGATGAGGTCAAATATGATACATAAATACAAGGATACATAAATATACATATGTAGTATACAAAATGGCCCAAAAACCCAAGTTTCTCATACAAGCTCCAATTTTAATGAAATTAGTCTCATTTTGAAGGTCTTTTAATGTGTAGTGTTCTAAGAGTGAGTAGACCTAATTCGGGGTTTGTATGAGGGCTTTATTTGTGTTTTAATGTACAAGGGTTCTTAGGCTATTTTGGCTATTTTACAAGGGTGATTTTTGGCATTCTTCCCTATATTATTAAGGAATACATATATATTATAGAGAAGAAGTTATTTTGGTGAAGAGGTATTTTACAGGGGATTTTTGGCTTCTTATTTAAATGCAGATGAGCTGCTAAAATGCATGAATTATGGATGCATGCATGAGTGTTATTTATGCAAGATAAAAGGAAATATGCCTCTATTTTCTCGGGAACAAGGCTCTGTTTTTGACTTTTGATGTGATGAATCACAGATTCATCAACCCCCTATACTTAAACCTTGCTCATCCCCGAGCAACTAAAATGAAATGCAAGAGTGAAATGATTTTGGGTTCCAAACCAAAGTCATGAACAAAAGTTGAAACATGGAGTCTGACTCGAACTTTGGATTAATTGTGTGGCGGAACCTTATTTGGACCTGGACTTAAGACCTAACAGACTTCAAGTTCCACAAGTCTTCTATTCAAGACGCCTCAATAGTCAGGTCAGAACAAATCCTCAAACGCAAATTTCTGATGACTATGATTCTTACTTGTACTGTGTAAGTGATTTGTAACTCTCCACATCAGAAATGGCTCGGAACCAGCCTCCTCTAACAAGGTAACTCAATAACCCGGTCCAATAACTCTTTCCTCGAGGAGCGGGGTATTCCCTTCTAAGTTCAAGTACGACCAACTCAAGAGGAGGGGGTAGAGAAGAGAATGGATGGTAGCCAGTGTAGCTACCTATCCCGGGATGCCTGACCAGTGTAGCCAAGTCATCCAGCTGCATTTCTTTACTAGTATACAGGCTCCGACATGTATTTTATTTTTTCTTGAACCTGTCTGATTTTTTTGGAGTTTTTGCATTTTTTTTCATGAGCAGCATGTACATCAGGAGTTTTTCCTCTTGAGTCAGTAGACTATCCCTCTTTTGAAGCATTATTGCAACCCACAGCATCCTGTCCTTAGATGTCAACACCACCAGACTAGGTTGAGATGCACTACCCTCCCTAGAGGAGGACGGATGTTTCCACCCGTGTGCTACTCCAAGCTAAAGGATTCTACCTCTTCACCACCTCATCAATGAAGAGCTACGTGCATTGTGCTTGTCCAAGTTAGGTCACTGTCTATAAGAATCATGCGTGTGCACGAGATATTCTACTTAGACTAATCAAGATGACATGTGAACATAGACTTGCGGACTCAAAGAATTAAGTCACTTGACCTGAGAAATCTTAACTCCAGTTCCTATAAGGTTCCTCTGAAATTAGGTGGATTAAGGTCAAATCAAGTCCATCCTCAATATCTACTCATAACTTGGTCTAGAACCCACTAGCTTTTCACTTTGCATATGCAAAGATATGCAGATGAGATGAGATGTCATGTTATGGAAATGCAAGACTCTTTTTTATTTTTCTATGCAGAGATGATATGCAAGAGTAAATAAGAAGCCTATATTTTTCAAATTTTTTTTTTCGATTTTTACCCACCCGTACTAAATACAAAAATACGCGAAAGTACGAGCTATGGGTAAAGTATATATGTAATATATACACGCCCCCCTATACTTAGCGTGTGCTATGTCCTCAGAGCACGAAAGCGACTAAAAAGACATAGCTCGGGCTAAGCTTAGGAGAGCTAAAATAACAAAAAAGTATAGAAGTCGTCTCGCCCCCCTATACTTAGGCTCTGGCAGCCTAAGTGTAGAAGAAGATCAGAAATGGGGAGGACGAGGGAAAGATGGGAAGTGGATGAGTATCAATGCGGGCATCGGTCCCCCCTATACTTAGGCTCAGGTCAGCCTAAGTATTGGTAGGAAATGAGTATGAGGACCAATGTGATCTGGAGAATGTACAAAGAACCGACTCAGGTGACCCCTCCCCCCTATACTTAGGATCTGGTCATCCTAAGTATAGTCCAAGATAATGGTTCGATGATGTGGGGATGGGTTACTAGAATCGCGGGGGCAAAGCATAGGATGTACAAGATTGATGGTATGTACAGATGAGTCGGTGTGAATCTTTCGAGATGCTGCTGACGGCTGGAGTTCACTGCTGCAAGGTCTCATGCGCGGCTTGAGGTGTATCTGCTGTATCTGTCTCGCGCATGAATACAATCTCCTCCACATGGACTAACTGTTCATTGGATTCAACGAAGTGCTTCAACAGCTGCCCATTTACTAGGAATGTCGGTGCGTCATCTGCGAGATCCAAGATCTCGACACATCCACTATCATGCACCGTACGGACGACAAATGGTCCCGTCCACTTAGACTTCAACTTGCCTTGGAAAATCTTCAGCCTAGCATTGAACAACCATACCTTCTGTCCACGAACAAAGGTCTTTCGTCTGATATATCTATCATGCCAACGCTTCACCTTGTCCTTGTATACCAAACTGTTGTCGTATGCTCGGTTTCTGACTTCGACAAGCTCATTCAGATCCATGTCTCTCTGTTTCTGACCCAGGTGTGTGTTCCAGTTGACCTTCTTTATTGCCCATTCTGATTTGTGCACTAACTCTGCGGGCAAGTGGCACGGCTTTCCGAATACCATTCGGAATGGGGAGGTGCCTAACGGTGTCTTGTAAGCCGTCCTATACGCCCAGAGGACTTGATCCAAGATCTGAGACCAGTCCTTCCTGTCCGGGCGGACAAGCTTTTGCAATATGGTTTTCACCTCCCTATTGGACACCTCAGCCATACCATTAGTTTGTGGGTGGTAAGGACTCGCGACACGGTGTTCGATGCCGTAGTCCTTCAGGAGTTTCTTCACCTCCCGATTCACAAAGTGGCTACCCCCGTCTGATATCATCATTTTGGGGATCCCGAACCTAGAGATTATGTTCTCTCGGATGAATTTACAGACAATCCTACTGTCTGCGGCTCGGGTTGGGATAGCCTCCACCCATCTGGATAGGTAGTCAACCGCAAGAAGAATGTATTCGAATCCGTGGCTAACAGGGAATGGGCCCATGAAATCGATGCCCCATGCGTCAAAGACATCACAAATGATGACCGGCTGCATTGGCATCTCATCCTTGGAACCAACGGTTCCTCCCATTCTCTGGCAAACTGGGCACGACTTTGCGAAGGCGGTGGCATCGCGAAACAGAGTTGGCCAGTAAAAGCCACACTGAAGTACCTTCCATGCGGTCCTCTTCCCGGAGTGGTGTCCTCCTGCCTCTAAGCTATGGCATAAAGAAAGGACACTCTGGTATTCCTCCTGAGGAATACAACGTCTCCAGACACAATCTGGTCCTTCAAAGAAAAGGATCGGATCCTCCCAATGGTAGTGTCTAGCGTCCAACTTTAGTCGGTCGATTTGGCTCTTGGGCCAATCCTCGGGAACTTTCTTGGAGACAAGATAATTCACGATATTGGCGTACCATGGGAGTGAGACGATAACAAAAATCGACTCGTCAGGGAAGGAGTCTCGAATTGGTGAAACCTCGGAAGTATTAAGATCTTCGAGACGAGACAGATGATCGACCACTACGTTCTTCTTACCAGGTTTATCACGGATATCCAAATCAAACTCCTGGATAAGTAAAATCCAACGAAGAAGACGCTCCTTCGCGTCCTTCTTCTCCATTAAATATCGTAGTGCCGTGTGGTCTGTGAACACAGTTACCTTGGATCCGATTAGGTGAGATCTGAATTTGTCCAAGGCAAACACTACTGCAAGCATTTCCTTTTCTGTAACTGTATAGTTACGCTGAGCAGAATCAAGCACTTTGCTTGCGTAGTGAATTGCAAACGGGACGCCATCTCTTCTTTATCCCAATACAGCCCCAACAGCATAATCTGAGGCGTCCGTCATGATCTAAAAAGGTAGAGACCAATCTGGGGCTTGTAAGATGGGTGCGTCCATGATCATTCCTTGTAGAAGCTTAAAGGCCTCAAGACATTTGTGATCTACAATAAACTCCGTGTCTTTGCCTAAAAGCTCAGTTAGCGGTTGGGCAATCTTAGAAAAATCCTTGATAAATCTTCGATAAAATCCGACATGCCCGAGGAACGACCGCAACTGCCTCACGTTGGTTGGTGGCTGGAGTCGTCTGATCACGTCCACCTTGGCATGGTCAACCTCCATTCCTCTCTTGGAGATGACATGCCCCAACACTATGCCCTCCGTCACCATGAAGTGACTTTTCTCCCAGGAGAGCACCAGATTGACCTCACAACATCTTTTGAGGACTCGGTCCAGATTCCGAAGACAGGAATGAAAAGAATCGCCGTGGACCGAGAAGTCATCCATGAAGACTTCCAGGAATTCGCCGACCATTTCGGCGAATACAGCAATCATGCACCTTTGAAAAGTACCTGGAGCATTGCATAACCCAAACGGCATGCGCCTGAAAGCATAGGTACCAAAGGGGCATGTGAACGTGGTCTTTTCCTGGTCCTCCGGAGCTATGGCTACTTGATTGTAGCCCGAGAACCCATCAAGGAAGCAGAAGAATTCCTTCCCCGCTAATCTTTCTAGGATCTGATCAATGAACGGTAGGGGGAAATGATCCTTCTTCGTCGCGGCATTCAAGCGTCTGTAATCCACACAGACGCGCCACGACGTGGGTACTCTCGTCACGATCTCCTCTCCGTCCTCGTTGGTGGTCGTCTGAATTCCCGACTTTTTTGGGACAACATGAATTGGGGCCACCCACTTAGAGTCGGAGATTGGATAAATAAAACCCGCGTCGCACCATTTTTCTATCTCTTTCTTCACTACCTCTCGTAAATTTGGATTCAACCGGCGTTGGAATTCACGAGAGGGTTTGGCTTCGTTCTCCAAGTAAATATGGTGCGAACACAGAGCGGGATTTATTCCGTGGAGATCGGAAATGCTCCAGCCTATTGCCTTGCGGTTCTTCTCCAGGATCTCTAGCAAGCGAGATTCCTGCTCCTCGGTCAATTGCGAACTGATAATGACCGGAAATTTCTTGTCTTGGCCTGCAAGGAAGGCATACTTCAGGGTTGTGGGTAAAGGTTTGAGCTCAGGAATAGTGTGATCGTCTAGAAAGTATGGCTCAATCTGATCTGGTTCGGTGTTGGAAGTGGCTGGATCATGTTCTGTAGTAGCTGCCACCAAACTCGGCTCTGGAGTCGGATCGTCAAAGGTCTCCATGCAATCGGCAAATGCCTCGTCCGACTCGTCATCCTCATCTTCCGATTGTCCTAAGGATGTAAGGACTGACAGGCCCAACTGGGCCTCTACGTCATCGAAGATGTAGGGCGATGCAGGCTCAGAGCTGTACTCGTTCCTGAAGATCTCACAGACTGACTCATGCACTGGATCATCTTCAAAGGAGATGGACACATCGATGCTGGCTGGGTTCTGTCTCCATGGCCCAACTAAGTCTTCATGCTCACAGTATGTTTCGATAGAAGAGTACTCGGTGCTGGATTCGGAGTCCGGTCTCTGCCATCTCGTCTGCTTCATCTCAAGTTCCTCATCTCCGCCTGGAGTTTGGAACTGAATTTTCCCATTCTTATAATCGAATAAGGCCCCTGCTGTTCTGAGGAAGGGCCTACCTAATATGATCTGGGAATCTCTCCAATTACGGGGGGTTTCCATATCGAGGACAGTGAAGTCCACCATGTATTCTTGCCCCTCGACTTTGATCACAATGTTCCTTAACTCTCCTTGGGACCTCTTAGTAGATTTGTCAGCAAACTGAAGAATAGCTCTAGATTTCCTAAGAGGTCCGAGATTGAGCCGCTCATAGAGGGCTGTGGGCATCAAGTTGATCGAGGAACCATTGTCCAGGAGAGTGCGTGCAAACGCGATGTCATCAACATGACTCACTACATAGTGTGCACCCATGTCTCTTCGTTTCCGAGGAAACGAGTTCTTTATTGCACAAGTCGTGGCTACTGATAGAACTTGTTTCTCAACACGGCTTTGGGTCTTCCTGCTAACCCTAGTAGGTGTGCATCTCACCTTAAGGTATTTTTGGAATGCAGGGGTCATTTCCACGAACTTGTCAAAGGGGATTGTGACCTTGATGTGTTTATTGCAAAACTCAGCCATCTCAGGGTCATCTTTTTGGATTTTTTTGACTTTCTTCTTTCCACCCTTGAGAGCTTGGGGGAAAGGGATTATTAACTCAGGTTCTGGAACTGAAATATTTTCATTAGCTGCTGGAACTGAGTTCTGAACATGACTCTGACTCGGACTTTTATACAGACTCTGACTCGGACTTTGACAAAAAGGAAAATGCTTGGGCGAAACCGGTGATGCTTCTTCCGCTTCTTCTGGATGGTCCTCCCTAGATGGAGGTGCGGGCTCATCGGTGTCGTCTGACTCTGGATGGATGCGGGAATGCTGTTTCGAGGACTCAGATGTCCTCTTCTTCTGCTGACGGTGGCGGTGGTGATGCTCCTCCTCTTCTTCCTCCGACTTCTCCTCAGGTAGAGTTTCGGAGGTTCCTGCTTTTTGCGCCTATGCCCGATCAGGTATGGTCACGGTCCTTCCGCTCCTGAGGGACATATGGTTAACATTATCGTATGAAAGGATCTCATGTTCAGATAAATAATTATCTGAATAGTATACCTGATCTCGGGGTCGGTTCTGGCCCTGATGTACGCTGTTTGGGTTGGCTTGAACCTGTGCGGGAATTGGAGTCCTTGGCGCCATTTGTTGGTCCTGAGCACGAGAGACCCGATTGATGTCGGTCCTCATGTCCAGGTAGTCATTCTGCATCTGCTGGACCCTATCAGACAGGGTCTGGATCGCCAAGGTGAGGGACTCCAATTCGGTGGGCTGGGCTGGCTGCTGAGTGGATGCGGTCCTGTACTGGCCCTGCTGGCCGTGCCGATACTGCTGCTGATGGGATGGTGCTGGCCCCTGCTGGTAGGTGCGCTGCTGCGGCTGGTACCCCTGTTCTGGCCTGGACTGGTATCGCGGGACTGTGACGGGCCTGGTCTCTGGGTAGATTGGGGTTGGACGGTGTGCCTGATCCTTCCCCATCTCGATTTGCCGGACTAGCGGGTCACGGCTATACCAGAGCCCGTTGATCTCGTAAACGGGCGGAGGCTCCTCGTATTCTGTTTCCACTGGTGGGGGTGCATGATGGTTCGGCTGGGTATAGGTCTGATCCCAGCTGCTCTGAGACCCCAGTGCCTGTTCCTGTACAAGATGGACTCGATGTACAGGTACAGGTGGTGCAGAAGGGGTGGGTAGCTTAATCTTGGCTACCTTTTCAGAGAGTTCCTCCACCTTCTTGGGAAGGCTCGAAAGAGACTCCATCTCCGCGACTCTCTTGTGGATCTGCTCGACCATGGTAAGCTTGTCGGCAATCATCCCCATGCTGGGGATGAGGTCCTCAGTCAGATCTGCAACAGTCCTTCTAGTTGTCTCACTGGATAAGGTCGAGGGAGACAAATGATAGGCCCTTGTGGCCTGTGACCTACCGGTTTCTGCCATCTGCTCTAGGATTTTCCACACGGCGTGCTCGTTCTTGTTCAGATAGCTTCCTCCACAGGCGGCACTAACTAACCCCTGCATCTCTGGGGTTAGACCGCAGAACAAGGTCTGGACTAAGATCGCCTTAGAAATGCCGTGGCATGGGCATTTCTGTACTAATTCATTGAACCTGTCCCAAGCCTCATGGAACGGTTCGCAGGGTCCTTGGGCGAAGCTGGCAATCTTCGTTCGCATCTGATTGGTTCTACTGAGAGGGATGGCCAACATTGGGCGAAGCTGGCAATCTTCCTTCAGCCAGATATAATCTTGGCCAACATTGGGATGGCTAAGATTGTTGCATACTAGTTCGAAGTCACGGAGGAAGGTGTAAGGCTCTTCACTGAGGTTTCCGTTAAACTTCGGCAGCAGGCTAAGGAAGTGGGGCTTCAGCTCGAATGCCTGGTCGGGAACTGCAGGTGCTAGCCAATTTTGGATCTCGTTCTCCGCCGGGTTGTAGGTATCGACCATTGGTCAGTCGATCCCTTCAACTACTATTATCTGTCCCATCCGGGCCGTGAGATCAGCATTTTTCTGTTCGGCTTCGGCAAGGCGTCTAAGAATCTGTCTCATCTGGTCCTCATCAGGCGGCATCCTTGGCGGCATTTCTCCCTCTAGTTCTGGGGAATGGGAAATAAGATCGGTGTTAGAGGGTGAATCGATGAAGGGATTACCGAGGCAATGGTCTTCCTCGGTAATCTCAGAGGAGATAAAAGGGTTGGTTTGAGAGTAACCACCCTGAGCATGAGGGGACCAGGACTCAAGAGGGTCATGAGTCCTGGGTGGTCCAAGGTGCGCTCGGACCGAGAAAGACGAGTTACTTGGGGGACTCATAGAGAGATCAGTGAATAGTGCGTCGAGATCTCCCCAGTCACTCATCTTGGTGAAGCAAGAAGAAGATAGGATTTTACTCCTACCTGAAGCAAGCACAAGATCAATCCCAGACCCTGGATTCACACTCAACACAGTGAAGGACTCAAAGTTGAGTCCAATTTATCTTGTAGTTTTTAAGTGTGATATTCAAGCAAATCTAGCAAGGATTACGCGGCCTAGAGGGAAGTCGGCTCAGAGCCGGATGCGTCTTCCCTGTTTATCCTGTCGTCTAAGATACCGCCGCTCCTTCCTTTCTTCGCTCCTATCCCAAGCCGATGGATTCAGTGACCACGCCCCTATCTACCAGCAAGCAGGCGGAGGCTGACAAGGCCGGAACTTCACCCATGGGGGTTACTGGCAGCTTGTCGCGAAGTACCGCAATTTCGCCCCTATCTACCTGAGACAGGCGGAGGCTACTTGGTACTAGTCAAAGAATCTGAAAATATCCGGCTTGTGATATTTGCTAGGATCAGTTAGAACGTGATATGGAAGACGGGGATTTGGGCTCTACCTTAGGGTGTTCACACACACTCAGGTACCCTCACTCAGCCTGAAAACAAGGTCGAGGATTAGTCTCCCGCAAACAATTTTCAGTTTTTATTCTTTTTTTGGTCAATACTGTTAGCAGTCCCGATTAAAGTTAAGTTATCACTTTAATTAATCCACCACAAAGCACGCCTATCGGACAGTCCCAATTTCCTGTTTAATTTAAGTGAGAAAATCAGAGGGGGAAATCGAGAAAAGCCGATGCAAGTTGAAATCGATGATGCATATGCTAAGTAGAGAGTACTTACAGTGATCCCTTCGCTTTTTGATGCAGGATGCAATACAGAATTGAAAACTTTATTCTACATGCAAATGCAGGCGATGAAAGCCGCTCCTAGACAGGCAGTTCTATTAACGTGAAGAACAGTTTAATTTGGACTAAGTCCTGCGGTCTAGGTGCGTCTTTTATGTGTAATGTGTGGTCCTATTGATTACGAGCACAAGCAAATCCTAAAGTGGCTCGAGGAGCCGCTAGTGCAAGCTAAATTACCAGTCACCCACACAGCACACAGGACACAGTTTCCACTATATTTACACGCGCGAGATCCCAAACGGGAACTGCTGGAAATAATGCAAAAGAAAAATAAAATAAAAAATACAATGCCTCTCTTTCTCTCAACACAATTTAAATGCTAAGTCCTTGAAGCGTCGCCGACTCCTCGCGGTCCTCGCACAAAAATTAAATAGAGGTAAGAGAGTGACACAAAAATAAAATAATGCAAAAATAAATAAGAGAAATAATCACAAGAAAAACCGGGGGTCAGACTACCCGGGGAATGAAAATCAAACACTCAAAAATATGCTACAAATTAACCTAAGCCGTGCCTCCCCGGCAACGGCGCCATTTTGATAACGCTCAGGTACCCTCTGTTAATTCGGTTAAATTAATGTCCAAATTAAAGTTGATAGTTCGTTGCAGTCGGATACGAGGGGTTAATCAAAAACCACTTAACGATTAATGTGAAGTTAATTTTAAGCGGCAAAATTTTTTTTTACTTGGTGGAAGTCCAAGGTCGATCTCAGGGAGGCATCTGTCTCCTTAGGTGAATTAGAGCAATTTTTCAAGTGTTGATGTTCGAGGAAGAAATTTTTTTGGTCTTTTTAGTTTTTATGTAGACATATGCAGACAAGGCGAGCCAATTTAACGTTTGATTTAAATGATGTATCAAATGAAGTCCAAAAATAATGAAAATTGGCCAGATGATTATTTATGATGAAAATGACCTACACTATTTTTTTTTGGAATTTTTTGACTCAAAATAAATTTTCTGTGAATTAAATAAGCAGACAGAGTAATTTTCAGTATTTAATTTTTAATAAATATCAAATCACAATTTTTTCAAGAACTAAAATTATCCTAGGTGGGTCTAATGATAAGGGACCTAGGAAAATTAACAGGACTTAAATTTACTGTGAAATGAATTAATTAAAATTAATTTAAGAAAATCACTAAACTATTTATTTAGGCCTCGATATGCGTGCAAATGCTATGAAATTTTTATGGTGTGTTAGAAATGATGTCCTTAGGCTACTGTGATTTTTTGATAATTTTTGAAGGCACAGATAATTAATTAAAAATCAAAAGGCATCACTGGGCAAAATATGTCAACAATGAACCAATTAATTCATTAATAATTTAAATAAGCCTACAAAAATCAGACACGTGTACTAACAGATGGAGAACAAAATTTCCAACAACATGTAATTTTTAGAATCTCAAAATGATGAAAAATGTACTCTAGGGACACGTGCAAACACAGGGGTGTGAATGCAATACTGGAAATTAAACTTTCAATAAATAAATATGCTGACAGGGACTAAAATGCAATTACCGATAATATGGTGGACTCTTATGCAATTTCTCCACAGGACACGTGCTCCTCACGTAGGGTCTGCTTCACAGGGACCTCTTTGTAATTTCGGAAAGCTTCAGGGGCTTCTGTGCAATTAACCCAGGCCGCACGTGCTCCTCACGTGGGCGACCTAGGTTCGGAGGGCGTCGGAGGCTCGGATCGAGGATCGAGTCCTCTGGCGGTTCGGATGACGGCTCGGTGCAGCCTCGGGTCGCCCGAGCCTAGGCTTGGAGGCAGAGGCTCGGACTCGTGTACGTGGCGGCCTGAAGACCCTCGGATCAAGATGGATCCAAGGGATGTCGATGAAGACGTGTGGCAACTGGAGAACCGTCCGATCTGAGGCTCGATCAACGGTCGGGGACGGGCGCGGTGAGGGAACACGTGGCGGGAAGAGGACCGTTCGATCGGTTGATCGAACGGCTGCTGCTGCTTCGTCTCGAACGGGCCTCCGCCACCTGCGGAGGAGAAGGCGGATCTCCGGCGTCGATGGGGTTGCTCCGCCGAGGTCGCTAGGCGTCAATGGAGCTCTTCGTATGCTCCCGAGTATCTCGGAAGATGCACGGTCGTGCGGCGAAGCCTCCGGTGGGCTCAGTGGCTGTGGAGGTGGGCTGAAGCTTGCTGGAGACGAAGCTCGAATGGAGCTCCGGTGAGGCTCCGGCCAATGAAGGAATGAGAACCTGCAGGAGTTAGAATAGATAGCCGAAGCGTGCAAGTGTTCGTGGAGAAGTGTGGCGTGATCGGCGAGGCCTGTCGTGGAGTGTGGGTGTCCGGCAAGCAAGCTCCGGCCAAACGGCGGAGCTGTTCGTCGGAGTAGCGTGAAAAGCGTCGATGAGGTGTGAAAATGGGTCAGCGAGGACAGGAGCTTTGACGCGAAGCTCGTCGAGGTGATTTGGAAGCGCGAAGGTGGCTGGTGACGTCGAATAAAAACGGAGAAAAAGCAAGAAAATGAAGAAGAAGATCGGAATACGAATGGAGGGGGTTACCTGGGGAATGGGGCTCAGCTTTGAGCTCCAGGTCTTCGCTCAAGGGATCGGTAGGGTCCCGAGCTCGGGCAGCTGCTCGAGGGAGGCTGCAGCACGGCGGTGGCGGCCGTGGATCTCGCCGGAGTCGATTCTCCTTCTTCGCTCAACGATTTACCTAATTGCTGTCACCAACTGGTAGGTCGGAGCTCAGGGAAGCTCACTGGAGAGGCGGATAGGGGTGAACGGCGAAGGTGGTGGCGTATTTATAAGGCGAAGGAGGTGGGTTGGCTGGTGGAGTGGCGAGGTTGGTGGTCGTCGTGGGGCGAGTATGGTGGAGGTGGTGGAGCTTGAGGGAGCTGGCGAGGGAGAGGGATGAGTGGGTGATGTCGTGGGGGGGTCAACGGCCGGAGGAGATGGCTGACGTGTGTCCAAAAAAAGAAAGGGGGCGCCCCTCCCGCAAGGCAAGGGACGTGGGGGAGAGGGGCGCCTGGAGGTAGGAGACGAGGTCTCCACTGTTGGATCTTGTGATCCAACGGTGGAGATCAGAGTGTGGTGAGCGGGTAGGATTAGATCTGGGGCGCGTAGATGATGGGTTGTGATGGAGCCACGTGGCGCGTTGAGGCGAAGCGCGAGCGGGTGGTTTAGATGAGAGGGTGGAGTTGATCTGAGGGTCGAGACTCGCTGGGAGAGGGGCGGCTGCGATGAGAGGATCGGGGACGCGATCAAGCGGCGTAGATGCCGCCACGTGGCTGGCTGGGTGTGCGGCGCTGAGGGACGGTGGAGATGAAGTGCGGGGCGGATCTGATGGCTGGGAGATGGTCAGGTACGTGGAAAGGTCTGGGCCGTTGGATCTGAAGCGAGATCCAACGGCGGAAGGCGCGGGCGGATGAGGCGATGGGCAGCGGGCCGCGTGGCGCAACCAGAGGGCGCCACGTGGCCTGCTGTGAATGGCTGGAGGAAGAAACACGTGTAGAGAGAAGAGGAAGCCGAATTTGGAAAAACTCAAAACATGAAAGTTGTAGATCTTGATGAGATCTACAAGTTTCATGTTGACCAAAGACTGAGATGAGGTCAAATATGATACATAAATACAAGGATACATAAATATACATATGTAGTATACAAAATGGCCCAAAAACCCAAGTTTCTCATACAAGCTCCAATTTCAATGAAATTAGTCTCATTTTGAAGGTCTTTTAATGTGTAGTATTCTAAGAGTGAGTAGACCTAATTCGGGGTTTGTATGAGGGCTTTATTTGTGTTTTAATGTACAAGGGTTCTTAGGCTATTTTGGCTATTTTACAAGGGTGATTTTTGGCATTCTTCCCTATATTATTAAGGAATACATATATATTATAGAGAAGAAGTTATTTTGGTGAAGAGGTATTTTATAGGGGATTTTTGGCTTCTTATTTAAATGCAGATGAGCTGCTAAAATGCATGAATTATGGATGCATGCATGAGTGTTATTTATTCAAGATAAAAGGAAATATGCCTCTATTTTCTCGGGAACAAGGCTCTATTTTTGACTTTTGATGTGATGAATCACAGATTCATCACTCCCCACCTCAGACATGGCAAAGAAACAACCTCCCTCAACAAGGTAACTCTAATACCCCAGTATAGCATCTCTTTCCACGAGGAACGGGGTATTCCCTTCTATGTTCAAGTACAACCAGCTCAAGAGGAGGGGGAAAGAAGAAAATATACTGTGACCAATGAAGCCACGTATCCCTTGGAGCTTAACTAGTGTAGCTAAGTCTCCAACTGCAAGCTTCCAAGAGATGAAAAGGTAGAATACATAACATTTGCTTTATTCACTATATATACTCCCGCATGCATTTAATTTTCTATCAGGTCTGACCCTTTTTTGGAGTTTTTCATCTTTTCGCACATATTTTGATGTGCATATATATATACAACATATCTAAACGGTGCAACATGTACATATGGAGTTTTTTTTTGAGTCAGTAGACTATCCCTCTTTTGAAGCATTATTGCAACCCACAAACTCCTGTCTTTAGACCTCAATGCCACCAGACCAGGTTGAGTCATGCATCCCTCCCTAGAGGAATATGAGAGGTTCCAGCTAGCAGTACTGCCCTCATATACTACCCTAAGCCAAAGGATTCTGCCTCCTCACCACCTCATCCTTGTTGAGCTACGTTGTCCAAGTCAAGCCATTGTCTCTGAGAGTCATGCATGCATTGTTAAATGTTCTACTTAGTCTCATCAAGATGACATGTGAACATAGTCTAGTGGACTCAAAGAATTAAGTCACTATGGACCTAAAAAGTCTTAACCCCAAATCCTATAAGCTTCCTCTGAAGTTAAGTGGATTAAGATCTTAACAAAGCTCTATTTTTCAATTTAATTCCAGACTAGCTTAAATGTCAACCAAGATTCTGAAGAAAGAAAGTATATACAAATATCTTTTTTGTGGAAAATTTTTCAAAATATGCAAATTTTTATAGAAACTTTTGAATGCGAAAGAAGGAAAAGCTTTGCAAAATATTTTTACAAACATTTACAAACAAATTTTTGCAAACATTTATTTTTCAAATATTTTTCAAAAATTGTGTACTATATACAAAATTTTGATACAAAATATTAACAAAAAATATACAATGAAAATCATTTTTGCAAAAGTTTGTACAAAAATAATTTTTACAAAAGGCTTTCTACAAACATTTATATAAAAGAAAATTTTTAAATTTTTTTGTGATTTTTAGCCATATTATTAGCATGGACAAAGTACGAGTTATGGATCTTGTATATATATATATAATATATACGACACCCCCTATACTTAGCTCGAACGATGTCCTCAAAGTGATAAAAGAGCAATGAAAGAAGACATAACTCGTGTTGAGTATGGGGAAGTGAAAAGAATGCTATACTACAACAACGAATGAAAGAATGTAATGAATAGAGGTCAGTGATCCCCCTATTCTTAGGATCAAATAATCCTAAGTGTAGAAGTCTGTACATAAGGGGAAAACCGAAGAATAGGATGTACAGGTGTTAGCTCCCCTATACCTAGGGTAAAATATCCCTAAGTATCGGCAACAAAATAGAGGTAATCAAATCAAATGAATAATCACAGGTCTGATACCTCCCCTATACCTATGGTAAAGTGTCCCCTAAGTATAGCATAATCATAAGATGAAGACGAGGTGTCAGACAAAAAGAATGAATGATATGGACAGTCTGGATCTATACAGCTAGGAAGAAGAAGTGATAATCAGGTATGAGATGCAAATAATGTGAGTTAAAGATCATGTCTCATACAAAATGAATAGGGGCAATGTCAATGATCAACGGATCATGATCAAATTTTGGCTTCAGGCGTTGACCGTTAACTCAAAAGGTGGATTCATGTGATAACTCAGATATATCAATGCTTCCATTGTCGTACTCCTTTCTGACCATGTACGGTCCCTTCCATTTACTTTGTAATTTCCCTGGAAATAATCCTAACCTTGCATTAAATATCCATACTCTCTGAGTAGGCTAAAACTATTTATGACTGATGTGAGAATCATGCCATATCTTCACTCTATCCTTATGTTGTAGGCTACTTGAAAGGTTGTATCTCTCAACTCCTCTAGGGATTTTAATTCTGCTTTCATTTGATCTCCTATAGTCTTGGGATCCAATAATAGCTCTGTAACTTCCCAAAGTGACTTATGCTTGATCTCTACTGGTAAGTGGCATGGCTTGCCATAAACGAGCTGAAAGGGAGATGTGCCCAAAGTGTCTTGAAGGAAGTCCTATAAGGCCCACAAGACCAAGTCCAAAAGCTGTGACCGATCCTTTTGGTCTGGGCGGACAACCTTCTGCAATATAGTCTTGATCTCCATGTTCGAAACTTGAACACGACCATTAGTCTTAGGGTGATATGGAGTGGCAACTCTATGGTCAATGTTGAACTCATTAGCAAGGGCCCTTACCTTGTCATTCATAAAATGAGTCCCTTCGTCGGAAATCAAAACTCTAGGTACCCCGGACCATGAAATGATATTCTTCCTTAAAAATTTGCAAACAGCCTTGGCATCTGTGGCTCGGGTAGGGATGACCTCAACCCAATGACTAACATATTCTACAGCAAGTAGAATGTACTCAAATCCCTGACTCTTAGGGAATGGACTCATGAAATCGATTCCCCGTGTGTCAAAAACCTCACAGAAGTGAATGGGCTACATCGACATCATATCATGTTGTCCAAAAGTGCCCATTCTCTGACAGTAAGTGCACCTCTTCAGGACTTCATCTAAATCCTTGAAGAGGGTAGGCCACCAAAGGTTGGATTGGAGAACATTCTGTGTTGTCCATCTCTCAGAGTGATATCCTCCTACCTCAAGCTTGTGGCAATAGGTGAGGACGTTGTGGTGCTCCTCTTGAGGAATACACCGACGCCAGAAAGTATCCCCCCCTTAATGGTAAAGGGTGGGATCCTCCCAATAGTATGACTTGGCCTTCACAAAGAAGGTCTCAAGTCGCTATATGGGCCAACCTTGTGGAACTTTTTTGGCAACAAGATAGTTCACAATGTCAGTGTACCATAGAAACGAGGTGATAGCATGAATCGCCTCGTTTGGGAAAGTCTCTGTGATAGATGTGGTCTGCACTGAATCCTCAAGATGCTCTAATCGGGAGAGGTGATCCACGACCACATTCTTGACTCCAGGTTTATCCTTAATCTCTATATCAAACTCTTGGAGTAGAAGGATCCATCTGATCATTCTGGCTTTGGAATCCTTCTTTGACATGATGTATCGGATGGCGGTGTGTTCTGTATAAATAATCACTCTAGATCCTAGAATGTACGATCGAAACGTATCCAATGCAAAGACTATAGTTAGAATCTCCTTCTCAGTCACAGTGTAGTTCCATTGAGCGGCATCCAAAGTTTGGCTAGCGTAGTGAATGGCAAATGACAATCCATCCCTCCTCTGTCCAAGCACAACCCCTATGGCAAAATCAGAAGCATCTGTCATGATCTCGAATGGGAGAGACCAA
Source organism: Ottelia alismoides (assembly GCA_037367405.1). NCBI lineage: Eukaryota > Viridiplantae > Streptophyta > Magnoliopsida > Alismatales > Hydrocharitaceae > Ottelia > Ottelia alismoides. Next base: position 1,025,608 of record JAZKJV010003880.1, read on the forward strand.
TTGGGTGGCTGAAGGACAGGAGCATGAACAACTAATCCCTTGAGAGTCTCAAATGACACAAGACACCTATCATTTTACATATATTCTTTAGACTTGTCTATACTCAGTACGAGTTATGTCTTCTCTTTTCTCTTCGATCTATGAGGACATAGCTAAAGCTAAGTATAGGGGGACGTATATACCATGTATATTCTATAAGCCATAACTCATACTGAAAAATAAAACATCAACTCAATCTAAAAAGCAACAATTAACTCTATAATAATATAAGATGATTGTCAGCTCCTCAGAACTCTTTGTACTTGTACTGATTAATAAGTCAGGAAACGCATTTTGTGCAAAATATTCTCTTTGAAAAATCTATTGAAAATTGCTTGAAAAATAGTATGTACAAGTATTCAATCTTTACAAAATAAGTTTCGGTTGTAAAATTTCTTTTCTTTGAGTGAAATAAAAATGTGTGAAAACTAGTGTGCAAATGATTGGAAAATTTGTTTGTCAAATTGCTTTAAAAATTTATCTATCATGTGTGAAAAACATTTGTAAAATCATTTTCAAATGCGTGAAAATGTTTGTCAAATTAGTTTCGACTATAGTCTTCAAAAATCTTTTGAAAATGATTCTCGAATAAGTCTGAGGAGTCTGCACAAAAATCTTTCACACAAAAACAAGCAATAATCCCAAATAAAGCTTATAAGAGCAAAAACCCTGTTGTACATCAAATACAGTTTTTCTTCTTTTGTATATACTGATTAATAAATCATGTTAGATACCTATACAGTATGATTTGAAAAATAGTGTGAACCGTTTGAAAATTTTGTTGTGAAATGTTTTCAACCTGTGTAAAATTGTTTGGTTTGCAAAACTTTTCTTTGTGTGGAATAAAGGATTTGAAAAACCTATGTGCAAATGTTTTGAAAATTGTTTGTCAAAATTATAGTGGAAAATGTGTATATATATATAGTGTCAAAAATCTTTGCAAAAATAGTTTGCAAATGTGTGTAAATGATTGAAAAAATTGTCGTGTACTATAGTTTGCAAAATTATTTTCAAACTACACATAAGGAATAAAAGCATCATTTTAAATACTTGTAAATCATCAAGAAAAGGCGTAAAATTCTTTCTATACAATCTGAATAAATTACTTCATTGAAATCTGTAAAGTCTTTAAAAATCCATACCTTTTGTAAATAAAGTAGCAATGAATGAGAAGTTGACCTTCCCCCCCTATACTTAGTATCAAATAATCCTAAGTATAGCAGACTGTACAAAAAGCAGGGAGGGTCAAGGGTGGGAATACACAGATCGTACTTAGATTGTCTCCCCCTATACTTAGGGTAAGGTACTCCTAAGTATAGACAAGAAGAGGAGACAATGGAGAGGATCGAAATGAAATGAAAAATTCGGGGTGCACATCGCCCCTATACTTAGGACAAAGTACGTCCTAAGTATGGAAAGCTGTCTACAAGGGCGGCACCTTTTAGATACAAAAAAAAGATAGAAAAGGAAAAGAAGAAAAGAAGAAAAGAAGAAAATCAGATAAATAGTTTTTGGAGTACATCGTCTGAATCTTCTGATGCTGTCACTGTTGTGGAAATGTCGTCATGTTGCACGAGCTGAATGGAGTCTACAACGACCAAAAATGCATCTGGTTCGAGGTAAGGCTTCAAGAGTTGACCGTTGATGATGAATGGCTGTGCGTCAGGGGACAATTCTGATATGGCAATACTTCCATTGTCATGCACTTCACAAACTCGAAATGGCCCTGTCCACTTACTCTTCAATTTGCCCGGGAAGATCCGCAACTTTGCATCAAATAACCAAAACTTCTGTCCAACATCAAAGGTCTTTCGTTTGATGTGCCGGTCATGTCAGCGTTTCACCTTCTCTTTGTACATCAATGTGTTATCGTATGCATAGTCTCGGAACTCCAAGAGTCTGTTCAGATCATCCTTTCTTTTCTGACCACTTTTGCGTGAGTCCAAATTGCAACTGTTAACTGCCCATAAAGATTTGTGAATTAATTCAACTGGCAGATAGCACGGCTTCCCATATACAAGACGATAGGGCGACATGCCCAAGGGAGACTTGTAGGCGGTTCTGTAAGCCCATAAGACCGAGTCCAAGAGTTGGGACCAGTCTTTTCTATTTGGCCTGACAAGTTTCTGCAGAATCGTCTTGATTTCTCTGTTTGATAATTCTCCATGCCATTGGTATGAGGATGGTAAGGAGATGCGACACGATGGTCGACGCTGTACTCCTTCGTCAATTTCTTGACCCCTTTATTAATGAAATGGCTACCCCCGTCTGATATGAGAATTTTCGGTATTCCGAACTGCGAGATGATGTTCTTCCTCAGAAACTGACATATTGTTCGGCTGTCGGCAGTTCGGGCAGGGATAGCTTCAACCCAACGACTCACGTAATCGACGGCAAGAAGGATGTGCTCAAAACCTTGACTATTATGGAAAGGTCCCATGAAGTCAATGCCCCATGCATCGAAACCGTCTGCTATCTGAATGATTTTCAGGGCATCGAATCTTTTGCAGTAAGTGTACCTTTCAATATCTGACAATCAATACATCGTTTGACAAATTCTGTTGCATCCTTCAATAAAGTGGGCCACCATAAGCCACACTGAAGTACTTTAGCTGTCGTACGATCTCCAGAGTGATGTATACCAGATTCGAGCGAGTGACAATGCTTGAGGACACTAGATTGCTCCTCCTGAGGGATGCACCTGCGCCAAATGCAATCCGCTCCTTCCCTGAATAAAAGAGGATCCTCCCATTGATAGAATCGGATGGTCGACATGAATTTGTTCTTCTGATTCTTCGTCCAGTCCGAAGGTGTCACCCCAGAGTCGAGGTAATTGACTATATCAGCATACCAAGGAAGGGAATCCACTGCTAGAATTGATTCATCAGGAAAGGTTTCTGTAATGGGTGCACTGTTCAGAGGAGACTCGTGCTGCTCAATTCTGGAGAGATGGTCTGCTACTACATTCTGAACTCCAGGCTTGTCCTTGATTTCCAGATCAAATTCCTGGAGGAGAAGGATCCATCAAATCAGTCTCGGCTTAGCATCCTTCTTTTGCTGGAGGTACCGCATAGTAGAGTGGTCTATAAAAATTGTGACTTTTGATCCATGTAAATAGGATCTGAACTTCTCAAGGGCGAAAACCACAGCTAGCAACTCTTTCTCTGTCATTGTATAATTTCTCTGTGCTTCATCTAATGTTCTGCTGGCATAGTGAATGGCATAGGGTGCTTTCTCTTTCCTCTGCCCGAGAACAGCCCCGACTGCAAAGTCTGACGCATCGGTCATTATTTCAAAGGGAAGAGACCAGTCTGGCGGCTGTAGGATCGGAGCCTGAGTGATGAGCTCCTTGAGCTGGTTGAAAGCAAGGAGAACCTGCTGATCTACAATGAACTCAGTTTCCTTGCACAGATGTTCTGTCAAAGGTCGGGCAATGCGACTGAAATCCTTGATGAATCGCCTGTAAAATCCCACATGCCCCAGGAATGACCTTACATTCTTCACTGTCTGAGGTGGCTGTAGATTTGGAATAACATCCACCTTCGCCGGGTCGACTTCCATGCCACGTTTGGAAACGACGTGACCCAGCACGATGGCTTTGATGACCATGAAGTGGCTCTTTTCCCATGAAAGCACTAGATTGACTTCGCGACACTTATGAAGTACTCTGTACAGGTGCTCAAGACAAGAATCGAAACTATCACCATGGACAGAGAAGTCGTCCATGAACACCTCGAGAAAACTGCCTACCATCTCGGCGAAGACTGCTAACATGCATCTTTGGAAGGTTGCAGGAGCATTGCATAATCCAAAGGGCATTCTCTTGAAGGCGTAGGTGCCGAACGGGAAAGTGAAGGTAGTCTTCTCTTGATCTTCAGGGGTGATTGCCACTTGGTTGTACCCAGAATACCCATCTAGAAAGCAGAAGAACTCCTTGCCTGCTAGTCTTTCCAAAACTTGATCAATGAATGGCAAGGGGAAGTGGTCCTTCTTAGTTGCTGCATTAAGATGGCGGTAGTCAACACACACCCGCCAGGATGTTGGTATCCGAGTGGATATTTCCTCTCCTTTGTCATTTGTAACCACGGTAAGCCCGGATTTCTTTGGAACTACATGCAGTGGGCTTACCCATTTTGAATCAGAGATGGGATAAATGAAGCCTGCGTCGCACCATTTGGTTATCTCTTTCATGACGACGTCCCGGAGGTTAGGGTTCAACCTTCTTTGGAATTCGTGGGACGGCTTGGCATCTTCTTCCAGATAGATGTGGTGCGAACACAAAGCTGGATTTATCCCTCGTAGATCTGATACGCACCAACCAAGTTCCTTGCGGTTCTTTTCTAGAACCTCAAGAAGACGAGATTCCTGATCCGAATTCAGCCTGTTGCTGATGATGATCGGATACATTTGTTCTCCACCCGCAAGGAAAGCATACTTCAGGCCTGCAGGAAGTGGCTTGAGTTCTGGTGTTGATCTGTCCAACTTGTTGGTCCCTTCAGACACTATGCTGGTGGTGGGATGTACTTCCTTGAAAGGGCTACCATCCTCATCATTCTGTTGAGATCCCAGGGATGTGTCGAATGGTTCTGCGCTAGGCTGATCGTGTTCGGTCTGGAGTGAATGCTCAAAGAGATGAGCCTGCATCTGAGAATCGATCTCTGAAGAATCATCGGAGCCTAGGATAACTGTGCTTTCCAAGTCCACCTCAAGAGTGAGGATTTCTCGGGTCCATGAATCGTTCAATGACAAGAATGAATCTCTGATTTCTTCAATAAAGTCACAGTCTGCTTCGGAGGCTGCATGGCTCTCATCAGTTGTGGCATTCAGCTCTCTGCTCATGTTGATAGTGATTTGCTTGGTGTTCGAGCTAAAAGTGATTTTGCCAGACCCGTAATCAACCACAGCACCTGAAGTACATAGAAATGGTCGGCCAAGGATGATAGGGGTCTGGAGCAGGGGTGCTGGTGAGTCCATATCAAGGACTACAAAATCTGCTGGAAATTGCATCTCCTGCACTTTAACGACAACGTCTTCCAAAAGACCCCGGGGTCGCTTAATGGATCGGTCAGCGAACTGAAGGATCATTCGTGTCTGCTTGAGCGGACCCAGCCCAAATTCTTGCATTATGGATGATGGCAAAGGTTGATGGAAGACCCACTGTCGAGGAGAGTGCGCTCGAGGACCTGGTCAAAAAAATCACAACTGATAAGAGGTGCTCCTGTGTCTTGCTTCTTCTGGGGGAGGTTGCTGATAGCTGCAACAGTGGCCATGGATAGCACATGCTTTTCTACATCTCTGCGTCTGTTCTCCTGTGTTGGGCGACGCTTGTTGGTACATGCCTCCTTTAGTCCTTTCTTCACAGCTGGCATGTACTCCACGGCCTTAAACAAGGGAATCTCAATAGTCAAGTTATCTAATATTTCCACAACTCTTGGATCAGATAATGCCTTTTTTCGTTTTGCATTTTTTTTGGATTTTTCTATTGCATATTTAAAATGAATATTTACATCTCTAGTAGGAGAAATAGAGTTTTTGTTTACATCAAAATCATCGCCCTCAGAATGTTGTACATCCGGACTACAAAAAGGAGTACAAACTGTATCCTTGTATGTGGATGCTGTAAAGCGAGCAAAAAGTGTAGCGTCTGCTCCGTCAGCTGGCGAGTGATCGGCTGCTGTTGGCCGCTCCTCCAAGGATGGCGCGGCTTCGCTTCGGTTGCAAGCTTCTTTTCGTTGTTTTTGGTTTTGCTGATTTTTTTTGTATTTTCGGCCGGAACTGATGGGAATATACGACGACTGGAATGGCTTCTCCTTCTTCTTGCTCCTCACCCGCCCCTGTAGCTGGCACGGCTGATGCAGAAGATGATGATCCACCTATTTCTTTATTCACCCCAATTCTTGGTGGCTGGTAGAGGCAAGGCCCTACCGCTCCTGCTCTTTCTTCTTGAAATTAATGGGGTTGGCTTCGACTTGGGCTGGAATGGTAGTTCTAGTGGCGATCAGGTCGTCAAGCCGCTTGGTCATTTCCGCCAGCCCTTTGACAAGTTGGGCCAGACAATCCATGGTGGGGTTCGCAGGGGGTACCTCGGTGGGATCAGCGTGCAGACCACGCTGCTGTTGCATGGATGGGTGTGGAGGTTGTTGCTGGTGGTGTTGGGGTGGTGCAGGAAGTTGAAGTTGCTGATAAGAGGGGGGAGGATACTGCTGATATTGCTGAGGTGGGGCAGCCTTATACTGATGAAACGGTTGTGGATGGCGGTATTGCGGCTGCTGATATGGCGGGTTCTGCCTCCATTGATTTGCGTACTAGGGAGGCTGATGATACTGCTGATGAGGCTGAGAGGACTATCCAAAGAGACCACCCTGAGGTTGGTGGTATTGCCTGTTGGAAAGTGGCTGACCCTGGGGTTGTCTCATAGGACTGGTCAGTTGTGCATCATTGGTCCATACCCCGTTCACTTCCTGAATTAGGGGTGGTAGTGGGAAAACTGGATCAGGTCTTGAAAGAAACTCTGGTTGGTACACAACCATCTGTTGCTGCTGCGGATGGCCCTGGTCGGGCACCTGCACGTAGTACACGTGCTGGATTGCCGGTGGCTGCTGGCTTGGCTGAGGCTGATGCTGCGGTTGCTGCTCGTCCTTCTTCTCAGCTGGAGCTTCTGATGGTGTCGCCGACTGAACAGAGTTGATGATTCCCACCAACAGTTTAAGGTACTTGTTGATCTAATCAAGATTGTCTAAGTTCTGGGTCCTCTTCTCGATCACAACAAGTTTTTCGAGGTCCTGTGATCTCTTCTCAATGATGTCAACTTTCGAGAGATGGCCCTCGATGATACTGAGGTTGGAGCTCTCATCTCTCTCTGCCTCTTTGGACGCTTCCATGTGTACTTGCATCAGGAGGATCTGGGGATGCTTCTGATATGCCTTGGATGAAGAGAGGGCGACCTCTCCTTTGGCCATTTCTTCGAATATTTGCCAGACTACGTCTTCATCCTTGTTGAAATGTGAACTCCCACATGCTGCGTCAACGAGCCTTTGGCATTCGATGTTCAGTCCCCTATAGAAGTGCTGGACTAAGCTGGTCTTCAGAATCTCTTGATGGGGACACTTCTCCTGCAGATCGATGAATCTCTCCCATGCTTCGTGTACTGACTCATGGGGTCCTTGGGAGAAATTATTGATTCGGGCACGCATCTTGTTGAGCCGACCGAGAGGGTAATACTTATGCAGAAAAGCTGACTTCAGCTCCTCCCAGGTTGTCACAACCTTCCCCAAATGGTTGACTGATGAATCTCGTATTCATCATGCTAAAAACTCTCTATTAAAACCCCTGTCTTAATTAATCCAATAAAATCACCTTTAATTCTTTGATTTTATCTTGTACTATATCGTGTATAATTAACCTATAATTATTTGTATTTAATTTTCCTTATTTTTCTGTATCTATTTTATCCTCAAATACCCCTAAAATTAGGTAGATAGCTTGTCTATAAAGCATTGACCCTTAAAAAGATAAAAAATACAAAAAAATCACAAAACCGCAAACTTGGTGTTTTTATCCCCTTAAAAATACCCCCCAAAATAATTTTGTACAGATGAGCTCTTTTGGCTTTTTGACCAACATGAAAGTTGTAGATCTCGTCGAGACGAGCAACTTTTATGTTTTGACTTTTTCCAAATTCGGCCTCTAACTATTTCTTTTGTAATTATCTTTGTTTTTATTTTTAAATTACTCTGATTGGGCCACGTGGCGCCCTCTGGGCCGCCCACATGGCCCGCTTCATATCTCGCCACCCGGCGGCCTCCTGGGCCGTTGGATCCTCTTAAGCCCGCTTCCATCTCAACCGTTGAACCCCGCTCCATCGCCTACCGTCTGATCTGACTCCCAGATCAGATCTCATCCATCTATTAGCGCTTTAATCTCATCCGTTCGATCTCCTTGTGATCCGACGACTGCGAAGCCTCCACGTCACTCACTCACTATAGCCGCCCGATCCCACGCTCATCCAACGGTCTATAGCGATCCACGTACCCCAGTCTCCCTAGGCCGTTGGATCTATCCCAAGTCCGCATCCTACCCCTCCATTAGCATCTAAGTCTACACCGTCGGATCAGATCTTTGGATCTGATCCTATCCCTCCACCCACGCTCATATCCTGGTCGTTGGATCGCAAGATCCAATGGCTCCCCATCGTCTCCTACCTCTGAAGCCTCTCCTCTCCAGACGTTACGCCTCTCCGACTCGCCGCCCCCTTCCTTTTTTAGCCACTGTCCCAACCACCCACCTCCGCTCGTAACGCCTCCCACTCGCAGCCCATACTTCCGCCATCCTCGCACCACCAGTAACCACCCTCGCCATCACTCCATCACCATTAAAGCCCCGTCCAAAAACGGACCTCCATCACCGTAACCCCCTGACCACCCCCGTCTATTTAAGCCAATCTCCGCCACCGCTGCACGTCGTCCACCGTTATTGGGTTGAACCTAGCATCCTCCGCCCCTCCGGTGACAGCGAAGGGGCGGAATGTCGAGGCGAGGACGGTTTCAACCTGGTGTTGACCCACGGTGGCGCTCCGCCGTGTCCCGATGTCTACGCGCACCTCCGAGCTCGCTGGAGAAGGCTGACCAGCTGGGCGACGACCGGAGCGCCTCCAGGATGCTCAGCCCAAGCCGCTACCTCCGCCAACTCCTCGCTCCGACGAGGAGACTTTTTCGTATAAATTTCTCCTATTTATCATGTTACATACAGTCATCGTCACCCGCCTCCGACATCCTAGACAACTTCACCACCTGACCCGCATCCTCGCCGACCACATCTCCCTTCTCCAGAACCTCCCTCACTCCGAGCCCCCTTTTTCCCCCGCTCAGGCGGATGAGAAGTCTCCGGCCACCATTCCCTATGCCTCCAAGGCCCTCACTCACTCACCTATCGTTCGTACTAGCACGCTTCGGCTATACGCTGACATTTTCAGGATTCAAATCCATCAATGGCCGGAGATCGTGTCGGAGCTCCTTCAACTTCATCTCCGTCGGCGAAGCTTCTTTGAGCAGTACCTCCGGTCAGCCTTGGAGCTTCGCCGTGGCTCCAAAACTTCCGCCAGACCTCCAGCAAGTCCAAACGGTCATCAGAAGGCTTCGCGAGTCGTGGCGGAGCCAAGGGCAGGTCGCCGGAGCCCCGCCTCCTCCGGCGACCTACGGAGGAGCACGAGAAGCAGATACCGTCCGATCCTCCTGATCGAACGGACGTGATGAAGCCACGTGGAGGCCCAAGCCTCGAACCGAACCAACAGGCTCGGGTCACCTGATGAATACCCATTCATCACTCTTTATTCTTATATTTTAGCTACAAAAACCTATGCAAATGCATGTAGATATGTGTAAATAGGATTAATTAGCAAAAGCATGCATGTGTGTAAAAATAGATAATTAGCATGTTTCTGTGCAAAAATAAAAGAATAAAGAGTAAAAAGAAAAAGAGGGAAATATTTAGAATAAATATTGAGCAACCTAACCCAAGGGAGGGCTTAGCATGGGCCTGACCGCATAAAAGCCAAGTAGAGGGAGATAGGGGCTCACATATGTATATATTTGTAAATAAATAAAACTATATATTTTCCTCACCCAAAAATATGTTGTAAATATTTGTATATATTTTGTATATATGTAAAAGCTATTAAAAACAAAATAAAAATTAAAAATCAAAAATCCAAAAATATCTTTTCACCATGTACATATACCACCTTCCTTATCCATTTCACCTTGTAAATAAATTTATTTATCTCTAAAACTTTTTGTAAATATTCTAGATTATATTTTGTAAATAAAATAAATAAAACGAAACAAAACAAAAATCAAATAAAAATTACAAAATTAAAAATACAAAAACATATTGTACATATACCTATGTATAGACCTATAATGTACATACCTTATTCTTATTTCCAAAAATTAATTAAAAATCACCAAAAAATAGAAAAAAATAAAAGAAAAATATTTCATGTTTTAAGTTTTTCTTAATTCGGCCATTTTCTGCCTTAAAATAAATAAACAAAAAATTCAAATACGTGGCAGTTCTTGATTGGTCCACGGGGGATTGTTGACCCCGGTCAACTCCCCCGCGGACTCTTTCCTTTTTGAGAAGATGTGCACTGCCCCGCCTTCGCCATTTTCTCCACACGCCTCCAGCCTGTCACCCACGCAAACCCCGCGCCCGGATCCTTCGCCGATCATCCGACATCCTCGCCAGATCCTTCGCCGCGCGATCCACGCCTTCCATAGCCGTCTCCACCCAACCCTAATCGGCCCTGTCTCCATATATATCTCGACCTCCGCCACCTCCGCGCCTCATCTTTGGCTCTTCTCCTTCTTCCCAGTGAACTCCAGAGGCACCGCGAGAGTGACAGCAAGCGATCGCCCTTGTTGCAGCGAGGCGAGGAGGTGAATCCACTGATCCGGCGTGTGTCGCCGCCGTTGCTCCGCCACAAGCGTGAGCACCGAGCCTCGGGCCGAGACGACCCTTGAGGCTACGACCAGGAGCATCCCCTGCTCTCCCCCAGTCTCTCCGACCGCCCAGGTAGCCGATTAGTCCTTCCGTTTAGCGTAATTTTCCATTTCCCCCAAATCGCATCTCCGACGTATTCCGCTGATTCCGGCCATATCGTGCAACTTCTCAATCATCGGAACGCACTGTTACCTTCGCCATCCCCTTACGCACATTCTACGCCCCTTCACTCAACCCAGATCGCACAGGATCTGGGAATCGAGCTCCTCCGCCGACCACCTTCGCCGGAGCTCTCCATTCCGACGCACCATGCACCTTCACGCCGCCTAACTGGGTCGAGGCAATTTGCCCTCGACCCGTGAGTCTTCTGGTTCGTTTTTCAGGTCAAGGTAAGGGTCATCTGAGACCCTTCGCCATCCAGCTAGGAGACCCAGCTCCGCCGCCTTCGCTCGAGCTCCTCGGAGCTCGGTGTGCTCGTCGGAGACCACCAGCAGACGCGGGAGCCTTCCGCGATTCTTCTCCGACCTTCAGAAGGCTCCCCGGAGGACCATCGCACACTCACGAGCCCGGCGAAGTTCGCCGGAGCCCTGTTCGTCCATCATCCTCCTCCGCCGTCCGATTGACCCCCGAGCTCCAGATCCAATCACGTACGTCCATTCGAGGAGCAGCTTCAACCGTCAGATCCATCCGAGGGTCGATCTCCACCGTCGATCCAGCGCAGCTCAGCCTCGTCGTCCGCCCACCGTTCGATCTGCAACGTGGCAGCACCTGGACCGTCGGATCGCAGTCGAGGACCGGAGCCTTGGGCGCCTTCGCTTCTCCACCGTCGGATCTACACGTGGCGCACGCTCCGCCCTTGGATCGCAATAAAGGGGTAAATTACCTTAGGCCCCCTCGTAGTTTGTGATTTTTGTTTGCAGTCCTGTAAATATTTTATGCATTTTATTTACGTAGGGTAAATTGCACTTGGAACCTCGCGCTTGTTTATATTTGCATTTATGCCCCTGTTTGTTTGAGACACGTGCTTCGACACGTGATATTTTTGGTGTATTTGCAACTCTACCCCTGTAGTTCTGGATGTTCTTTAATGAATGAAATATTTTCAATAATTGCATTTATGCCCCTGTGAGTGTTTTATTTGCACATGTGCGTTTTATTTTGGGTATTTTGCAGATAAGCCCCTGGACTTTTGGTACTTGTTACCAATAAGCCCTCGGAACTTATTTTTCTTACATTTGGGTCCCTGAGTGCCCCAGGCACGTGCTTGGCACGTGTTTTGCTGGGTATTTTGCACCAGACCCCCCAGAACTTTGGGTATTTGCACTTAGGTCCCTGTGCACAGTGCCCCTCCTTTATTTTTGAATAAAATATCAAATCACCTCCAAATTCGATGAAAATTTGACACATGGCTCCTGCCATGGTGTAGAATTTTTATGAATTTTTGAGGACATTTTTGATTTCATTTGCTATTTTTAAAAATTCAAAAACCCCTATTTTTGCCACTGTTTAACTTGGAAAATCATAAAAAAATATATAAAAACACCCCCAAAAATTCTAAAAAAATTAGCTACTGTTCTTTGTTTGTTGTTTGATTTTCTAGCCAATTTTGGCTATTTTTCATTGCTTAAAAACTCTAAAAATTGAAAAACTCATAAAAACTTACAAAAATTATAATAAATAATTTAAAAATCCAAAAACAATAATTTAGGTGCCAAAATTTTCCTTATTCTTTCTAGATTACAGGAAAATTACCTTCAGGGCTTATTGAGATCCTTAAGTATTTTATTTTTGGGTTTCAAGCCTTGCTGGACAGTACCTTTCCTTTTTAGCCTTGTTTTATTTTTAGAAAATAAAATATACATTAGAAAAATCCCAAAAGTTCACCAAAAACACTTAAAAACTTAAAAAACATAAAAACAATTTTTGTTGAATTTTTTCATTATTTTTGGTGTGTTTAATAAATCGTGCAAGTGTGTTTGTATTTACTTTCTTTTATTTTCTTAACCTTTTAAAAATCCTAAAAAAATAAAAATTAACAAAAACCACTAAAAATCACTTTTCTTTTATTTTATCTTATTTTTACTACTTCGTAGGCCTAGGCCAATCCGTGCTCCTTGTGTTCGACCCTGGGTGCTATACCAGGTAAATCTCATAGCGAGACCGCTTTGTTTGACTTGTCATATTTTTTCGAGTGGTTTATTTTTCTTGATTGATACGTTCTGAGTGGCTGAGGTCGCAACGACCTATTTTTCTACACCTTTACCTTAGTCATTCGGGTTTCCGTGTCATCAGAATGGCGTTGTTGCCGGGGAGCACGGCTTAGTAGTGTTTTTATTTTCGTTTTTTTGTTTTCGCGGTTTTTCGCGGCTTTTGTATTTATTTTCTTTTTGTTTTATTTTGTTTTATTTTTGTGTGGTTATTTTATTTCCATTTTTTTTGGACATATACCCTTGTTTTTATTTCCATTTATTATTTGATTATTTTATTGGTCTGACCACTCTTCCTGTTTTCTTGCGAGGGCCCGAGGACCGCGGAGGCGACTTTCGAGGAGCCGGTGCAGCCGGGAGACTTGGAGGCGGCTTCCTTCTCTACGAAGCCGCAGGAGAGAGCGAGAGGAGAGGGTTGAGTGGTGTGAGGCATTAGGGTAGTTTTTATTTTATTCATTCATTATTATTTGTAATAATACAGGACATTCAGACACTCTTAGACACTTAGACCGTAGCGGGTCTTTTTCGCCGAGCACCGGTGTGCTCGGGGGACCCATTAGGAACCTCGGTTTTTACGCGGCTTTTTACGCGGTTTTCTTTTTTATTTCTTACTGTCATTTTCCGGATTTTTCGCGGTTTTTGTTCGAGCCCCTAGACATAGGATTTTTGTTGATTGTGACGTAGGATCTCTAAGGACCAACACTTAATAGAATATCTGTTCCTATAGAACGTAATTGGACCTTACTAAAATTCACTGAAAAAGTTAGTTTGATTGGATTTGAGACCACGTGCCGTTAGGAGTCACATACAGCGCTGGCAGGACCCGTTGTGGCGGGCACCGAGTGACTCCCAAGATCGGACTCCGGACTCGATTCGGTTGACTAACTATTGTTCTTCACGATCAATAGAAATTGCCTGTTTAGGACTCGCCTTTTTACCGTGCATCATTTAGGTAGTTTAATTCTGTCTTTAAATTCTGCGCGGATCACTTGCATGTAGAGTGCTGGAGACAAGGTACGCATTTCTTTCTCTGCATGCATCATTGATTTCTTCGCGCATCGGCTTTTTCGTCTTCTCCCTCTGTTTTTGGCTTAATCATCAGGAGATTCGGAAAATTCGTTAGGCCGCTTGTATTTATTTTGAAATTAATTAAAAAGAAAAACAAAAAAAAAATTGGGACTGGATAACACTATTGACCCTAAAAGACACTCACACTAAAAATTTGTCTTGGGGAGAGCAACCCCCTCATTGTATGGTTTGGATGCGCGAGAGAGTGACCCGCACCCTAGGTAGAGCCCTCCGGTGCTATTTCTAGCTGACTACCGACTCTTCCGTGCGGGCCAGTCGGTTGGAGTAGCATCGGGTATCCTAACAGGTCACGTAAGCGCTCTGATATTTTGTTTGTTCACCTAATAAAATTGACAAGATAAATTGACCGAGCTTTCACGGTCTTCAGATTGTGTTGTGTTGGTGAACCGGGGGTTTGCTTTGCGATCATATTTTCTCCAGATCCCATCCACCTAACTCGCCAGATCAAGATGATGGGTAGACGATCTCTTAGGCAGCCTTTGGCTGCACCGCTTTCAGGCGCGTCTACTTCACCATCTAGGTTGGCCCGTGAGAGTCGAGACCAGCTCTCCGGGCCCGAGTACGATTCCACCCTGTTCCCCCTCGATCCCCTTTCTTTTGCTACTGAGAGACATGAGCCCGAGGAAAGACGAATTAATTTGACAGAACCTGAGTTGGGCTCATCTGATTTTGCAGACGTCACTATGGCCGGAGCCGGCAGTTCAGATGATCGCCAACCCGAACATTTTGTACTAGACCAGGGAGCGATCAACTCCACCCTGATTGCATCATTAGAGACAGTACAGAAGCAGCTACGCGATCAGGGAGCTTTCATGATTGAGATGAGAAGGGAGATGGAGCGACTCAGAGAAGAGAGAGATCAGAGCGAGCCTGAGGACATTCCTGATGCTGATGCACAGGCAGCAGCCGCAGCAGCAGCAGCCGCCGCCGCAGCGGGACCACCAAGACCGATGCGGGAGTTACACAACCCCGGATCTACACTGATGCACCATTGGGTGGTAGTACCTGCCATCGTGGGGGATTTCAAGTTCCCTCCAAACACCCTGCAGATGCTTCCTCATTTTCACGGACTTGCCACTGAGGAGCCCCACCTCCATCTCCAGGAGTTTTTGATGATCTGCAGCACTGTCCACGACCGTCATGTGGACCAGGATACGATTCGGATGATGGCCTTCCCTTTTTCACTGGCAGATAGAGCAGCCGCCTGGCTGAAGCATTTAGGGAAGTTTGTTTACACCTGGGAGCAGCTCCGCACCGAGTACTTGAACAAGTACTATCCACTCGGGCGGACGAATGCAGCGAGGGCCCTAATCAACAACTTCTCCATGCTCCCTAACGAGCAATTTCATGAGGCATGGGAGAGGTTCAGAGAGCTTCTGGATAGATGCCCACACCACGACATTTCCAAGCCGAACCTAGTTCAGAGCTTCTTTAGTGGGATGACGCCAGAGCTTCAGGGTCTGGTGAATGCTTCTTGCGGCGGGTCCTACTTTGCCAAGGACCACGACCAAGTCTGGGCCATTTACGAGGAGATGGCCGAAAATTACATGGTGATGTCCCAGACTCGGTTGTACACACAGAGATCTCAACAGCCGCCAGGACCCGTGCAGTACCAGCGGATAGCACGGGATGATGCAGGTCCATCCAGTTCGTCCACAGTTGCAGCCGCACAGGCTGAGTCGGCCGCTGCGGACATGGGGATTATCAGTGAGAAGTTGGACCGCATGGAAATAATAGAGAAGAAGCAGTGCCAGGGCATAACTCAAATGGAGCAGATGGCACAAACCCTGAGCGACATGAAGACCCATCTCTTGTGTCTTCAGGAGGCACAGACGGCTTCTCAGCCCCGTCTTCAGTCGCGAGGCGATTCCGGCGGCAGCCGCAGCTCGTCCCAGCGCTCCAGCTCCTTGCAGCAGCCTAGACAAGTTCACCTTGTACAGGCGGAGCCGTACCAGGTCCACCAGCAGCAGCAGCCCTCTTATCAGTCACCACCATCTCCAGAGTTACAGATGGTGATATATCAGCCGGATCAGCCTCTAGCAGTACTGCCGCCAGACCCCTTCGATGCAGAGCCGTTGATGGATGTCAACGGGATTTGGTATGACCGTCCTCAACCTGGAATCCGACGAGACCATCCCGGATTCAGGTGGGGGAATGGGGGTAACCAGTCCCAACAGCAGCCAGCTGGTCAGGGAGGGCAGTACTCCCAGCAGAGGGATCACCAGCAGTCCCCAGCATACCAGCCACACCAGCCATCATCCTTCGTACCTCGTCCCTACCAGCAGCAGGGACATAATTGGAGACGTGAGCAGCAAGCTCACCAGCAGCAGCATCCTTCCTTTTACCCCTCTCAGCCGCAGCAGCACCAGGTCCAACAGCCTCATTACCAGAGAGGAAACCCGTCGGGCTCCCATGAGAGCCCCGCCTTGGATGATCTAGCCCGCATCTTCACAGAGCAGCAGGCTACATTTAGACGGGAGATGGACGAGTTCCGCCAGGAGATGCGGGACCTGATGAGAGGGAAGGCCGCCATCCCTGCACAGATCGAGCCTAATCCGAATAGCTTGAAGAGGAAGTCTGAGCAGGTAGTTCACACTGAGCCTATCACTCCTAGTGACTCATTTGATGATATGTCGTCGGATCTATTTGATGCTGATTTTGTTACACTTAGGAGCGGTAGAAGACCAGCAAGCGGCGCCTCATCTGAGCGACAACGCGAGGATCCATCTAGAGCGCCAGATGAGGAAGAGGAGAGCAGTACTGAAGCCGCACATGATGATGACGGTGGTACTGATGCCACCCGAGATGCTGATTCCACCGGCGGTACTGAGGCCGCCGCTTCACCATATCGAGGAGGTGGTACTGACGACACCAGCAGAGCCGAGCCAGCCCGCGGTACTGAGGCCGCAAGACGTCTAGTTGTAGAGCCAGCTAGAGGTGGTACTGAGGCCACCAATATTCATTTTGATAGAGATGTTGTCTTTCCTCGTATGAATGTATCTCAAGACTCTATTTTGAATAAAGGAAAAGGTTTAGTTTCTTCTGATCCCACTGTGGTGAATGATGTATGTGAGGATCCGGTCATCGAACCGTCTAGGCCTATTCCTAGCCCTTCATCTGAGAAGGACCCTGTGATCCCCTTTCCTAGAGCCCTTGAGATGGGGAAGGGGAAGAAAAGAGAAAAAGATCCAAAAAAGAGAGAGCAGGAGGAGTTCAGCCAGAGCATGATAGACCGATTTCACATCCAGCTGACCCTCCATGAGGCTTTGCAGCACATCCCTCTTCTTCAGCGATTCTTGAGAGACAGGACCACAGTCAGGAGGAAGAAGAGGAACAACACCGCAGAGATTCATGTGTTGACAAAAGCCACGTGTTACGCGATCCAGAACCATCTGCCGACCAAGAGGCCGGATTTAGGAGCCCCATATGTCAGATGTCAGATTAGTGAGCAGAGGTTCGACCGTACTCTATTAGATAGCGGATCGTCGATCAACCTTCTTCCGGCAGCCCTTCTCGACCACTTAGAGTTGGGCACTCTTAGACAGAGCAGGACATACCTTCAGTTTGCTGATCGGTCTGTCAAGAGGCCAAAGGGGTTGTTGCGAGACGTTGTCGTCACGATTCAGGGTTTGCAATTTCCCGTGGACTTCGTAGTGCTGGACATGGATACCCCTGACTCGTTGACCGATTCCCCCATCATCCTCGGTCGCCCGTTCTTGGCCACAGCCAAGGCGGTGACTGACCATGACAGTGGGAAGGTATTCTTTCGCGTCCAGGGCGAGAGTATACAAATAGAGACGGTTAAGGATCACGGAGCCAGAGATCGATCCCGCTCAGAGGGCAGTACAGATTCAGAACAGCTGACAGATACAGAGCCAGACATACACCAGGACTGTGATTTTGTGATCACAGATGATGAGGCAGCTTGGGCAGATCCTACAGCACAGACTATCCTCTCATATTCAGATACAGCTGATGCAGAGATGATAGCAGAGGATAGTCTGGAGAGCACAACCCTGGTTCAGGATACTATTGAGTCAGCAGAGTCGGACCTTGATCACGACACGATTTTCAGTGATGGTGGTGCTGAGGCCACCTTGTTTCCCGGTGGTACTGATGCCACCGCTTCTGATACAGATCTCTCGGATTCAGAATCTGATTGGGCAGATTGTAATGATCAGATACCAGACCTGGATCCACCTGAGCCTACAGATGAGGAGGAGGTAGAGGTAGAGCATATCAGAGACAATGTAGAGGGCCCACCTTCTCCAGATCCAGTTTGTGAGAGTTCTCTATCATTTTCCCAGGCAGATTTGGCAGAATTGTCAGCATACACACATCTTCTTCAGAAGCCAGATTTGCCAGCACCCAGCTGTCCAGAGCTAAAGCCGCTCCCTACTTCGCTGAAATATCGATTCCTTGCGGGAGAGTCTGAGATGTACCCAGTCATCATCTCTGCCGATCTGACTGGAGAACAAGAATCCCGTCTGATGGGGGTTCTTGAAAAGAACCGCAAGGCAATTGGATGGAGCGTAGCAGATCTCCATGGGATTAGTCCCTCGTTGTGCTCCCACCATATCTATCTCGAGGAAGGGGCAAAGCCGTCGCGTGAGTTCCAGCGGCGACTGAACCCCAACCTAAGAGAGGTTGTCATGAAGGAAATATCAAAATGGTGGGGTGTAGATTTTATTTATCCCATTTCCGACTCTAAGTGGGTTAGCCCGTTGCATGTGGTGCCCAAGAAGACGGGCATCACGACTGTGATCAGTGAGTCGGGAGAAGAGATTGCTACACGAGTACCCACCTCTTGGCGAGTCTGCGTTGACTACAGGAGACTCAACCAGGCCACCAAGAAGGACCATTTCCCCCTGCCTTTTATTGATCAGATCATAGAGAGACTGGCAGGGAAGAGCCATTATTGCTTCCTGGATGGGTACTCGGGCTACAATCAAGTGGCCATCGCTCCTGAGGATCAGGAGAAGACCACCTTTACCTGTCCCTTCGGTACATACGCCTTTCGACGCATGCCATTTGGGCTATGCAACGCCCCTGCGACTTTTCAGAGATGCATGCTGTCGATCTTTTCGGACATGGTAGGGGAGTGTTTGGAGGTCTTCATGGACGACTTCTCGGTTTACGGCGACGGATTCGATTCCTGTCTTGACTACCTAGACCGAGTGCTCCAGCGATGTATTGCTACCCGCTTGGTTCTGTCTTGGGAGAAGAGTCACTTCATGGTGACTCAAGGGACGGTGCTTGGCCATATCATCTCCAACAGGGGCATGGAAGTTGATCCGGCCAAGGTTGACGTCATTAGAAAACTCGCACCGCCGACCAATTTGAAGCAGCTACGGTCATTTCTGGGGCACGTTGGTTTTTATAGGAGATTCATTCATGATTTCAGCAAGATTGCCCGACCGTTGACTGACCTCTTGACGAAAGACACCGAGTTCCTTGTTGATGACAAGTGTCTTTCGTCCTTTGAGACTCTCCAGCAGTGTGTTATTGAGGCTCCTGTCCTTCAGCCACCAGATTGGTCTCTCCCATTCGAGATCATGACGGACGCCTCTGATTTTGCCGTAGGGGCCGTGCTAGGACAGAGGAGGGACGGAGTCCCGTTTGCCATACACTATGCTAGCCGCACATTGGATTCCGCCCAGCGGAATTACACGGTCACAGAGAAGGAATTGCTAGCAGTAGTGTTTGCCCTAGATAAGTTCAGATCGTATATCATTGGATCTAGAGTGACTTTGTATACTGACCACACCGCCATCAGTTACCTCATGTCAAAGAAGGATACCAAGGCCAGACTGACTAGATGGATCCTTCTACTCCAGGAATTCGATATTGAGATCAAGGATAAGCCTGGAGTCAAGAATGTAGTGGCGGATCATCTTTCCCGACTAGAGCAGCCTGAGGATTCTGAGCAGATTGATCCTATTCGAGATACCTTTCCAGATGAGGCGATCCTTGCTATCGCCTCACTCCTGTGGTATGCCGATATTGTGAACTTTCTCGTTGCTGGGAAAGTCCCACAAGATTGGCCCAGGCAGAGGCGTGAGACCTTCCTTGCGAAGGCCAAGTCCTACCACTGGGAGGATCCCATCCTTTACCACGAAGGAGGGGATAGTGTCTGGCGTCGGTGTATTCCTCAGGAGGAGCATCATAGTGTCCTCACTTACTACCACAAGCTTGAGGCAGGAGGACATCATTCTGGGAGGAGAACGGCACAGAAAGTGCTCCAATCCGGCTTATGGTGGCCTACCCTCTTCAAGGACTCAGATGAGTTCGTGAAGAGGTGTACTGACTGTCAGAGGATGGGCACTTGTGGACAGCGTGATATGATGCCGATGCAGCCCATTCACTTCTGTGAGGTTTTTGACGCATGGGGCATCGATTTCATGGGTCCATTCCCTAAGAGTCAGGGATTTGAGTACATTCTGTTGGCCGTAGACTATGTGAGTCGTTGGGTGGAGGCTATCCCCGCCCGAGCCGCTGATGCGAGGACAGTTTGCAGATTTTTGAGGAAGCATATCATAACGCGGTTCGGGGTACCATGAGTTCTGATTTCTGATGGGGGATCTCATTTCATCAACGACCAGGTGAAGGCACTTGCTAGCGAGTTCGGCATAGACCATCGTGTTGCTACACCATACCATCCACAGACGAATGGTCTAGCCGAAGTGTCGAATAGGGAGATCAAGACTATTCTGCAGAAAGTCGTCCACCCTGACCGAAAGGATTGGTCACAGCTATTGGACTCGGTCTTGTGGGCATATAGAACGTCTTTCAAGACACCTTTGGGCACATATCCCTTTCGCCTCGTATATGGCAAGCCATGCCATTTACCTGTTGAGCTGAGGCACAAGTCACTTTGGGCAGTTACAGACATACTTATGGATCCAGATGGTATAGGAGACCAGAGGAGGGCAGAGCTAGCTGCCCTGGAGGAGCTTAGAGACGCAGCTTTCTCGAGCAGCCTACATTATAAGGAGAAAGTTAAGGAGTGGCATGATTCTCATATCAGCCACAAACATTTTGAGATTGGACAGAGAGTATGACTATTTGATGCGAGGCTTAGATTATTTCCAGGGAAGCTACAGAGCAAATGGAAAGGACCTTATCTGGTTCGGAAGGTACACGACAACGGTAGCATCGACATATCTGAGTTGTCTTCTGAGAGTACCTTCCGAGTGAACGGCCAGCGGCTCAAGCCATTTCTAGATCATGAGCCGCGAGTCGTGGATCTTGCCCCTATTCATTTTGCGTGAGATGTGGTCTTTGACTCACATCTAATGCATCTCACGCCTGAGCTTTACTGATCCTCCGTTGTATATAGATCCAGATGTCCATATCAGCACATTCTTTAGTCCCACATTCCTTTCTCCATCTTGTGATTATGCTATACTTAGGGTGCACTTTACCCTAAGTATAGGGGGGATGTGAGACATTTTGGGTATTTCTTTTGTGTCTGTCTACCCTTGTTTTGCTGCCTATACTTAGGGATATCTTACCCTAAGTATAGGGGGGGTAGACCCTGTACATTCTCCACTCGGTTTTCCCTTTTGTGTACAGCCTGCTATACTTAAGATTATTTGATCCTAAGTATAAGGGGAAGACCCGAGATCCTCTTGACTTTTCATCTCTTTTTGTATAGCCTTTCTTTTCGCTTCCCTATACATAGCACGAGTTATGTCTTCTTCATCGCTCTTGATCACTCGGAGGACATCGTTCGAGCTAAGTATAGGGGGGGTACGTATATATTTCATATATACTTTAGCCATAACTCGTACTTTGTGTGAGTGTGTTAATAAATAAAAATGGCTAAAAACCACAAAAATTAAAAATTTTCAGGTACATAATCTTCTTTTATTTGCACATACATAGCTAGTGTACAAATTATTTTTGTAAAAATGATTTCAAAAATCTTTTGTGTAAAGCTTGTGTAAATATTTTCGTATCAAAATTATGTATATAGTACAAAATTTTCCAAAATGTTTTGAAAAATCAAAAGTTTGCAAAAATCTTGTGTAAATGTGTGTAAATTTCTTTTTGCAAAACTTGCACTTCATGCATCATAACTCATGATTTCAAAACATTTTTCAAAAATTTTGCATGGTTGTAAAATATTGTGTAAATATGCATTTTTTTGTACATTTGTATATAGTTTTTCTGGATGATAGTTGACATTTAAACTAGCCTGGAATCAAATTGAGAAATGGAGCTTGATTAAGATCTTAATCCACCTAATTCTAAGAGGAACCTTATAGGGCTTAGGCTTAAGGCTTTTCAGGTCCATGGTGACTTAATTCTTTGAGTCCATTAGGCTATGATCACATGTCATCTCAATGAGCCTAAGTAGAGCACTTAACAACAACACATGACTCATATAGATTATGGCTTTACTTGGACAACCGCACTATGCACCGAGCTCTCTACGGATGAGGTGGTGAGGAGGCAGTCTTCCTTGGCTTGGGGTAGCATATGAGGGTAGTACTTCTAGGCGGAACCTCTCTTCTTCATTTAGTGAAGGAAGTGCGTCTCAACTTGGTCTGGTTGCCATGAGGTCTAACGACGGGAGTTGTGGGTTGCAATAAAGCTTCAAAAGAGGGATAGTCTACTGGCTCAAGAGGAAAAACTCCTTGTATATATGCTGCACATGTACATGTTGTATAGATGCACTCGAAAAAAAAAATATGCAAAAAGAAAAGAACTCCAAAAAAATGGTGGGTCTGAGAGAAAATGATAATCCCACCGGAGTATGTATATAAGTGCAATAAGCAAAGCTTGGTTTCATGATCCACCTGTTGTAGCTTGCAGCAGGGAGACTTGGCTACACTGGTCAGGCTCCCAAGGGTACTTGGCTACACTGGCCTTGACCCATTCTCTTCTTCCCCCTCTTCTTGAGCCGGTTGTACTTGAACTAAGAAGGGAATACCCCGCTCCTCGAGGAAAGAGTGGCCAGATTGAGGTCATAGAGTTACCTTGTTGAGGAGGGTTGTCAAGTTGCCATTTCTGAGGTGGAGAGCTTAGACCTCACTTTCACAGGACAAGAAAAGATTCATGGTCTTCAGGATTTGTAGTTGATGACTTGTTCTGATCTGGAGCATTGAGGAGTCTTGGTTATAGAATAGTGGAACTTAGAGGCTGTTAGGTTTTAAGCTTAAGTCTAAATAAGGTTCCGACACATTAATAATCCAAAGATCTGATTGAGCTCCATACCTCAATTTAATGAAGGCAAGTTTAATAATCAACCTTGATCCATGTACATTCTCTTTTTCTTTTTCTTTTTCTTTCTTTTTCACTTCTTTTTCAAATAAGTGTTTGCTAAGGGACTAGCAAAGTATAGTATAGGGGGGTGATGAATACCCATTCATCACTCTTTATTCTTATATTTTAGCTACAAAAACCTATGCAAATGCATGTAGATATGTGTAAATAGGATTAATTAGCAAAAGCATGCATGTGTGTAAAAATAGATAATTAGCATGTTTCTGTGCAAAAATAAAAGAATAAAGAGTAAAAAGAAAAAGAGGGAAATATTTAGAATAAATATTGAGCAACCTAACCCAAGGGAGGGCTCAGCATGGGCCTGACCGCATAAAAACCAAGTAGAGGGAGATAGGGGCTCACATATGTATATATTTGTAAATAAATAAAACTATATATTTTCCTCACCCAAAAATATGTTGTAAATATTTGTATATATTTTGTATATATGTAAAAGCTATTAAAAACAAAATAAAAATTAAAAATCAAAAATCCAAAAATATCTTTTCACCATGTACATATACCACCTTCCTTATCCATTTCACCTTGTAAATAAATTTATTTATCTCTTAAACTTTTTGTAAATATTCTAGATTATATTTTGTAAATAAAATAAATAAAACGAAACAAAACAAAAATCAAATAAAAATTACAAAATTAAAAATACAAAAACATATTGTACATATACCTATGTATAGACCTATAATGTACATACCTTATTCTTATTTCCAAAAATTAATTAAAAATCACCAAAAAATAGAAAAAAATAAAAGAAAAATATTTCATGTTTTAAGTTTTTCTTAATTCGGCCATTTTCTGCCTTAAAATAAATAAACAAAAAATTCAAATACGTGGCAGTTCCTGATTGGTCCACGGGGGATTGTTGACCCCGGTCAACTCCCCCGCGGACTCTTTCCTTTTTGAGAAGATGCGCACCGCCCCGCCTTCGCCATTTTCTCCACACGCCTCCAGCCTGTCACCCACGCAAACCCCGCGCCCGGATCCTTCGCCGATCATCCGACATCCTCGCCAGATCCTTCGCCGCGCGATCCACGCCTTCCATAGCTGTCTCCACCCAACCCTAATCGGCCCTGTCTCCATATATATCTCGACCTCCTCCGCCTCCGCGCCTCATCTTTGGCTCTTCTCCTTCTTCCCAGTGAACTCCAGAGGCACCGCGAGAGTGACAGCAAGCGATCGCCCTTGTTGCAGCGAGGCGAGGAGGTGAATCCACTGATCCGGCGTGTGTCGCCGCCGTTGCTCCGCCACAAGCGTGAGCACCGAGCCTCGGGCTGAGACGACCCTTGAGGCTACGACCAGGAGCATCCCCTGCTCTCCCCCAGTCTCTCCGACCGCCCAGGTAGCCGATTAGTCCTTCCGTTTAGCGTAATTTTCCATTTCCCCCAAATCGCATCTCCGACGTATTCCGCTGATTCCGGCCATATCGTGCAACTTCTCAATCATCGGAACGCACTGTTACCTTCGCCATCCCCTTATGCACATTCTACGCCCCTTCACTCAACCCAGATCGCACAGGATCTGGGAATCGAGCTCCTCCGCCGACCACCTTCGCCGGAGCTCTCCATTCCGACGCACCATGCACCTTCACGCCGCCTAACTGGGTCGAGGCAATTTGCCCTCGACCCGTGAGTCTTCTGGTTCGTTTTTCAGGTCAAGGTAAGGGTCATCTGAGACCCTTCGCCATCCAGCTAGGAGACCCAGCTCCGCCGCCTTCGCTCGAGCTCCTCGGAGCTCGGTGTGCTCGTCGGAGACCACCAGCAGACGCGGGAGCCTTCCGCGATTCTTCTCCGACCTTCAGAAGGCTCCCCGGAGGACCATCGCACACTCACGAGCCCGGCGAAGTTCGCCGGAGCCCTGTTCGTCCATCATCCTCCTCCGCCGTCCGATTGACCCCCGAGCTCCAGATCCAATCATGTACGTCCATTCGAGGAGCAGCTTCAACCGTCAGATCCATCCGAGGGTCGATCTCCACCGTCGATCCAGCGCAGCTCAGCCTCGTCGTCCGCCCACCGTTCGATCTGCAACGTGGCAGCACCTGGACCGTCGGATCGCAGTCGAGGACCGGAGCCTTGGGCGCCTTCGCTTCTCCACCGTCGGATCTACACGTGGCGCACGCTCCGCCCTTGGATCGCAATAAAGGGGTAAATTACCTTAGGCCCCCTCGTAGTTTGTGATTTTTGTTTGCAGTCCTATAAATATTTTATGCATTTTATTTACGTAGGGTAAATTGCACTTGGAACCTCGCGCTTGTTTATATTTGCATTTATGCCCCTGTTTGTCTGAGACACGTGCTTCGACACGTGATATTTTTGGTGTATTTGCAACTCTACCCCTGTAGTTCTGGATGCTCTTTAATGAATGAAATATTTTCAATAATTGCATTTATGCCCCTGTGAGTGTTTTATTTGCACATGTGCGTTTTATTTTGGGTATTTTGCAGATAAGCCCCTGGACTTTTGGTACTTGTTACCAATAAGCCCTCGGAACTTATTTTTCTCACATTTGGGTCCCTGAGTGCCCCAGGCACGTGCTTGGCACGTGTTTTGCTGGGTATTTTGCACCAGACCCCCCAGAACTTTGGGTATTTGCACTTAGGTCCCTGTGCACAGTGCCCCTCCTTTATTTTTGAATAAAATATCAAATCACCTCCAAATTCGATGAAAATTTGACACATGGCTCCTGCCATGGTGTAGAATTTGTATGAATTTTTGAGGACATTTTTGATTTCATTTGCTATTTTTAAAAATTCAAAAACCCCTATTTTTGCCACTGTTTAACTTGGAAAATCATAAAAAAATATAAAAACACCCCCAAAAATTCTAAAAAAATTAGCTACTGTTCTTTGTTTGTTGTTTGATTTTCTAGCCAATTTTGGCTATTTTTCATTGCTTAAAAACTCTAAAAATTGAAAAACTCATAAAAACTTACGAAAATTATAATAAATAATTTAAAAATCCAAAAATAATAATTGAGGTGCCAAAATTTTCCTTATTCTTTCTAGATTACAGGAAAATTACCTTCAGGGCTTATTGAGATCCTTAAGTATTTTATTTTTGGGTTTCAAGCCTTGCTGGACAGTACCTTTCCTTTTTAGCCTTGTTTTATTTTTAGAAAATAAAATATACATTAGAAAAATCCTAAAAATTCACCAAAAACACTTAAAAACTTAAAAAACATAAAAACAATTTTTGTTGAATTTTTGCATTATTTTTGGTGTGTTTAATAAATCGTGCAAGTGTGTTTGTATTTACTTTCTTTTATTTTCTTAACCTTTTAAAAATCCTAAAAAAATAAAAATTAACAAAAACCACTAAAAATCACTTTTCTTTTATTTTATCTTATTTTTACTACTTCGTAGGCCTAGGCCAATCCGTGCTCCTTGTGTTCGACCCTGGGTGCTATACCAGGTAAATCTCATAGCGAGACCGCTTTGTTTGACTTGTCATATTTTTTCGAGTGGTTTATTTTTCTTGATTGATACGTTCTGAGTGGCTGAGGTCGCAACGACCTATTTTTCTACACCTTTACCTTAGTCATTCGGGTTTCCGTGTCATCATCACCCGAGCCTAAAATTCAAGCCTCCACATGCAGCCACATGGCCCGAGCCACAGGAGCTGACCCGAGCCTAGCCCCTCACGTGCAGAGCACGTGAGGTGCTGGGTAAATTGCATAAAAAGACCCGAAAGTTTATGGAATTACATTTTGGTCCCCAGGCACGTGCCTCACGTGCGTGCCTGGGTATTTTACAGGGATCCCCTCCAGGTTTTGAAGAATTGCAAAAAGGTCCATGCGCGCAAATGGGAAAATTGCAAAGGACCCCAGGCGGTTTTCTTTATTTGCATTTAGGTCCTTCCAAGGACCTAAATGCAATATTTATCCCTTTATTTTATTGCATTTTTATTACAATTATGCCCTTGCACTGTTTTTAGCATAACTTGAGCATCGTAGGTCCAAATTGCATGATTTTAGTGTCGTTTTGATCCTTGTTTTGTCCTCTACATTTTAGCATGCTTACTTGTTACATTTGACACTGTTTTAATTTAAGTGATTTTTTATGTGAAAAATGGGACCATGCTCTACTTATCTTGATTTATTTGATGACCGATTTTTAATGATGTGTTCAAATTGGCTCTAATTTCATTATGTATTACGTTGCTCACATTTTAGGGTATAATTGTATGTTTTATTTGGCATAATTATTCTCTTGCATTAATTGCCCATGCATCACTTCAACTTGCATAAAAACAAAATAAAAAAAAGTGCATGCATCATGGCATAGACTTGTAAATAGCATAGTGCATCATAATTTCCATATGGACCTGAAGGTGAGATTAAATCACTCTGAGCTAAATGAATCAAAATTCAATACTCACATTAGGCTGTCGTATCCCTGTGTTCGACCTTGGTACACTTGCCAAGTATAAATATTCCACAGCATTCAAAGTTTGTGGTTGTTGCTGAACCAAATTCGCCTCCTGTACTACAACATATTTACACATTATTGTTGAGGCGAATTTTACGTTCATCAAATGGGACCATTTGCAATAAACACCCCTGACATTATCTGATTTTGCAGAAATACCCCCGCCAGGGGTAAATTTCAGAGGAGCCCCTCAAGTTTTTTTTATTACAGATAAGTCCTCCCAGGGACCTCTTTGCAAAGAAAACTTTATTTTATTTACATTTTAGTCCCTGGAATTTTATTTTATCATATCTTTGTCATACGTACTCCGATTTTAGCGTATAATATATCATTTTGAAGCTAATTCCGTGCTCTATCATTTAGCATAGCTTGTGATTAGATCTGAGGTTGTTTATTGTTAATTATCATTTGAGGATCTTTATTGACTTTTGCAGGCTAAGTTTGACATATATGTGCCATATCTCCCTTGGAAAACTTAACGATTTATTTTTACAGGGATTTCATCTATGCATTGATGCAATTGATCTTAGATTTGAGGATTTAATTTTTACAGGGGTTAAATCAAGAAGTTTTATAGGTTTATTGACTTGTGGACTGCAATTTGAAGAATTTTGGAGATAAAATCATTGCAGGATTAATCTGATAGCCTATACTTGCATCAGGGATTAATTTGATACATCCCACTGGATTTGATATTATTCGATCTGTGATTTCATTTCGCGGTTATTGATTAATCTTATTGGATTAAACATCACTAAATCGCAGATCCAGTGCTTCATTTTCTCTGTATATTTCTTTGCATTTGCATCTCATTGCATTGTACATTTTTGCAACACATAAATTAATCGAGCATTAATTAATTATTTAATTTGATTTAAAAACCACGCAACTAAAAATCACTGTTCCCTGTGTTCGACCTTGGTAAACTTGCCAAGTAAAATACTCTACAACATTCAAAGATTGTGGTATTTTGATCGACCGATTTTCACCTCCTATACTACAATTTACGATTATTAAAGAGGTGGATTTCGCGTTCATCAAATGGCGCCGTTGCGGAGGAGAGTGCAATATAGCACTCAAATCTCGTATTCATCATTGACCCAATAGAGGGCCTTGTATTGAAAGCTGAAGGGGAACGCCATCATCTTGACAATGTCCAAAGGGACATTGGGATAGTGAGTAGTGCGGCAAATGCGGGAGAATTGCTGCAGGTGAATGTACGGCTCTTCACTGGTATTTCCATGGAATGCAGGGAGGAGCAATGAACTGGGGTTTCAGCTCAAAGTGAGCGTGTACCGATGGAATGAGAATCCACTTGGTCATATGGCTGTCTCCCGGATTGTATGTTTCTTTAAGTGTAGGCTTGGGTGGTGGTAATTCAGGTTCATCATCATCAGGACCACCACCTCCACCTCCACCTCCACCTCCTCCTCCTGACTCCTCTGCCTCTGCCTCCTCCTCCCTCGTCTCGGTTCATCATATCGTTCAACATATCCTGGAATGTTGTCTACGTGAGGGCCTGCTCGGTCAGCTGCTGTTGAATGGCCTGGATAGACACCAGCAATTGTGCATTGACTTGTTTCTAGTCTGGCATCTGTCCTTCTGGTTGGGGTGGCTGTTGACCCTTACCCTTTCCTTCGGGAGCCATATCAGGGTCTGAGTCAGATGAAATGAACTCCGGAGTAGTCTCCATGGCTAACTCTGTCTTCTATCTGCAGAATGACATAGTCCAAATCAGACCACTTGCAATAGTGTTCAGTTGTCGTGATGAAGCTGGAATTCAAGTCAACCCCAGTGTGTTGTGAACGGAAAAGGATGTGGACTGTAATCGACTTCCATTCACAACGGCGAAGACGGGACAAAAGTGATCCCGGTTTATTGGGTGGTCAAGAGAAAGGTAGAAAACGAGGAGTCTGGAGATCGATCCGCAAAGTCCGGATCGGGTTCTCGGGAATCGCCTCGAATTTATTGGTAGAGTTGAGTCCATGGAATCGATGTGAGTGTCGGCATGGTCCCGACGGAAACCATCCATGGATCAACTTTGCGAAGCACAAGAGAAGATCGAATGTTGGAAGAAAGATACGATGGTCAACGAGGAATAAAAGGAGTGTAAAATAGTAGAGAGGCTCGGCTGAGCGGGGTGGTCAAAGGGAGAAACAACAAAATGTGCGCAAAGGCGCGGGACTAGATCATTGAACATTATTCTAGATCCATACAAACGCAATACAAAATTGGGTTCACCAACTCATGCTATGTGAAGCCGTGAAGGTTCGGCTATTTATTATCTTTTCATTTTTAGAGTTGTGATTTCAAGCAAATCTTATAACAAGTCCTTAGTACGCTACCCTATAGGAGAGAGTACTGCCAGAAGAGTATCATGTACTTGTCCTCCTCCTGCGTAACCTGTAGTCTGTACTTTTTGGAGTCCTTGTAACCCTTCCTGGATTCCTACTCAGCCAAAGAAATAGAGAGAGGAAGCCGATAGGCGAAACCAATACTTCGGTTCTCACTCGCAACAGAATCACCCGTGAGCGTGCAAGAACCTACTCGGATGCAGGACAATGAGACAGACACCCCCGTGAAGGCGTGGCCTATGCTCAATACTTCAGACAGGGTCGATGCTCTACACAACAGAGAGTCATCATTGAACTGAATGATGCATGCCGAGTTAGAAGACTTACAGTGCATCCCAGCTCTCTCCATGCGGTATGCAAAACAGAATTTTTAAACCTATCTACATGTCGGTATGCAAGGCACAAAATCACCCTAAACATTAGCTGCTATTAGCGTGAAGAACCATAAGTCGCTCATTCATCTTTAGCCCTAAAAGGTCTGGTCTTGGCTCACCCCTCCTCTGCTCAACACACTTGAGTTTAGGAGATAGCGCTTTACGGGGCTCGCTGTGGCACAAGGGCTAAGAGACAAATGAACGGCTTGTTTAAGTTTGACTAGATCCATACGAAGTAGACTATAGGAACATGCATTCCTATTAATGTTTGGACCTAGCTGCCGAATCAAGAAACCTATATCTAGGTGCTCCAAGCACATAAAACAAAGTAAAATAAAGGCGGAAAACTCAAAACTTCGAGAAACAAAGAAAATAAAGCGATGGAAAACTCGAAAAGTCGTGATGAGGCCCCCAGGTGAACAATCACCCGGGCACTGGACCTCATGGTGAAGAGTAGAGTCATGTTAATTACATGTCAAAATTGTCTCTCTCTCACAATAAATTACAAAAAGATTCCTACTTGCTCTAGACCTATCTAAATCACATCTCCTTGTGACCTTGGTGCTCTCCCCAGATGGTCATGAGGTGAAGACCACCCTCCTCCAAGCTCGGCTTCCTTGGCTCCCTAAGAAGCCATCCTCACGTGGCGGGCCCTCGCATCAAAATCACAAAGAGATTGAATTAGTATAGCTCAATCAATAAAATAAAGAAGGAAAGAATCAATCACAATAAATAAATAAATCACTAAAGCATAGTGATCAATTGCAAAATAAATAGTTGCTCAATAAATTTTAAGCAAGAATGACAAAAATTAATTGGCTACGCTCAATGCTCCCTGGCAACGGCGCCATCTGATAACACGGTTTTCCGCAAGGGTCAAAATAATATATATATAATGTCGCTGAGGCGACCACTCACAGAACACCGGTTAATCAGCAATTAACCCACAATAAAAGAATGAATTAATTAAGTCCCAAAATTTGTGAATTAACATTTATTACTCTACCACAAGATGCACGGTGAATAAGTATGTAGAGGTCGAACCACAGAGAGCAATGCAAAAATGATGTAGCCTATGATGTCCATGTACAACAGAGTCATCCTTGTATGAATTCTATTTTTGTGGGTTTTTTTATATTAATATTAATACACCTATATTGTTTAATATTATATAATTATATATTTTATAGAATATAGATATAGAAAGATATATACCCATAAAGGGTATGTATAGAGCATATAATACATACATATAGATTATATGTATAGTACATATATATATTGCATTTTTTTAATTTTATACTTTGATTTTTATACATGAGTATATATATATATATAATATTTTTTTAAATTTACTTTTTCAACACTGGAATATATAAACAAGAAAATAAAAGAGAAGATAGAGTATTTATAGAAATATGCAAAAATAGTCAAAAATTCAGAAATAAACTCTTTTTGGCATTTTTAGAATTTTTTACTTTTTTTGTGATTTTTGGGTATTTTTCAAAATGTTTTGGTATTTTTAAATAGCAAAATAAGGGAAAACAGGGAGTTAGCTACTGGGTGGGGGTAAAATGGGAATTAAAAATATAAAACAGCCACAAAATTTTTCCCAACTATTTTTAAGATAAAGAGGATAAAATATAGAACCTACAAGAGTTGAGTTTGCATTTTTTAGAGTTTTCTATATTTTTTTATATTTTTTGGAAGTTTTTGAGTATTTTCGAATTTTTAAGGTTTTTCTTTTGAGATTTTTAGTGATTTTTGGACTGACACTAAAATATGGTAAAATAGACCCTAGGTAATTTTTTTTGGAATTTTTCGAGGTGATTTAATATTTTTTTTGGTATTTTCTAAGCTAGACAGTAGACAAAATGCATGTTTTTGATTTTTAATAAATGCAAAAATGCAATAAAAATAAAAACTAAAAATATTACGTGCAAGAGCAAGCTAACAGGAGCATATATTCATTTTTGTGGAATTTTTCAAGTGAATATGATGCATACAATAAATGGACAAGCATACAAAAATATATGGCCTAGTAGGGGCATTTTTGCAAATAAAAATAAAGACAGGGGCTGTATTGCAAAAACATCAAAATTATAACACATGGTCTGCAACTTTAAGGCTTAAAAGGAAATATAAAACCCGCCAGGGACCCTAATGAATCCACATTTCATCATCTTTATTCTATCATTTTGGCCTCAAAAACCCTGGCAAATGCCTGTAAATAGCCTTAATTCCTGCATTTTAGCATGCATGCACATATGTGTAAATAGTGTATAAAATGTGGTTTTTAAAAGCCAAAATTATAGAACAAATAAAAGAAAAGAAAAAGAATAAAATATTGTAAATATTTTATGACCCGAAACCCCGAGGCCTAGGCATCTTGATGAATAGGTCGACAAGGAATAAAGTAGGGGGAGATAAGGGCAAAATACAGTGTAAATACCTATACTTTCTATTCATTCTTTATTCATTTTGGGATCTATCTTTGGTTCCACTTTTTATACATCAAATCAAGAAACTTTGTACATGAAAGATGTAGATAATTAAATAAGGAAAAATACAAAATTGATTTCATAGAAAAATAATGTACAGATAAAAAGTTATGGTCTGAATAAAAATGCAGAATCCCAACTTCCCAGACCCGTATCTCACAACTAACAACTCCAAATGCATCAAACTCACTTTAGTTGTATATAGAATAAAATAATCTATCCAATGGTGGTGGTTTCGCATTTGGTGGAGCTACGGTTTGGAAGGTGAGTTTTGGATCCCTATTGTACACTTGTACAGATTAAAATATTCAATTTATTATTTATTCATTATTTTTGTATTTTTATATTTTCATAATTTTGTAAATATTACTTATAATTATTATGTCTATTAAAATCAGAATAAAAATGCAAAGAAAACTCAAAATAAAAAAATTTGTAAATAAAATACACAGGTATTATACCCATGTACAAACCTGTACTATATCTACTTATATTTTATTTAATATATAAAACATCTCAGAATAATAAAATAAACTTATATTTATATACATAAAAGTATTTTATAATTTTAGAAAATAATAAATAAAAAATAATAACATTAAAATACATAAAATAAAAATAAAATGCTAAAACACATAGGTATTATACCTATAAAGGGCTAAAAAGTGAACTTGTAAAAATAAGCCTCATAAAAATAATTAAAATTCATAATAAATTACTTCATAAATTAATAAACATTTTTTATTTTTTAACCAAAATGAAATTCGTTAATTTACTATTTTATTTCGATTTTTGAAATAATTATTTTGAGGATTTTTCCTGGTTGGTCCACGTGGACCAACCAGGTTGGTCTGACAGTTGACCTCGGTCAACTGTCTGACCTCCTCCTATAGGCTTGTCAGATGTATTTTTGTCCCATCTTCTCGCCTTTTTCTAGGCTCGCCCTTGCACCAAACCATGACGATGTCTTCTGCGTTTTTGCGCCTCGATCAATGGTGAATCACGCCCAGGTGATTCCTTAGGCCGAGGACCATCGATCGAGGCGCTGGACCCTCGTATTCCACGCCGTTCGTCAACCCTACAAAAGAGCCCCCCCGACTTCAATTCGAATTTTAATCCTTCTTCCACCATTTCCACCCTCAAACCCCTGACCCTTCGTGCTCCTGGTGACAGCAGGCGTCGAATCGAGCCTGGGTTTGAGGCTTTTGGTGTCGAATCGAAGCGATTCACTCCCTCGCCGGAGCTCCGCCGTGCCTTCACGCCCGTCGTCTCTGGTGAGCTTCTCCCTCTTCTTTTTACTTTTTCTTGTATCCTTAGCTTAGAATAAGTTAGATCAGTAGCAGTTTTGCTTTTCGTTTCGTTTATCGCCATAAATCCACGATCGAAGCCACGGCGAAGCTGAGCTCCGCCCGTCGTTTCCGGCCACGCCACGCAACCATCCGTCCACCTGTCACCTCCATTCTCTCCCT
This sequence comes from Ottelia alismoides, assembly GCA_037367405.1. Classification (NCBI taxonomy): domain Eukaryota; kingdom Viridiplantae; phylum Streptophyta; class Magnoliopsida; order Alismatales; family Hydrocharitaceae; genus Ottelia; species Ottelia alismoides. The sequence goes on from JAZKJV010003880.1 coordinate 1,059,855, forward strand.
CATCACTCCGTCGCTCCGCTCCATCCTTCATTTCACCTCGATCTCGCCCAGATCGAGTCCACAGAGCTCCTATCTCCGCCGCTCGCCGGAGTTCGTCGCCCGGCCACCCTCCACCTTCATCGAGCCATCAAATCCACCCATTTTGCTCGCCTGGTTTTTGTGGACCTAACTTTGCAGGATAGAGCCAAGGAAAAGGCTCCTTCGACCATCGAAAGCCCCAGGCGCAACCCCTCAGGTCCCCTTCGCCGTACGACCACTCCACGCCGCCTCCGCCTCGCCGGAGGCCACTATCAGACGCGGAAGGGCCCCAGGATCCTTTTGCTCTTGAATCGGGGGCCGGAGCGACCGTGTGTCGACCGCAATCGCCGATCAAAGCTCGCCGGGGAGGTGTTCTTCGTGAACCTCCCCCTGCCGTTGTATCAGAAGCCATTTCCAGACGCGACACCAGCCGTCCGAACGCCTGTTGCTCCCCGTCGTTGGATCAGCCGCCCATGATCTAATCTCAGCCATCCAGGACGAAGGGGTAACATCCGTCCGATGCTCGCCACGTGTCCAAGTGAAGCTCCATCGGCCGCACGATCGATCCCAGTGGGTATTTTGCATCTTCGACCAACGCATTCTTGTATTTATACTTTAGTCGTAGAACTTTTATTCCAAGTTTAAAAACTTTTGTAATAATTGCACTTAGGCCCTCGCACTTTCATTATTTGCACTTTAGTCCACGCCACGTCACCTCACGTGACTGGGGCGCGTGACTTTTGGGTATTTTGTATATTTGATCCTGAACTTTTAGGTATTTGCAATTACATCCCTGTGCGTAGTTATTTAAATATGTTTGTGGGTTAATTGCCTGTATGCCCTGCCGGCTTTTGATATTTACAAATATGCCCTTGTGAATGACAGAACACGTGCCTCGCGCGTGTCTTTTTGTGTAAATTGCACCTGAGCCCCTGGATGTTTCTATAATTGCATTTATACCCCTACTAGGCTTAGGATTTTTGTGTGCTTAGTCTATTTATTTCACGCCTTATTTTATTTCCAAAAATTCTCAAAAAATAGGTTTAAGCTCCTGTTTGCTTCTACTTTCACGTCACATTTTTAGTTTTTGATTTTATTGCTTTTTTATATTTATTAAAAATCAAAAACATGTTGTTTCAGCACTATTTAGCATAGAAAATACCAAAAAAATATTCAAAGGTCTTAAAAAATCCAAAAATATTCTCTGTTGTGTGTTTTGACCTACTTTATTTTCAATCCAAAAACCACTAAAAATTTCAAAAGAAAAACCTTAAAAATTCAAAAATACATAAAAACTTCAAAAAAAAATTATAAAAGCAAAGAAAACTCAGAAAAATATAAACTCAACTCCTGTTTGTTTCATATTTTATGGACTTCATTTGAAAATTAGTTTGGAAAATTTTTGTGACTGTTTGTTATTTTTAATTTGCATTTTACTCCCAGCCAGTACCTATTTCACTGTTTTATTTCATTTCAGCATTTAAAAATACCAAAAACACTTTGAAAATTACCCAAAAATCACAAAAACAGCAAAAAATTATAAAAATACCAAAAAGATTTTATTTTTGAATTTTTGGTTATTTTTACATACTTTTCTTAATATTCTACCTTCCTTTTTATTACATTGTCTTGTTTTCCAATATTGAAAAAGCAAATAGAAAATTATAAAATATAAAATATAAAAATCAGAAAATTAAAAATCAAAATACAAAATTAAAAATTAAGAAAAAAATAAAAAAAACTCAATTAAAAATTAAAAACCCACAAAAAAAAATTTAGATTGGCTAAGTGGCTTATTAGACATAGGTTTGGATTTTCATCTATACTCTGCACCCTTGTTTCCTGTGTTCAACCCCTACTTGCTTGCCATTGTACATTTTTAGTAGGGTATAATAAATTTTAATCCTTGCTATTCATTCCTTGACTGATTGTGTGGGTTAATTATTGATGAACGAAGAGGCTTGAGTAGTCGCATCAGCGACAGTGAGTCTGATTTGTGAGACCACTAATTAGCGGCTCTCGCTTTTTCGCTTTTCAAATGGCGCCGTTGCCGGGGAGCATCGGCTTGTAGAGTACCTTGGTGTCTTTTATTTACTTAGCCATTTTTTATTATTTGTCTCTTTTGCATAATTTGTTTTGAATTGTCGGACATCTCTTTTGTTTTCTTGGGAGGGACCACTGACCGAGGAGGATCGCTTAGGGGATCCTGTGCATCCTTGGGAGGAGGAGCCGGCTATTCTACCCTAGCCGGCGGGAGAGAGCAGGAGAGCAAAGAGAGAGAGATAGTAGCTTTTTATTTTTGTGAGAGAGAGAGTTATTTGATTAATTGTAATAATACAGGACTTGGACACTTGAACACTTCGGGCCTAATTTCCGGGTGTCTGTTCACCCGGGGGCTCACCACAGTTTTCTCGAGTTTTCTCGACTGTCATTTTCCGGATTTGATTTCTTTTCATTTCTTTTGTGGATTGAGCTCTTAGTTGTAGGCCTTGATTGATCGATTAGATTAGGTCCAAACACCCTAACCAACAATTGCATGAACCTATAGATCATGCTTGGACTTAGTTTAATTCAAACAACGAAGTCACTATTCTTTGATCCGCGCGCCGTGAGCTCTCCCCGCAAAGCGCTTTCTCCTAAACTCAAGTGTGTTGAGCAGAGGAGGGGGGAGCCTAGACCGGACCTTAGGATTGAAGATTAGCGATTAGCTTGTGGTTCTTCACGTTAGAAGTTTCCTACCTTAGGACGATTTCCGCATTGCATACCAGCATATAGATTAGGTTTATAAATTCTGCTTTGCATCCCGCATGGAGAGAGCTGGGATTCGTTGTAAGTCTTCTTACTTTGCATCCATCATTTAGGCACAAAGGTGAGATTTCCATCTTAGTGCCGGCTTGCATTGGCTTTTCCCGACTCTTTTCTCCCTCTGATTTTGGACAAAGTAGGATCATGAAAATACAAAATCGTTAGGCGCTTGTTTGAATCTACTCAAAAGAAGCGATAACACAAAAAAATTAAAAAAGGGACTGCTAAGAAAACTTTGACCTAAATAAAATTGGTAATTGGACTCATTGATTAGGGAGAGCAATACCCTCACTTGTTTTCAGGTTGCATGGGAAGGTCTCCTTCCAAGTGAGTAGAGTTCTTCGTAAGGAATAGAGCCCAAATCCCAGCTTGTGGCTACATTGTGTATCGCCTGGATTTCTGAAGTATTGGCGCTACTATCGTACGTAGGCGAGTAGGGCTTGGTCACCATTGGTAACTCACTATTGTGTGAGCATCGACCTCGTCCGAAGTACCGAGCATAGGCCACACCTTCACGGGTGTGTCTGTCTCACCGTATGCGTCCGAATAGGATCTTGCACGCTCACGGGTGATTCCGTCGCGAGCGAGGTCTGAAGTATCGGTTTCACCTATCAGCTTCCTCCCTCTTATTCTTTGGCTGAGTAGGGATCCAGGAAGGGTTACAAGGACCTTAAAAAGCACAAGCTACAGGTTACACAGGAGGAGGACAAGTACGGGAATACTTTTCCGGGAGTACTCACGCTCCTATAGGCGTAGCGCTCTAAGGACTCGTTGAAAGATAAATTCTTGAAATAAAGATAAAAATTACAAAGATAAAAGCCGAACCTTCACGGCTCCACGCGTTGAGTTGGTGAACTCCCTTGTCTTGTGTTTGATTGCTAATCATATTTAGGTCAAGATCAAAAATATCACGCCTTTGCGCAAATTTTGTCTTCCCTCCAGTTGACCCTTGCTCATTGTGAGCCTTCTACTGTTTTGCAATCCTCTTTATTTCTTGTTCCCCTCATGCTCTTCATCCAACATCTTTTCCTCTTGATCTCCTCAAGATGTCGTCACACGGATGGTTTAGTCGGGACCTTGCCGACGCCCACATCGATTCCATGTCGGAAACGTCTTCAATAAAGAGGGGTGATCTCCGAGAAGTTAATTCGGATCTTGCGGATGTCTCCTTGGACTCCCCTATTCTCGCTTCTTTCAACACTTGCCTTTCTCCAATAAACTCGCTATTCGGGATGGACTCGCAACCCGAACTAGCTCTTCCCCTTCTAATCAACCGGGATTACTCTTGTCCCCGAAATAACCCCTTGTGGATGGAGGTCGATTTCAGTCAATATCGTATGCTCCATTCACAACATTCTGGGATTGACCTTAATCCCAGATTCATCTCAACAACAGGCGCTAAGGAAGATATTGATCAGGGTTTACTCCATCATGCAGATCCTCTACCCGATCACGAGTTAGAGATTCAAGTGCAGTCTGAGATGGCAGGTGGAAGAGGAAAAGGACCACAGCCCCAGAAGGAGCTTGAAGTCAATACAGGGGAAGGACAATACACCACGCAGGCCGAGGTTAACAGTCAACTGTTGGCTTCCATTCAAGCCATTCAGCAGCAGTTGACTAATCAGGCCCTAGACCAGACAGCCTTCCAGGACATGCTGAACGATCTGAGGAGGAGGGCCGATGCGAGAGACGGCCGACGAGAGGATGATCTGAACTTTGATCCCAATTTCCATGAAGTCAGAGATGAGTTTTCAGTGGGACCCGAATATGAAGCAGAAGAAGAAGATCCACCGCAGCCCAAGCCCACACTCAAGGAGACATACAACCCAGGAGCAGGGCGCATCACTGAGTGGATTCAAGTTCCACGTATGCATGCCCACTTCGAGCTGAAGCCGCAATTTCTGTCACTGCTTCCCACTTTTCATGGGAACACCACTAAAGAACCATACATTTTTCTCAAGAAGTTTGGCCGCATCTGTTCCACTGCTCACTACCCCGGAATCCCTCTGGATGTAGTCAAGATGACCGCGTTTCCCTTCAGCCTTCAAGACAAGGCCCTTTATTGGGTTGACCATCTTGGGAAGGTCGTCACCACCTGGGAGGAATTGAAATCTGCCTTTCTCCATAAATTCTATCCTCTTGGGAGATTAAATCAGATGCGCGCTCGGATCTCCAGTTTCTGCCAGCAGCCCCACGAGACCATTCATGAAGCATGGGAGAGATTCAAAGATCTTCAGGAAAAGTGCCCCCACCATGATATTCCAAAGACCAGTCTCGTACAACACTTCTTTGGGGGGATATCATTTGAGAGCCAAAAGCTCGTAGATACAGCTTGCGGCGGTTCACATTTCAACAAGGACGAGAACATGGTATGGAACGTCTTCGAAGAAATGGTTGAAGGAGAAGCAGCCCAATCCTCGTCCAGAATATACATGAAGCCACCAACCGCCATCAGCAAGCCAGTAAACATGGCTTCTCACACCGAAGACAAGGACGAGAGCTCCAACCTGAGCATCATTGGAAGCCACTTGTCCAAGGTGGATATCATCGAGAAGAGGTCACAGGACCTCGAAAAACTGGCAGTCATTGAGAAGAGGACCCAAGGTCTGAAAAAGCTCGATCAAATTTTCCAACAGCTGGAGCAGCTCGTCCGTGCTTTGAATGCAAACATGTGCAACGCTGTGTCTACTTCTGCCGAGCCGAATGCTGAGAAGAAGGAGCCCACAATGCAGCAACACCCTCAGCCGACTCCACAACAGCCCCGACCTGTCCAGCACGTGTACTACATGCAGGCCCCAGAGCAGCCACCGCAGCCCCAGACACATATGGTTGTATATCAACCAGAGCCCCAGCCAGCATACTCCGAGCAGTTCTCGCCACCCCCACCACTGATTCAGGAGATCAATGGCGTATGGAACAACGAAGCACAACTGACCCGTCCTCAGGGACATTCTCAGGGTCAGAACATGGGCAACAGACCCTACCAGCAGCAGGGTGGGAGACCATTCCAGACTTCCTACCAGTATCAGCCTCCATCTCAGGGTAACACCTGGAGGCAGAATTACCAGCACGGTCCTCAGCAGTTCGGATATCGCGGACAAGGATATCACCAACAGCCGGCTTCTCAGTTTAATCAACATTCCTCTAACCCTCCTCCTCACCAATTCTCACAAGGTTATCAATCGCAATCTCAGACGCCATATCAGCATTCTAGACCCCAGCAGGGGGACTCCTCTGAGATTGTGCCGGTCAATCTGGTCCTGGCCTATTTAGAGCAGCTAATAAAGAATATGGCTGAGATGAACCAAAAGATCGACGACCTGACGGCAGCCAAGACCGCCATACCCGCCCAGGTCGAAGCCAACCCGAACAATTTCCGACGCAAGGAGCAGGTAGCCGGCAGTGTCCAACCCGAATCAGGTGAATTAAATTATTTTTTATCTAATGTTGTTACTCTCAGGAACGATAGGACACTCCAGCCATCGGCGACGGCGAAAGGGAAGCATCTTGCATCTGACGGGGAATCGTCAGTCCAGCCAACACCAGGGCCGAGCAGTATTTTGGGAGCAGCACTAGCATTCAAAAAATCACAAAAAAATGAAGAAAATAGAAAAACACAAAAAGATAGCAGCGACAGCGAGTCCTGACAGGAGGAGCACTACACCTACAGCGAGTCCAACGCCAGCACCACCAGCCGAGCCTGCCATTTTTGGTCCACAAATTGTAGATGAATCCATTCCTTTTTGCCATCTACCTGTAAACAACAATATGGACAATATTTTGAATGAAATTGGTGAAGATTTTGTAAATATTCCTTTTCCTGAAGCAATGAAAAGACACAAAAAAATGAAATATTTGAAAAGTGCTTTGTCTGATCCTATAGAAATCATTCAGAATTTGGTGCTAAATATGCCATTGATGAAAGCTCTTGAGTACATGCCAGCTGTAAAGAAAGGATTGAAAGAGGCATGCACGACCAAGCGCAGGCCGAACGCCCACAATTCCAGAAGCAAGAGTGGCAAATCCGAAAAGCACATCCTCACAATGGCCACCGTCAACGCCATCAGCAACCTCCCGGATAAAAAGCCAGATATGGGAGCACCTCTTGTACGTTGTCAGATGTTCAATCAAGAGTTCGAACGAACACTTCTCGACAGTGGGCTTCTATCAATTTGATGCCAGCGTCACTACTCACGGAGTTCAGGCTGGGACCACTCAAGCCTACAAAGATGATTCTGCAGTTCGCAGACAAGTCAGTCAAGAGGCCTAGGGGCCTGTTGGAGGACGTTATCGTCATGGTTCAGGGAAAGTCATTCCCGGCCGGTTTTGTGGTTTTAGATATGGACGTCCCCTCTCCATTGCTCCTTACCCCGATCATACTGGGAAGACCATTTCTGCGGATATCAAACGCAGTAGTGAATTATGGGACAGGAGAAATCACTTTTGGCGCTGGGAATGAAACTATCAGAGTAGAGACCCTGTCTGAGGGAACACCAGCTGAACAGACATCTGCGTCATGTGCAAGGGTGATCGAGCATGATGAAGACTGCAATTTTCTAGCAGAAATTCAAGATACCAACTTATTTCTGGACGGCAATGAGATCCATGAGCTCCTCTGTCCCAAGGAGGAAGTGGAGACCGCAACCGAATTCACCTTTATCAATCAAGATGAGGAACTTGCTGATGTGCTACAAGATACTCCCGAGGGGGTGATGTGCCTTCAGAACCAAGAGCCGAAGTTTGAAGCATTTTCTGATGAAGATGATATTATTGAGGAATTTTGTCAAGATCTGAGGGAAGAAGCAGAACAGATTATAGTGGACACCGAACAGTTGAGAGAATCACCACCTGCACTAATAGCCGAGGTCACCACTGAAGTAGCTCAGACTCTGCCAAAGGTAAAACCCTTGCCCTCCAACATGAAGTATGCCTTCCTCGCGGGAGAACCGAACATGTACCCGGTCATCATAAATGCACATCTGACCGGAGATCAAGAATCTCGTCTGATGGAGGTTCTTGAACGCAACCGCAAGGCGATAGGCTGGCGAACGTCCGATCTCCATGGGATCAATCCGTCACTCTGTTCGCACCGCATCTTTCTGGAAGAAGATTGCAGACCCTCTCGTGAGCTGCAAAGAAGATTAAATCCGAACCTGCGGGAGGTGGTTATGAAAGAAATCCAGAAATGGTGTGATGCAGGATTCATCTATCCCATCTCCGACAACAAATGGGTGAGCCCTCTGCATGTTGTGCCCAAGAAATCGGGGATCACCATTGTGAAAAATGACAAAGGAGAGGAGATCGCAACAAGAGTACCGACTTGTTGGCAAGTATGCGTGGATTACAGAAGACTTAACCTCACTACCAAGAAAGACCACTTTCCTCTACCCTTCATCGACCAGATCTTGGAGAGATTGGCCGCAAAGGAATACATCTGCTTCTTGGATGGCTACTCGGGGTATAATCAAGTTGCTATTGCTCCTGAAGATCAAGAGAAGTCCACGTTCACCTGTCCTTTTGGCACATATGCCTTCAGACAGATGCCGTTCAGGCTATGCAACGCCCCAGCCACATTTCAGAGGTGTATGCTTGTAGTTTTTGCTGATATGATGGGCAACTTTCTCGAGGTCTTCATGGACGATTTTTCGGTCTAAGGAGATTCCTTTGATTAATGCCTGGATTATTTAGACCGAGTCTTACGGAGGTGCTGCGAAGTCAATCTTGTGCTCTCATGGGAGAAGAGCAATTTCATGGTGACCGAAGGAATTGTGCTGGGTCATGTTGTTTCTAAACGTGGTATGGAGGTTGACCCAGCTAAGGTGGATGTGATCTCCAAACTTGAGCCACCTACAAACATCAAGCAAGTCCAGTCATTCTTGGGCCATGTCGGTTTTTACCGACGTTTCATCAAAGATTTCAGTAAACTGGCCAGACCGTTGACTGAGTTGCTCGGCAAGGACAATGAATTCATTGTGGACGACCGTGTGCTCCTTGCCTTTAATCAGTTGAAAGAGCTCATCATGCATGCCCCTATTTTACAGCCACTGATTTGGACTCAGCCTTTCGAAATCATGACTGGCGCATCAGATTATGCTATCGGAGTTGTACTGGGATAGAGGAAAGATAATATACCATTTGCGATTCACTACGCTAGCCGAACGCTCGAAGAAGCCCAGAGAAACTAAACTGTCACTGAAAAGGAGTTGCTAGCGGTAGTTTTCGCCTTGGAAAAGTTCAGATCATACCTCCTTGGGTCCAAAGTAGTCATTTACACTGATCATTCGGCCATTCGGTACTTACAACAGAAGAAGGACGCCAAACCACATCTTATTCGGTGGATCCTTCTCCTCCAGGAATTCGACTTGGAAATCAAAGATAAACCTGGGGTAAAGAATGTAGTGGCCGATCATCTGTCAAGGCTTCCTGAACTAGAGTCTCCTGAACTGAACCTGCAGCCGCTCACAGAGACCTTTCCAGATGAGTCAATTCTGTCTGTTGCCTCACTTCCTTGGTATGCTGACATCGTGAACTATCTAGCTGCTAAGAAAATCCCACAGGACTGGCCTAAATTGAAAATAGACAGGTTCTTGTCTAAAATTCATTTCTACCAGTGGGAAGACCAGTATCTGTTTCGTGAGGGAGAAGATTGTATCTGGAGAAGATGCATCCCTCAGGAGGAAGTTCCAAGTGTCCTCGCTTTATGTCATGATCAAAATCCTGGAGGACACCATTCAGGCAAACGGATGGCAGCAAAAGTTCTTCAAAGTGGCCTCTGGTGGCCTTCATTATTCAAAGATGCAGATGAGTATGTCAAATGTTGCACTGACTGCCAGAAGATGGGTGGAACCATAGGAATGAGAGATACGATGCCTCTGAAATACATTCAGATCTCAGATGTCTTTGACGCATGGGGCATCGACTTTATGGGCCCGTTTCCTAACAGTCAGGGTTATAAGTATATTCTGCTTGTTGTCGAGTATGTCAGTAGATGGGTGGAGGCTATTCCTGCCCGAGCCGCCGACAGCCGGACTTTCTATCGATTCTTGAGAGATCACATCATAGCACGGTTCAGGATTCCCAAGATTCTCATATCTGATGGGGGTAGTCATTTCATAAATAGAGAGGTGAAGAAGCTGACCCAAGAATTCTGCATTGAACATCGTGTTGCTTCACCCTACCACCCGCAGTCCAATGGCTTAGCTGAATGTTCAAACAGGGAGATCAAGACAATCTTACAGAAGCTTGTGCATCCGGATCGCAAGAACTGGTCTCAACTACTTGATTCCGTTCTTTGGGCTTATAGAATAGCGTACAAGTCACCCTTGGGGATGTCTCCCTACCGCCTTGTGTATGGCAAGCCATGTCATCTGCCCGTTGAACTTATTCACAAATCTTTATGGGCCATTAACATCTGTAATTTGGACTCCAAGCAAGCAGGAAGGAACAGAAAACTGGATCTAAACAGATTACTGGAATTCAGAGATTACGCATATGACAACAGCCTGATGTACAAGGAGAAGGTCAAAACATGGCATGACAAGCATATCCGTCGCAAGTCCTTTGATCCAGGTCAGAAGGTGTGGTTGTTCGATGCGAAATTGAAGATCTTTCTAGGTAAATTGAAGAGCAAATGGACTGGGCCGTTTTTGGTTAGGCAGGTGCGTGACAACGGAAGTGTATTGATATCCAATCTGTCAGCTGACGCACAGCCATTTGTAGTCAATGGACAGCTTCTGAAGCCATACCTTGAACATGATACATTCATGGCTGTCGTTGACTCAGTTCAAGTAATCTATGAGGATGAGCCGAATATCTCCAAATAAGCAGGGAGAAGCGAAGCACAACAAAACATTTTTGAATGATTTTTTGTCTTTTCCTTTTTCTTCTTTTCTTCTTTTCAATGTCTTTTATCCCCTTCTACCGAATTGATGCCATCCCTTTCATCACTGCTACACTTAGGATATACTCTATCCTTAGTATAGGGGGGATGCGCATCCCGAGTTGCTCATATCCACTTTCATCCCTTTTTCTTCTTTTCTTCTTTTCTTCTTCTATTTTCTTTATCTATCAAAAAAAGGTGTTGCTCCTTGTAGACAGTTTTCTATACTTAGGACGTACTTTGTCCTAAGTATAGGGGGTGTGCACCCCGAGTTAATTCTATTCTTTTCGATCCTCTCCCTTGTCTCCTCTTCTTGTCTATACTTAGGGATACCTTACCCTAAGTATAGGGGGAGACAATTTGAGTATGATTTGTTCATTCCCACACTTGACCCTCCCTGCCTTGTGTACAGTCTGCTATACTTAGGATTATTTGATCCTAAGTATAGGGCGGACGGTCAACTTCTCATTGATTCATTCATTTCTTATTTAGATTTTCCTATACTCATTACGAGTTATGACTTCTCTTTTCTCTCTGATCTATGAGGACATAGCTCAAGCTAAGTATAGGGGGTCGTATATACTGCGTATATACTTTAGCCATAACTCGTACTTTTGTATCTTCCTAATAATATGGCTAATCATCCTTTAAAATTAATTAAAAAAACCCTAATAAAAAGGTGTTTTATTCCTCAAAATTCTTTTTGTAATTACTGATTAATAAATCTGGTGAAAATGTTTTTTGCAAAATGTTTGAAAAATAGTTTGAAAATCTTTGTGAACATCTATTGAAAACTATTTTGAAAATATTTTTTACATGTTTTCAACCTGTGTAAAAATGTGTGATTTGTAAAAATTTCTTTTCCTTGTGCGAAATAAAATGTTTGAAAAATGCTTTGCAAATGGTTTGGAAAATGGTTGCAAAAATGTTTTGAAAAACCGATATATACTGTTTTGAAAACCTTTGCAAAAAGATTTTCAAATGTGTGTACTTGTTTGTAAAATGTTTGTAAAAACTATTTTGGACTATAGTTTTCAAAAATTGTGTGAAAAAGCTTGTGTCAAATAAGTTTGAGGAATACATACATTACACCAAAAATCCACTATATTTATATATGTATAAAATTGATCACTTACCCTTGTAAATTCTTAAAATCCACTTCTTATATATATAAGAAGCACTCCCGTGTACATATTTTTAACCTATTTTTCAGCCAAAACTTTTTCTTTTCAAAAATCCTAAAAACATTTGCAAAACTAAAATCCAAAAACATCTGAAAAATCTTTTTGAAAAATACAAAAAAATGCATGCATCATCTTTTCAAAAATCCATAAAAAGTTCAAAAATCTTTGAAAATTGCATCACAAAAATATTTTCTACATAGCATTACATAGCATTCGCATTTTTCGGATTGAGTTTGATAGTTGAACGAGTCTAAGTAAAATCCGGAGATTGGAGCTTGATTGGACCTTAAATCTACCTAATAACAAGAACCTTATAGGAACTGGGTTTGAGGTACTTCAGGTCTAGTTGACTTAATTCTTTGAGGATCACGGGACTTGGTTCAATGGATTCTTGACTGCCTAAGTAGTGTATTTCGGAGCACACGCACGACTCTTGTTGATAATGACCTAACTTGGACACCTGCACCTTTCACATGGCTCAACTCAGTTGGAGTGGTGAGGGGATTGGATTTGCCGGTATGAGACACACACAAGTAGAAACATTTGTCCTCCTCTAGGGAGGGAAGTGCACCCCAACCCGTCCAGTGATGAGGAAGTCTAAAGACAAGAGGATGTGGGTTGCAATAAAGTTCAAAAGAGGGATAGTCTACTGGCTCAAGAGGAAAAACTCCTTATGTAAATGCTGTTGTATATAGTATTCAAAAAAAATGTTCAGGCATGTAAAAAAATAAAGAGCCTGCGAAGAATGTACAAAGTCAATAAGCAAGCTTGAGTTCCAAAGACAAATATGTGAGCCTGCAACAGGATGACTTGACTACACTAGTCTTGCATCCCAGGATAGGTAGCTACACTGGCTACCGTCCATTCTTCTCTTCATCCCCTCCTCTTGAGCTGGTTGCCACATGAACTTAGAAGGGAATACCCCGCTCCTCGAGGATGGAGTCATTGGATTGGGGAATCATTGGGTTGTTGTACTGGAGAAGTCAGTCTCTTTGTCATTCTAGTTGGGGAAAGCCACTATCACTTACACTGTACGAGTCATATTCATAGTCGTAAGAGTTTGCGTATGAGTTGAAGTATTTCTGACATGGCTATTGAGGAGACTTGAGCAGAGTTTTGTGATTCTCAAGGACTGTTGGATTTCAAATTCGGTTCTCACTAAGGTTCCGCCCGCACTAAAATTCCAAAGGTCCGAGTTAAGCTCCAAACTTTGATTTTGTGAAGACAATTTTCGATAATTGAACTAAATCCAAGTTCTTCTTTTTCTTTTCTTTCTTTTCTTTTTTCACTTATTGCATAAGTGTTTGTTAGGAACTAGCAAAGGTAAAGTATAGAGGGATGATGAATACACATTTCATCATCTTTATTCTATCATTTTGGCCTCAAAAACCCTGGCAAATGCCTGTAAATAGCCTTAATTCCTGCATTTTACATTCATGCACATAGGTGTAAATAGTGTATAAAATGTGGTTTTTAAAAGCCAAAATTATAGAATAAATAAAAGAAAAGAATAAGAATAAAATATTGTAAATATTTTATGACCCGAAACCCCGAGACCTAGGCATCTTGATGAATAGGTCGACAAGGAATAAAGTAGGGGGAGATAAGGGCAAAATACAGTGTAAATACCCTATACTTTCTGTTCATTCCTTATTCATTTTGGGACCTATCTTTGGTTCCTCTTTTTATACATCAAATCAAGAAACTTTTTACATGAAAGATGTAGAAAATTAAATAAGGAAAAATACAAAATTGATTTCACAGAAAAATAATGTACAGATAAAAAGTTATGGTCTGAATAAAAATCCAGAATCCCAACTTCCCAGATCCGTATCTCACAACTGACAACTCCAAATGCATCAAACTCACCTTTAATTGTATATAGAACAAAATAATCTATCCAATGGTGGTGGTTTCGCATTTGGCGGAGCTACGGTTTGAAAGTTGAGTTTTGGATCCCTATTGTACACTTGTACAGATTAAAATATTCAATTTATTATTTATTCATTATTTTGTAATTTTATATTTTCATAATTTTGTAAATATTACTTATAATAATTATGTCTATTAAAATCAGAATAAAAATGCAAAGAAAACTCAAAATAAAAATATTTGTAAATAAAATACACAGGTATTATACCTTTGTACAAAACTGTACTATATCTACTTATATTTTATTTAATATATAAAACATCTCAGAAAAATAAAATAAACTTATATTTATGTACATAAAAGTATTTTATAATTTTAGAAAACAATAAATAACAAATAATAACATTAAAATACATAAAATAAAAATAAAATGCTAAAATACATAGGTATTATACCTATAAAGGGCTAAAAAGTGAACTTGTAAAAATAAACCTCATAAAAATAATTAAAATTCGTAATAAAATACTTTATAAATTAATAAACATTTTTTTTTATTTTAGAACCAAAATGAAATTCGTTAATTTACTATTTTATTTCGATTTTTGAAATAATTTTTTTGAGGATTTTTCCTGGTTGGTCCACGTAGACCAACCAGGTTGGTCTGACAGTTGACCTCGGTCAACTGTCTGACCTCCTCCTCTAGGCTTGCCAGATGTACTTTTGTCCCATCTTCTCGCCTTTTTCCAGGCTCGCCCTTGCACTAAACCATGACGATGTCTTCTGCGTATTTGCGTCTCGATCAATGGTGAATCACGCCCAGGTGATTCCTTGGGCCGAGGACCATCGATCGAGGCGCTTGACCCTCGTCATCCACGCCGTTCGTCAACCCTACAAAAGAGCGCCCCCGACTTCAATTCGAATTTTAATCCTTCTTCCGCCATTTACACCCTCAAACCCCTAGCCCTTCGTGCTCCTTGTGACAGCAGGCGCCGAATCGAGCCTGGGTTTGAGGCTTTTGGTGTCGAATCGAAGAGATTCACCCCCTCGCCGGAGCTTCACCGTGCCATCACGCCCGTCGTCTCTGGTGAGCTTCTCCCTCTTCTTTTTCCTTTTTCTTGTAGCCTTAGCTTAGAATAAGTTAGATCAGTAGCAGTTTTGCTCTTCGTTTCGTTTATTGCCATAAATCCACGATCGAAGCCATGATTCATTAACTTTTCCGTCGCATTTTGTCTTAAATCCCTTAACAAATACATGTAAATATCCATTAATTCCCATATTTTAACAAAACACCATTCATGTGTAAATATTCACTTTTAACCACTAAAATCATGTAAATAAATAAAGGACCAGAAAAATAAAGAAAAAAGGCAGATTGAATATATGTATATATGAACAATATGACTTAAAATATAAATATAGATGTAAGATATATTTATAGACCAACCCCCGAGACCAAATCAGCATGGATTGGTCAACAAACCAAAAAGTAGGGTGAGATAAAGAAAGAAAACATAAAAAAAATAAATTAACACACACATATACACTCTTCATTACTTATACAATAAATACAAAACTTCAAAGAATTTTAATTATTTCAAATGAACATACTTTTCATCAAACTCTTCTCCTAATTATTTCTAAAAATGTATATAAAAATATAAAAATAAGTTAAAAATATTACCCTGTATATATGCCAAGAAACCCAGTCTGCAAATTGTCAAAATCTCAACTTCCGAACATCATAACTTCCTCATACGAACTCCAATTTAACTCTACTCACCTTTAAAGTTCATAAAATAATATTCTCTAATTAATAAAGGTGGTTTCATCGAATTCGGAGTCTATTTGCAAAAAGTCGGTTTTGGGACCAAAAGAAAAAGGGGGTTCTGGGCTATTTATTTTATGTAGCACACATTATTTATCATTTTCTTAATTTTATAATTTTTAAATTATTTCATGATCTTTTAGTTTCACTATAATTTATTTCATAATTTTTGGAGACTATTTATTATTTTATTAAAATCAAAAACCCCAAAATATAGGTATAAATGACCTATTTAGATATTAACTCTATTTATTAAAATATGTAAATTAACTTATAAAAATCTATAAAAATTCATATAAACCTTATTTAATACTCTAAAAATTAAGAAAATATAAAATTAATTTTTAATTATTTATTTATTAACTTAAAAATCTAAAATCTATTTATAAATACATATTAATTAATATAATATTTATATTTTAAATAATATTTATTATTTATTAAAAGTAATTAGTCCATAAATTAGGAAAATAATTTATCTACACTTTTTGTATTTACACTTATTTAAAATAATGTAATTTACTATTTTATACTTAATTTATAAGATATTTATACTTTTAGGCCAACCAGGTGCTGACACTTGTCAGCACCTGGGACATTCCTCCCCAAGAAGTTGTTGCGCCCAGTCTGTTCGGCCGGCCGACTTCTCCCATTTATCCCGCGCCCATCTCGAAGCTTCTGACTGATCTCCATCGTCGAATCCCTTCCTCTAACAACCCTCTCCATCGCCACCATCGATTTTCGACTTGGAGCCCACGCCAACCTTCCTATAAAAGCCCTCCAAGGTCGCCATTAAAGCTTAACCTTCCAACTAACCAGAGCCCCAGCTCCAGGTTGTTCGACCACCCTACTTCCAAGCTTTGTTCCAGCCAAACTAAGGCGGTGACAGTGTCGTGGAGGAGCTCGCGAGGAGGAGGGCACGTCGGAGGATCGTTCCAAGGCTGAGCACCGCCTTGCATCGCTGCCAAGCGCCGCGTTTCGCTCCGGTCTTTGGCCGCCGTCGAGCTACAGTCCAGGTAATACACCTAGACATTCCCCAGGCCTTTCCTCCATTTTATTTCGATTTTTGTTTTGATTTGCGAGCCACGATTAGCGTGGCTAATCCACGATTTAGGTAGATTGATCATCCATCTTAGACGCACATTCACATCACCTTTCGAATCAATCCATCTCGCTTTCAAAACGCATCATCTTCTCATCGCCATCTTCACGCATCTGGTGGTTTGGCTGGAAACTTAAGGTTTTTCTCATCTTTGGATCTTGAGATCTTTAATCCGCGGCCGATTCCTAGCGAATCGAGCTTACTATTGTGCTCTTTGCAGATTCAAGTTCATCGCGAACAAGTTGTTTCGGAGCTGGAGCCTTCAATCATCATCGGAAATCATCTCCAAAAGAACTTCGTCAGAACTGTATCAGCTGCCAGGTGCTGAAGATGCCGTCTTCATCGACATTCCACTGCCGCGCGGAGCAGCGCCAGCCTCCTCTCTACCGTGGGCGAGCTCGAGGGGTCGAGGAGCCACCCCTCTGGCCCCGTCGGAGCGCCAAAGCCGTCGAAGGTTGGCCGCAATAAATCGGAGAAGAAGACTCGTTCGCCTGGGGCTCAACAACCTCAAGAACACCAGACGCACAGCTGACTGACACATGGCAAAAGCAGGCACGTCCGATCGGCGTGTGAACGTTCTAATCTCAGCCGCTCGTTTTGAAGAGGTATGAAATTTGCGTACTAAACCCAGCCAGCTTCCAGATTTTCCATCCCGCCTCACAGGGTTTTGCTATTTGCATTTAGGTCCCTCCGCAGGGACCTAAATGTAAACATTTGTTTACTTTTTTTTTCAGAACAGTCCTTGTGGACCAAATTGCACACATTTTAAATAGTTTTTCTTGCGCTTATGCCCATGGGCTGTAGGGGTTGTTTCTACTTCTTGTGACCTCGATTTTTTACGGTTTCTTGAGGGTAGTTACACAACTACCCCAACTAACTAGTATAAAGATATCGTGAATTTTTGATGAGTTTTCGATGTGTTTTGATTTCATCGAAAGCTCTTGTTTTGTTTTGATTTCTTGTGTAGTTCGAGCTAGCGGCTCGAACCCCGATCACCATACTATATAGTATCATCTAGCTATTATTCACCTATTATATAATAAGTAAATCTTTTGAAAAATATCCCTTTTTGAAAATTAAATAAAAATTTGAAAATAATAAAATCAAATAAAAACAATAAAGATAAAAATTAATAAAAAAGAGGTGTTTTGACTTGATCACTTAGAGAAGAATTAAAAAAATAAAATTACGAGGACAAAAATCTCGGGAATTTATTCTGCCTCCTTGAGTTCGACCCAGGAACACTTGCCTGGTAAAATATTAGTGAACGATTTTCCGACAGAAAACTGGTAATTGTTTGATAGGTTCAAGAACCGATCTTTGTTTCGCGGCTTTTGCTACAACCGACCACTTTCATCAAAAGAAAAGCCGCGAAACCGATTCTTAGCCTCATCCAAATGGCGCTGTTGCCGGGGAGGCGTTAGATTCTTTTGATTTTTCATTTCTCGTGATTTTATTTTTTCTCTTCTCTTTGTTTCGTTTTTCGTACGGTTTTGCGTACGGCTTTTTCGTGTTTTGTTTTCTAAGTTTCTCTTTTGTTTTCTTACGGCTTTCTCGACTTCGCGGTTTTCGCGGCTTTCTCGATCGGCTTTTCTTTGCTAACCATCTTTGTAGGGCCTGCAGGATCAACCGGCTTCTTTGGAAGCCGAGCTAGTTGAAAAAGCAGAGGTCGGCTCCTTCTTCACGAGTCGACTGTAGAGGAGCAGAGTAGTTAGTATCCTTTTGTTTGTAAAAGAGAGAGAAAGGGAGAGAAAGTCTGTAATTACAATAAACAAACCCCCCCCCCCATTTTTTTTTCGGGGCCTAATTCGCCGGATACCGTGTATCCGAGGAGCAGGGCACCCACCGCGGCTTTTTATCGCTCATCGGTTTTCCGTGGTTTTTCTAGATGCTTGTTTAGGTTTTTATTACTCTATCTGCTTGTGCCGCGTAGCTAGTCTTAGGATTCGCAACCTAGGTGCTTGCTTTAGGGTTTTTAAATAAAAAGAAAAAAAAATGATAGACGTTGCCTGAAAAAACCATAAAAATCGCAAAATTAAAATCGGGACTGCTAAAAATATCTGACTTAAAACCGTAAATCAATTCAAGTGATTTGGGGAGAGTAACCCCCGTATATTTCTCAGAGTGCGCGAGCTTGAGAGCCGACACTTAAGGATGGAGCCCAAACCCCGTATTTCTTACGGGATACTACTGGGTCCATACATTTGATCGTTGTTCCTCAGTGGGTAAACTCAGGTAGCCGGAAACGGTCCGGGTTTACTTAGCAGAGTGGGAGGTTTAGAGGACACTGTGCAAGGCTCCGTCCTCAAGTAACACGGGTAGCCGGAAACGGCCCATACTTACTCCCATACTGGCAGAGTACGAGCGGTCTCGTGTAAGGATTCGGGCCAGTGTCTCGGGGAAACTATCGGGCACCTATTGGCTTGCTCAGCCCGCGTAATCGAAACGTTTGCTAATCACAACCCTAAAACTGAAAAGATAAAAAGACCGAACTCTTACGGTCTTCATCAGGGTTGAGTTGGTGAAAACGGGGTTTGCTTTGTGTTTGTTTGCGGGGCATGAGTTTTCCGCGGCTTTCGCATTTCTCCTTCATTTGAATCGTACACGTGCTCTCCCGAAATCTCACTTCACATTGAAGATGACATCTCGACGGCTTTTCGGCTCAGACTCTGTGAGCTTTCGACCGTCCACCGTCGAGCGTATGTCTTCACAGGCTCGAGATGACCCTCTTCCCGAGCCGGTCCCATCCGATCTCAAGGTGATTCAGACCCAGACTCCCTCGCCTCCTGGCCAGATCATTGAGGCAGACCCTCGCCTCAATACATCATCTAGATCTCCTGAGTATTTTTCGCTGAGTTCTTACGAGAGTTTTCACTTTACAGACGATCATATGGCTCGCGGGAAAGGACCAGCAGCAGACGAGAGGCCACCAGCTGGGGACAATCAGGAGGGAAGAACAGAGCTGAACGGAGATGTCACGACAGGTATTCTCGATACACTTCAGCAGATGAATCTACAGATTCGAGAACAGTATAGAGTTCAGACCGAACTGCGGGCTGAAATAGCCGCGCTGAGAGCACGGGCCGGGAACCCTTTACCGCCTGCGGTTCCCACAACTTTACAGGACGAGTATGACCCGGGCGCCCGAATGCTCCATCACTGGATTCGGCTACCGCCGAATCAAGGGCCATACGAACTCCGACCGTCCTTCATCTCCTTACTTCCCAAGTACTATGGGAATGCCGCAGAGGAGCCGTTCACGTTTCTACAGCAGTTTGAGATGATCTGCAGGAGTGATGCAGGAGGTCGTACGCCTCAAGGCTTTTCCTTTTGCCTTAGCCGATAAGGCCCTTTATTGGCTGAGCCATCTGGGGAGAGAAATCTCCACCTGGGACGACCTGAAGTCCACCTTCCTGCGCAAATATTTTCCTCTAGGAAGGACGAACATGATGAGGAGTCGGATCTCCAATTTTACGCAACTGCCGAACGAATCAATCCATGAGGCATGGGATCGATTCAGGGACCTGACGGAGAGATGCCCGCATCATGAGATCCCGATGAAGGTGCTAGTATAGAACTATTTCGGAGGACTCCAGCCGGAAGTACAGGGGCTCGTGAGTGCCGCATGTGGCGGCAGTTACTTGAACAAGGACGCTGAGTCAGTCTGGGCCATCTTCGAAGGGATGGCCGAGAACTCGAGAGTCGTAGACTCTACTCTGGCATTTCAGAAAGCCCCACAGCCACCACATCACCGAGAACATCACAAGGTGGCGAACATTTCGTACTCTGAATCCAACACCAACATGGGCTTCATTAGTGAGAAATTGACGTTGGTGGATGTGATTCACAAGCAGGTCCAAGACCTACAGCTGCTGCGAGAGTTGGAGAAACTCTCATCTCTACCTCAGCAGCTGAGTGATCAATCGAAGAAGGTCGCTGATCTTCAGATCCAGTACCAGCAGAACCGGACTTCTTCGAACACACCCACCTGTCAGATACACTACATCCAGAGCGAGCCTGAGATTCTGCAGATTGATTGGCATGAGGATCAGTCTCATGCCAATTCCAGCCAGATCATCAGCACTGCAGAGATGGAGGTGGAGCCGCAATCCACTTTCGAGATCAACGGGATTTGGTATACTCCGATGCAGCAGCCGAGTATACCGAATCAGCAGCAGCAGCAGCCGTACGGTCATCCGCAGCATGGACGTCCGCAATTCCAGCACCGCCAGAGCTTCACACTGCAGCAGTCTCATCCAAATGTTTACCATCAAAGACCGCAACCTTCGTATCAACACCCTGTCCAGTTCTCATCGAATTATCATTTTCAGCAGCCGCATCAGTCTTCCTCCACACCTCAGTGCTACTCCCATCCTTCCACCTCTCAGCATTTCACGCCAAGGCAGGAGAGAGGAGCAAGCTAGAGCCACCACATCGAACCGGAGATGTCTTCACAGGCCCAGGCGCTCAATCAAATCATGGATATGCTCAGTACGCTCCAGATAGCGCACAAGACTGAGATGGAGCAGGTTAACCGTCGTATGGACGAGTTAACCGTGCCGAAGACCACTCTCCCAGCCCAGCCTCAGATGAATCCGAACAACAAGAGGAGGCATCCAGAGCAGGTAGATTCCACATGTAAGATCTCGTTTCCTGAATTTTTATCTAACTTCATTCGTCTCAGGAGCGGTAGATCACCGCAAACACCTGCTGGAGAAGAGGAGAGGGCACTAGAGGAGCACGAGCATGATCCAGATGCCGAGGAGGAGAAACCGCAAGAGGATGAGGACGCAGAATCAAGAGACGGGAGTAATGCCAACTCATCAGATATGGATACTGGCGACTCAGACGATGATATCACGCCAGATCAGGCAGAGTGCCTGGACAAAAACATTTCTTCTCCTGTTTTAGAGAGTTTTGTAGATAATTCTGAAACTCTCGATGTACAAGCTGATTCCTCATTGAATAAAAATTCTGATTCTCTAACTCCTGAGATTGTTCCTTTTCCTGATGCTTTGTTTGGAAGAGGAAAGAAAAAAACCAAAAATAATGTTGTCACTCCAGAAACAGAACATTTACTGAAAGATCACATCTTTCTGAAGATTCCACTGCACGATGCCTTGGATCATTTTCCTACGCTCAAGAATCAGTTGAGGAACAAATGTAATACACGTAGGAAGAAAAGATCACGAGTTGAGAAGCATATTTTGACCAAGGCCAATTCGTGTGCTATCAGGAACAAGGTACCTAAGAAAAAGAAAGATTTGGGAGCTCACTATGTCAACTATCAGATTGAAGACACTACATTCAAGTGTACTCTCTTATATAATGGTTCTTCGATCAATCTACTTCAATCCTCTTTGCTTGATAAGCTCAAGCTAGGTCCTCTATATAAATCACGAGCGATACTTCAGTTTGCAGATCGATCTATAAAGAGACCTAGAGGTGTGCTGAGGAACATTATCATAACCGTTCAGGGCTCGCAACTTCCCGTGGACTTTACGGTCCTAGACATGACATGCCCTACACAGTTACATCTTGCTCCAATCATTCTCGGGAGGCCCTTTTTGCAGACAGCAAGAGCACTCTTTGACTATGATGCTGGGAGAGTATCATTCCGCACAGACAACGGAGAGATACACATTGAGATGGAGAGAGAATGTAGCAGTCCTAGATCAATATTGTCATTTACTTCAGAGGACACCAGTCTTGCGGAAGATTGCCAGAACATAGATGAGACACAGTCTCCTGATCTTGAGAGTGTTTATTTTGATACCCAAGATATCCTACATGAGGATAGGGTAGAACACGTGGTACCTAGTTTTTCAGATGATTGTTCATATACAGAGACAGATTTCATATAAGACTCAGATGATCAGTCACCTGCAATAGATATCTCTGTGCCGCAGAGTGAAAGAACACATATTACAGCACAAGAGTCCGTCGAATACATTACACAGATCATACAGTCTATTCAGCGTAGAGAGTCGGATGGTGTAATGCTGACACATATAGACACCTTCTGTAGTCCGACTCCAGAGACGCATACTTCAGAAAAGAGAGCTATGCCATGTACAGAGTTTACTTACAGAAGAGGCTCTACTTTTTCAACCAAGGATCAATACACACATAAAAAGCAGAAAATTCAGTATGACCCTAGTTGAAGTAATCAGATAACCGTTCGTGGTTAACGGGCAGATGCTGAAGCACTTCGTAGAGACTACTGATCATCTGGCTCGTACTGAAGTGATCTACTTGGTACAGGAATCATGATCATTCCTTCACTTCTTCCTGTACAAATTCTTTTGAGCCATTCTTTTCTGGAGATTCACAACACTTGTGTATTCTTTGTAGACCACAATCGCCCCCGTTTTTGCTCGTCTTCTATGCTTAGGATACCAGATCCTAAGTATAGGGGGGACTGATTGCCTGCTAAACTGAATTTCGTATACACTCTTTTCTATACTTAGGATGCCTTATCCTAAGTATAGGGGGGACCGAGTGATTTCGATGATTTCGTACTCTTTTTCTTTTGAACTTTTGTTATTTATCCTTTTCATTCAGTCATCCCGTTTTTGCTCTCCCTTGATACTTACGATGACCTGATCGTAAGTATGGGGGGGTTGACTGACTTGTACATTCGCTTCTTTTTCACCCACTTTTACTTAGCACGAGTTATGTCCTCCTTTTTCTCTTTTGACGCTATGAGGACATAGCTCAAGCTAAGTATAGGGGGGTGCGTATATATTGTATATATACTTTTGTCCATAACTCGTACTTTTATGTATTTTCTATATCTATAAAATCCATAAAAAGTGGGTAAGGGTTAATTTAAAATCTACTCTTTTATTTATAAAATCCTGTTAAATAAGTAAAAACATGCTTAAAATTAGTAATTAAAACTTGTAATTAAACTTTATACCTAAAATTTGTCCGTAAAATTTGTATAATATTATTTAAAATCCTATTTATTAAAACATGTATAAAAACCATTCAACCCTTGTAAAATACTTTGTAGATAAAACTTGTAAAATACATTAGATACTTAACTTGAATAAAAGATATCTTGTAAAATTTGTGAATAAATCCTTGTTTATAAAAATCGTAAAATCCATAAAAAAATACAAAGTCCTAAAATTCGTAAAAATTACAAAATCCTTAAAATCCATAAAAATGAGTAAAATTCAGAAAATATAATTCACAAAAACAAGGTTGCATTTGCATTCGCATTTTTCAGAATAAGTTTGATTTCCGGAACTAAGGACTGAGTCTAGTCTAAAGGATAGAGCTTGATTATGGCCTTTAACTCTTGTTGTAAGGAGCCTGATTAGGAACTGGAATTTAAACTCTTCAGGTCTGGTGACTTAAAATCTTTGGGTTCCGTAAGACCATATTCAGGAAATCAAGTCATCTGAGCTTAAGTAGACCATTTGGAGTCATCCGTACAACTCTACACCTATGAACCAATCTTGAATACATGCACTCTGCACTTAGCTCAACTTGCATGGAGTTCCGAAGGGCAGTACACCTTGGTAGTGCGTTTCTATCCTTATCTTTGCGGCATTGACATCTAAAGACGGGAGAGATTGGGGTTGCGATAGTTGCTTCGGATGAGGGAAGGATCTGTTGACACAATTTTTCTAAGACCTCAAAAAATGGACGGACTAAAAAGATGCTATATCCGTCGAGGCACAAAAGATGAATGCAGTGCAAGCAAATTACAAAGTCACTGCAATACATAAGCCACCAAATAAGACCACAATGGTCCAAGCTTCCACCAAATATGCCTGCACATCTTAGTGGAGACTCAGCTACACCAGTTGGGCTTCACAAGGAGATGCGTCTACACTAGTCGCACTCCACTTCTTTTCTCATTCTTCTAACTTCTCCCTATATTCGATTGTGGGCATAGCAGAACTGAACTCAGAAGGGAATACCTCCCTCCCCGAGGAAAGAGTAGCGGGATGAGGAAGCCATAGGAGTGTATAGCCGGGATTGATGGTTTCTTCGGTTCTCTAAGCAGGAAGAGCTAAATCAATTCACACACTGTACAAGTTGACTTCAAGGATGATAGAGTTTGCGATATGAATAAGTGAGTCTGAACTAGCCGATGAAGTGATCTTGAGTAAGGATTATGGAACTTAAAGACTGTTGAGGACAAAATCCTAATCCTAGTTAAGGTTCCGACAAAATGCTTGTTTTAGGCCCGATCGAGCTCTGTCCTTTGTCTGTTCTCATGAATTGGTTTAGGAAAACAAATTCATTCTAACTTTCTTTCTTTTTCACTTACTTTTTCAAAATAAGTGTTTGCTAAGGGACTAGCAAAGTTTAAATATAGGGGGTTGATGAATCCATGATTCATTAACTTTTCTGTCGCATTTTGTCTTAAAACCCTTTAACAAATGCATGTAAATATCCATTAATTCCCATATTTTAACAAAACACCATTCATGTGTAAATATTCACTTTTAACCAATAAAATCATGTAAATAAATAAAGAACCAGAAAAATAAAGAAAAAAGGCAGATTGAATATATGTATATATGAACAATATGACTTAAAATATAAATATAGCTGTAAGATATATTTATAGACCAACCCCCGAGACCAAGTCAGCAAGGATTGGTCGACAAACCAAAAAGTAGGGGGAGATAAGGAAAGAAAACATAAAAAAATAAATTAACACACACAAATACACTCTTCATTACTTATACAATAAATACAAAACTTCAAAGAATTTTAATTATTTCAAATGAGCATACTTTTCATCAAAGTCTTCTCCTAGTTATTTCTAAAAATGTATATAAAAATATAAAAATAAGTTAAAAATATTACCCTGTATATATGCCAAGAAACCTAGCCTGCAAATTGTCAAAATCTCAACTTCCGAACATCATAACTTCCTCATACGAACTCCAATTTCACTCTACTCACCTTTAAAGTTCATAAAATAATATTCTCTAATTAATAAAGGTGGTTTCATCGAATTCGGAGTCCGTTTGCAAAAAGTCGGTTTTGGGACCAAAAGACAAAGGGGTTTCTGGGCTATTTATTTTATGTAACACACACTATTTATCATTTTCTTAATTTTATAATTTTTAAATTATTTCATGATCTTGTAGTTTCATTATAATTTATTTCATAATTTTTGGAGATTAATTATTATTTTAATAAAATCAAAAACCTTAAAATATAGGTATAAACGACCTATTTAGATATTAACTCTATTTATTAAAATATGTAAATTAACTTATAAAAATATATAAAAATTCGTATAAACCTTATTTAATACTCTAAAAATTAAGAAAATATAAAATTAATTTTTACTTATTTATTTATTAACTTAAAAATCTAAAACCTATTTATAAATACATATTAATTAATATAATATTTATATTTTAAATAATATTTATTATTTATTAAAAGTAATTAGTCCATAAATTAGGAAAATAATTTATCTACACTTTTTGTATTTACACTTATTTAAAATAATGTAATTTACTATTTTATACTTAATTTATAAGATATTTATATTTTTAGGCCAACCAGGTGCTGACACTTGTCAGCACCTGGGACCTTCTTCCCCAAGAAGCTGTTGCGCCCAGTCTGTTCGGCCGGCCGACTTCTCCCATTTATCCCGCGCCCATCTCGAAGCTTCTGACCGATCTCCACCGTCGAATCCCTTCCTCTAACAACCCTCTCCATCGCCACCATTGATTTTCGACTTGGAGCCCACGCCAACCTTCCTATAAAAGACCTCCAAGGTCGCCATTAAAGCTTAACCTTCCAACTAACCAGAGCCCCAGCTCCAGGTTGTTCGACCACCCTACTTCCAAGCTTTGTTCCAGCCAAACTAAGGTGGTGACAGCGTCGTGGAGGAGCTCGCGAGGAGGAGGGCACGTCGGAGGATCGTTCCAAGGCTGAGCATCGCCTTGCATCGCCACCAAACGCTGTGTTTCGCTCCGGTCTTTGGCCGTCGTCGAGCTACAGTCCAGGTAATACACCTAGACATTCCCCAGGTCTTTCCTCCATTTTATTTCGATTTTTGTTTCTATTTGCTAGCCACGATTAGCGTGGCTAATCCGCGATTTAGGTAGATTGATCATCTATCTTAGACGCACATTCACATCACCTTTCGAATCAATCCATCTCGCTTTCAAAACGCATCATCTTCTCATCGCCATCTTCACGCATCTGGTGGTTTGGCTGGAAAATTAAGGTTTTTCACATCTTTGGAGCTTGAGATCTTTAATCCGCGGCCGATTCCTAGCGAATCGAGCATACTATTGTGCTCTTTGCAGATTCAAGTTCATCGCGAACAAGTTGTTTCGGAGCTGGAGCCTTCAATCATCATCGGAAATCATCTCCAAAAGAACTTCGTCAGAACTGTATCAGTTGCCAGGTGCAGAAGATGTCGTCTTCATCGACATTCCACCGCCACTCGGAGCAGCGCTAACCTCCTCTCTACCGCGGGCGAGCCCGAGGGGTGGAGGAGCCACCCCTCTGGCCCCGCCGGAGCGCCAAAGCCGTCGAATGTTGGCCGCGATAAATCGGAGAAGAAGACTCGTTCTCCTGGAGCTCAACAACCTCAAGAACACCAGACGCACAGCTGACTGACACGTGGCAAAAGCAGGTGCGTCCGATCGGCGTGTGAACGTTCTAATCTCAGCCGCTCGTTCTGAAGAGGTGTAAAATTTGCGTACTAAACCCAGCCAGCTTCCAGATCTTTCATCCCGCCTCACAGGGTTTTGCTATTTGCATTTAGGTCCCTCCACAGGGACCTAAATGTAAACATTTGTTTACTTTTTCTTTAGAATAGTCCTTGAGGACAAAATTGCAAACATTTTAAATTGTTTTTCTTGCGCTTATGCCCCTGGGCTGTAGGGGTTGTTTCTACTTCTTGTGACCTCGGTTTTTGACGGTTTCTTGAGGGTAGTTACACAACTACCCCAACTAACTAGTATAAAGATTTCGTCGATTTTTGACGAGTTTTCGATGTATTTTGATTTCCTCGAAAGCTGTCTTGTTTTGTTTTGATTTCTTGTGTAGTTCGAGCTCGCGGCTCGAACCCTGGTCACCATACTATATAGTATCATCTAGCTATTATTCACCTATTATATAATAAGTAAATCTTTTGAAAAATATCCCTTTTTGAAATTTAAATAAAAATTTGAAAATAATAAAATCAAATAAAAACAATAAAAATAAAAATTAATAAAAAAGAGGTGTTTTGACTTGATCACTTAGAGAAGAATTAAAAAAATAAAATTACGAGGACAAAAATCTAGGGAATTTATTCTGCCTCCTTGAGTTCGACCCAGGAACACTTTTCTGGTAAAATGTTAGTGAACGATTTTCCGACAGAAAACCGTAATTGTTTGATAGGTTCAAGAACCGATCTTTATTTCGCGGCTTTTGCTACAATCGACCACTTTCATCAAAAGAAAAGCCACGAAACCGATTCTTAGCCTCATCAGCCACGCAACCATCCGTCCACCTGTCACCTCCATTCTCTCCCTCATCACTCCGTCGCTCCGCTCCACCCTTCATTTCACCTCGATCTCACCCAGATCGAGTCCACAGAGCTCCTATCTCCGCTGCTCGCCGGAGTTCGTCGCCCGGCCACCCTCCGCCTTCATCGAGCCACCAAATCCACCCATTTTGCTCGCCTGGTTTTTGTGGACCTAACTTTGCAGGATAGAGCCAAGGAAAAGGCTCCTTCGACCATCAAAAGCCCCAAGCGCAACCCCTCAGGTCCCCTTCGCCGTCCGACCACTCCATGCCGCCTCCGCCTCATCGGAGGCCACTATCAGACGCGGAAGGGCCCCAGGATCCTTTTGCCCTTGATCCGGGGGCCGGAGCGGCCGTGTGTCGGCTGCAATCGCCGATCAAAGCTCGCTGGGGAGGTGTTCTTCGTGAACCTCCCCCTGCCGTTGGATCAGAAGCCATTTCCAGACGCGACACCAGCCGTCCGATCGCCTGTTGCTCCCCGCCGTTGGATCAGCCGCCCATGATCTAATCTCAGCCATCCAGGACGAAGGGGTAACAGCCGTCCGATGCTCGCCACGTGTCCAAGTTAAGCTCCATCGGCCGCACGATCGATACCAGTGGGTATTTTGCATCTTCGACCCACGCATTTTTGTATTTATGCTTTAGTCCAAGAACTTTTATTCCAAGTTTAAAAACTTTGTAATAATTGCACTAAGGCCCTCACACTTTCACTATTTGCACTTTAGTCCACGCCACGTCACCTCGCGTGACTAGGCGCATGACTTTTGGATATTTTGCATATTTGGTCCTGAACTTTTAGGTATTTGCAATTACATCCCTGTGCGTAGTTATTTAAATATGTTTGTGGGTTAATTACATGTATGTCCTGCCGGCTTTTGATATTTACAAATATGCCCTTGTGAATGACAGAACATGTGCCTCGCGTGTGTCTTTTTGTGGAAATTGCACCTGAGCCCCTGGATGTTTCTATAATTGCATTTATACCCCTGCCAGGCTTAGGATTTTTGTGTGCTTAGGGTATTTATTTCACGCCTCATTTTATTTCCAAAAATTCTCAAAAAATAGGTTTAAGCTCCTGTTTGCTTCTACTTTCACGCCACATTTTTAGTTTTTGATTTTATTGCTTTTTTATATTTATTAAAAATCAAAAACATGTTGTTTCAGCACTGTTTAGCGTAGAAAATACCAAAAAATATTAAAAGGTCTTAAAAAATTCCAAAAATATTCTCTTTTGTGTGTTTTGACCTACTTTATTTTCAATCCAAAAACCACTAAAAATTTCAAAAGAAAAACCATAAAAATTTAAAAATAAATAAAAACTTCAAAAAAATTTATAAAAGCAAAGAAAACTCAGAAAAATATAAACTCAACTCCTGTTTGTTTCATATTTTATGGACTTTATTTGAAAATTAGTTTGAAAAATTTTTGTGACTGTTTGTTCTTTTTAATTTGCATTTTACTCCCAACCGGTACCAATTTCACTGTTTTATTTCATTTCAGCATTTAATAATACCAAAAACACTTTGAAAATTACCCAAAAATCACAAAAATAGTAAAAAATTATAAAAATACCAAAAGATTTTATTTTTGAATTTTTGGTTATTTTTGCATACTTTTCTTAATATTCTACCTTCTGTTTTATTACATTGAAAAAGAAAATAGAAAATTATAAAATATAAAATATAAAAATCAGAAAATTAAAAATCAAAATACAAAATTAAAAATTAAATAAAAAAATAAAAAAATTATTTAAAAATTAAAAACCCACAAAAAAATTAGATTGGCTAAGTGGCTTATTAGACATAGGTTTGGATTTTCATCTATACTCTGCACCTTGTTTCCTGTGTCCGACCCCTACTTGCTTGCCACTGTACATTTTTAGTAGGGTATAATAAATTTTAATCCTTGCTATTCATTCCTTGACTGATTGTGTGGGTTAATTATTGACGAACAAAGAGGCTTGAGTAGTCGCAACAGCGATAGTGAGTCTGATTTATCAGACCACTAATTAGCGGCTCTCGCTTTTTCGCTTTTCTGACCCCCGCGCAAAATGACCATCACGTGGGACTACACATGATCCGCACCCACAGGGACTAAAACGTAATTTCATAAAAGTTCGAGGTCCTGGTAGCAATTTTTACAAAAATAATACACTTTCAATTTTATTTTATAGACTAACTCGAAATATACAAACATACAGGGGGTCTAATGCAATTTCGCCACCTCACGTGGGACGACACGTGAGGTGACGTGGACTGGACCTAAGAGTAATATTAGAAAGGTACAAGGGGGTCCATACAAAATTTACCCAATAAAATCTACTTCAACTTTTATTTACAGGGCTAAACAATAAATACACAAGAGCGGGGGCTAAATGAGAAATTTACCCCTAAGTGCGCGCTGATGGACGTCGTCGATCACTTCACTTAGCCACGCGTCGCACATATGACGGTTGATACCGGTTCGCCGATGAAGGCTTTTTATTAGATCTGCCTAGCGGATCGGACAGTGGTGGATGGGCTTCATCTGACGGTTCTCGTTCAATCTGGGTCACGCCTCCTGATCTGACGGCGTTGGAGCTCCCTGGAAGAACAGGGAAGAAGCTCGCGCGAGGCGAGCTTCGATCTTGATGCTTGGGCTCGTGCAGGCTTCTCCCTCGCGTCTGAGATGGTCTGGACGTAGCTGGAGGCCTCCCGCGTCTGTTGATGGTCTTGCCATGGCTCCTGGAGGTCCAAGGTGCTTGGACGAGGTCGATGAAGGTCGGGACCTCCAGGAGCCTCTACCTGGTTCGAATCGAGACCTGAAGGGATCGCTGCTGCGTTTGACCTACATAGGAAGAACCGGGGGAACGAGGGCTATCTCCTCGACCCCGGGTTTTGAAGCTCTGGTGCATAATGAGATGAGGCGGAGGAGCTCCGATTCGCAAGGACTGGGGGTCCTTGGTTGAACAAAGATGATCGATAGATGGAGAATGTGATGGGGAACGAGATGAGAGGTGAATGGCGGTCGGAGATGGTCGATGTCACAGCGAAGAAGTCGCCGGAGCTGAGCTCCGGCAAACTTCGTGTTGGCGATTTTACGCTTCACCACTTAACTAAAGATTAAACTAAGAACAAAATTGAAATGCTAGAATCAAAAACTACCTAAAAAGCGATAAAGGACAACTCTTATACCTGGGGGCCACCAAGGAGCAGGACACACGTCGGAGCTCCGCCGCGTCAAAAACTGATCCCTCCTCCGGCCGATTCGCGTTGTTGAATGGCTCCTCCTGTCACGAGGAACCTCCCAGGAACTGATTCGAGACGTTTGAGTTGATCTAAACTGGCCAAATTTGAGGAGGAGGGCAAAGGCTCTTATTTATAGACTGACTGGCCGCCCTTCTTGGCCCGTGTATTCCGGCGATTGTAATGATCGTTTTCTCGATCCAACAAGCATGCGTGATAGATGGATGATCCCTTTACAGATCTCGTGAAGGCGGCGAGCGAGAACAAGGGACGAGACGCCCAGGAAAAATGGCGCAAGTCAGGGGTTCAGCGAGGTTCAGAGGCGCCAGGTCCCGATGGGACAGTTGACCAGAGGTCAACAAAGGCTGGCGCCCCATTGGTCCACCTCGGACGCTAGAGGACAAAATAGGGGACCTTATTCTAAAATGATTTATTTAACCTAATAAATGATTTTATTAGAATTTTTGTATAAAATAAAAATTGTGTATTAATTCATGTAGTATTTATTTATGATTTTTATTTAATTTTTTGGTGTATTTTATTACAGTTTTATTTTAAAAATGTGTTTATGCATGTATTTACATGTATTTTGTATATTTAATTTTTTATTTTGTTTATTTTATTTTATTATTTTATTTTCTTATTTTCTAAATTCATAATTTATTTTGTGAGTGTGAGGGTATTTTTATTTAATTTTTATGAGTTTATTTTCATATTTAAATAAATAGGTACATGTATATGTAGGTGTACTTATAGGTATTTTACTTGTATTTTATGGATACTTTATTTATTTAATGTATTTTCTTGGTTTTTATTTTGGATTTTTATTTTTAGTAAGTTATATGTAATATTTAAAATATTATAAAAAATATGAAGATTTAAAGAATGTTTCCCCTCTTTATTTAGATATATACTTAGCATAGGTATTATGCCTATTATCTTACATATGGTTATTTTATTTTATTAATCCTTTTTAGTTTTATTCTCATTTCAATATGTACATGTATTATATACATTATTTACAATATTCTAAAAATATAATTTGATAAAAAAAATGGACAATGAATAAATTGAATATTTTAATCAGGCATGCTGCACAATGTGGGCCAAAAACCTAATTTTCACAGATAGACTCCAAAAATTATGAAACCAATTTTATTAAATATTTCTTGGAGAGATATATACAATTAAAGGTGAGTTTGGGTGATTTGGAGTTTTTATTTGCAAGATATGGGTCTGTGAAGTTGAGATTTTGGCTTTTTATTCTATGTATAAAATGTACATTGAGTGTTATTTTTACACAAACTCAATTTTGTATTTTTATTCACATTATTATCTACAACTTTCATGTACAAAGTTTCTTCATTTGATGAATGCATAATTATGTACAAAATAGGTGTCAAAAATGAATACATAAATGGATAAATAAATGAGGTATTTATTGTACTCTTGGCCCTTATCTCCCCCTCTTTATTCCTTGTCGACCAATTCCATGCTGGCCTTGGTCTCGGGGTTCGGGTCATAAAATATTTGCAATATTTTATTCCTTTTTCTTTTCTTCTCTTTATTCTATAATGTTGGCATTAAAAACCTTATTTAATGTATAATAAATACAATGAGTAATGAATGCTACTGTGTACAAATTGATGTTATTTACATGCATTTGTTGTTGTTTTGAGGCCAAAATGATAGAATAAAGGTGATGAAATGGAGATTCATCAGCCACAGATGCACCCGAACTGTTGTAGATGAATATAAGGTTCTTCATTGGCATTTCCTCGGAAGGTGGGTAGAGCGCCAATAGTGGAGGCTTCAATTCAAAGTGAGCATGGATTAAAGGAATCTGGACCCATTTAGTTAATTGTCCGGCCCTAGGATTGTATGTCTCTTTGAGAGTCGACTTAGGCCACTCTACTCTAGGTTTGTCAGCAGGGACTCTATCGCCTTCACCTTCGGGATCCTCTTCAAATCCCCCCTGGTTTTCACCTCTTCTCCTCTAGTCATTGAGTATGTCTTGGAAAGCGACATGTGCTAAAACTTGGTTCCTAGGCTGTTGTTGGATTGCTTGAATAGAGGCATGGATCTGGGCATTAACTACATTCGGATCCGGCTGTGGACTCTGATCTATCTGAGGTGGTGGTTACAGTCCCTTCCCTTTTCCTCCAGGAGTCATCTCTCTCTGGTCCTGAGTCTGATTCTATCACAATTTTTGGCTCCAGATTGGGCTCTTGATCTGCAAATGAAATAATGCCTCAATCAGTCTGTGTGGAGGTACCATGTGTAACGAATGGGTATATGTTAAGGTCAACACAGAACTTCATTAAGGATGGACATGTATAAGGAGTGAAGTCAATAACCATCTAAAATGAGCAAAATTCGGGACAGGAGTGATTCCAGATTATTGGAAACGGTGGGGAGTCTAGAGAGCGGTTCACCAAGTCTGAACCTGGTTCTCAGGAATCAACCCGAATTATTGGAGGTGACGAGCATATGGAATTGATGTTGGTCTCAACAGGATCCTGACTAAGCCATCCATGTGTCACCATCTCGAAGATCAAGAGGAGATCGAGAATCGAAGAATGATACGAATGTCAAACAAGAAATAAAGGGAGTGTAAAATAGTAGAAGGCTCCAAATGAGCAAAAGGTCAAGTAATGAGTCCAGATAAAGTGCAAAAAAAGAAAACAATGTGCAGGACTGATTTTTGAACCTTAATCTAATTCAAACAAACACAAAATAAGGATAGGTTCACCCAATCAACACATGTAGAGCCGTAAAAGTTCAGTTATTTTTATATTTTCAATGTTATTATTATTTTCAAGTAATCTTATAAGAAATCCTTAAGTATGCTAACCCTATACGAGCGTGTGTACTGACATGCAAGTGCCTTATACTTCTTCCACCTATTTTTTACCCTGTGGTCTGTGCACTGAAAGGTCCTTGATCTCGTGCTTGGGTGGCTATTGAACAAAAGAAATAGAGAAAGGAAGCCAATAGGTGAAACCAATACTTCGGACCTTGCTCACAACGGAATCACCCATGATCGTGCAAGGACCTACTCAGATGCAAACCGTTGAGAAAGACACACCCATGAGGGTGTGGCCTAAGCTCAGTACTTCAGACTACGTCGGATGCTCCACACAAGGCGGGAGCACCATGCTCAAACAATCCATATTCGGTCACGTACGTTAGTGTTTAACCCAAAAATCGAGCAGTCGTATGTTCCACACAAAGTGGGAACACAGTCGTCAAGGTGACTGACGAGAAATCTGGATTAAGGGAATAAATAACCCACAATGATGATCAAGCAATGAAAATAAAATGTGGATTTAAAATTTATTATAACTCTACAACAAAGATGTGTATAGGTGCAAGTATGTGTAGAGGTTGAACACAAGGAGCAAACGAGATAGATTGCGTTATGAAACACAAAAGATGATTGCGAACTCTTTATCTATAGTACTTTTTGGGGGTTTTGTTTTTTTATTTTTGTTTTATATTTTTGTATATTGTTTTTATTTTTATATTTTTTTATATTTTTTATTTTTATATTTTTTCTTTTAAAATATATAATATAGCTATACATAGGATATATATATATAATGTTGGCTTATAGATATAATATAATTAAAAATGTTCAAAATTCAGAAAATAAAATATTTTTATGTTTTAAATAACTTTCTACTATTTTTGTGATTTTTTAGTGAATTTTGCTAATTTTTTTTATATTTTTAAAGTCAAAAATACCCTAAATAAGGGTTTAATTAAATACATGAAATTTAAAAAAAATTAAAAAAGAAAATTAGGTCCAAAAAATACTATAAATAAAATTATAAAATAGAAAATATATTTTTTGTTATTTTTATGGATTTTTTATATTTTTATATTGTATTTAGGATTTTTCTATTTTTAAGGGTTGTCTTTTATAATTTTTATGGATTTTCGGTATGGAGTTATAAAATAACTAAATAAATATGAAATACATTTTTTGGAATTTTTTCAAAATCATTTTTATTTTTTATGTATTCTAAATAGTATACAGGGATAAAATAGGTTTTTTTTAATTTTTATAAAATAATAAAAAGGGAACAAAAATGCAAAATAAAATATGATATGGAAGTACACTACAATAGGAACAGATACCTATTTTTTGGGATTTTTCGAGCGAAGATGATATTTTAAATAAATAGAAGCATTAAAGAGAAACTAAACTACTGCTAAGGCATTTTTGTAAATAAAATAAAGTGTGTGGCTGAGATTGAAATATTCAAAAAAAAGATATAACTTAATATTCAAAATTTTAACCAAAAATAAATAACTAAACCCGTAAGGGATTAGTTGCAAATAACACAAGTTTTATCGGTCGACGTGGACATGGACTAGAATTTAAATAATTAAAGTACGATGGTCTTTTTGCAAATATTACAAAATAAATAAAGCAGCACATGAATGATTATAGCCTAATATTTAAATACAAAAACGTGGGGTTAATATTGCAAAAACACCTTAACGCAAGGAGACGGACATCTCATCTGTTTTAACTAATCCACGTGTGGACTTCTCCATGCACGATACCCGTTTACGATCCAACGAGGGAGATTATATCACTTGGAGAGGATCGGACAATGTAGGCTCGAGGGAATCAGAGGGTATCGGCACGAGTGTAAGATCTCGGTCCGATCGGATGGTTGTGGGAGACCTAGGATGAACGCGTAACGAACTTGGGTTGGATGAGCTTCTATCGACCAAAGATTAAGGAAGACTACTCCTCTCCTGCTCCAGAAGACCTCAAAAGGAGCCTGTTATCCTCCCATACGGGGGAAGGTCGCAAAATGATGTGAGAAGGTCTTTATCGATTTGGTAGAGTACCTTCACATAGAGGTTGTTTCCTGCATCAATGAGCCTCAACGAGGCTCTCTTCCATTGCTATTCCCTGCAGGGGTTAGTCCAAACGAAAACACGAAGCTCCAGAGAGCTCCTAGAGGTAGAAAGGATGGGAGGTGAAATGGATGGAGGTGCGCCGGTGAGGTAACGAATGTAGGGCACCGGGATCTTGATCCTGACGGGAGCAAGGTGAGAAGAGGATGGAAGGTGATGGATAAGGCATTGAGAATTAAGGTGAGAGTGGTAGGTTGTCAGAAATAGGTGGGGATGTTCGTTGGATCTGTGCTCTGGCGAGCTATGGGCGGATTAGACTACGACTAAATCGAGCACAAAAATCAAAAAATAAAATGTAGGAAATTAATCTAGGGTCTAAGCTAAGATGAGAAATGCAAGAAAAATGGGTTCCTCACTAGCCGAGACCAGGAAGAAAGGGACATCAATGGTCGATGGCCGGAGATGGTGGAGTCGGCTCAAGACCTTTCTCAACTTCGTTCAAGGAAAGACCGTAGTTGTTTCATATTGGACGGTGTATTGAGTTTCTTTATGATATTCACCTTGGTCGGATCCACCTTCATGCCCCAGTTGGAGATGATGTGACCAAGGTCGTCCCCTGAGTCATCATAAAATGACTCTTCTCCCAAGAAAGTACAAGGCTAACCTTCGTGCACCTCTTATACACGTGGTCTAGGCTAGAAAGGCAAGAATCAAAATCATCGTTGTAGACCGAGAAATCATCCATGAAGACCTCCAAGCTATCTCCCACCATCTCCGCGAATATCGAAAGCAAGCACCTCTGGAATGTAGCTAGAGCATTACATAGTCCAGAGGACATCCATTTGAAATCATACGTTCCGAACAGACAGGAGAATATTGTCTTTTCTTGGTCTTTTTGAGCAATGGCCACATGATTATATCCCGAGTATCCAACGAGAAAGAAATAATGGCTCTTCCCGGCTAACCATTCAATGATCTGATTAATAAATGGTAGCAGGAAGTGATCCTTCTTGGTCTCCTGATTCAAACGTCTGTAGTCCACACAGATGCATCAAGAAGTTAGTATCAGGTAGTGATCTCCTCTCCGTCTTCATTGATCACTGTAGTGATACCCATCTTCTTGGGTACCACATGAAAAGGACTAACCCATTTCAAGCTGGAGATGGGATTGATAAAATCAGCGCTCCACCACTTGGATATTTCCTTCATAACCACCTCTCGAAGATTCGGGTTCAGCCTACGATGAAACTCACGAGATGGCTTGGCGTCATCCTCGAGAAAGATGTGGTGGGAGCACAGAACCAGACTAATCCAATGGAGATCAGCTACTGACCACCCGATCACCTTGTTGTTCATTTCAAGAATCACTATCAGACGGGATTCCTGATCTTCGATCAAATTGGAAGAGATGATGAACATAAACATTTTAGATTCGCCCGCAAGGAATCAATATTTCATGCTCTGAGACAATGATTTAATCTCAGTGGGAGAAGGAACATGAAGAGCATGTTTGATTAGGGCATGGGTGTAGTCTACTAGATCGATATACGTGAGCTCTACCTGCTCTGACAAAGAATGAACTGGAGATTGTTGGATATTCTGTTCTGATTTAGTCTCCATACTGGTTGTAGGCTCTGAAGAAGAAATTTAAAGCGAAAAGAAATCAGCGAAGCACTGCCAATCAACGTCTTCAGAATCTGAATGAACTGCGGTTGACTGACAGTTATGATAATTCGCTTCTGACTCGAAGGGATATATAATGTCTGAATGGCCAGAAAACATCTCAGAATCATCTCCATCAAGATTTTTGCTATTCGGCTTTAGGATTATGCTCTCCAAAATCCCATCCTCGGATATCTGAATCTCAACTTCGACTGAAGGTGTGATGAAAGATTGGATTCTAGGTTTGACCGAGACGACCTCATCATCGATTTGTACAAAGTCACAATCCTGATGAGTGTCGGGTTCGTAATCAGATGCTCGCTCTGATTCAGTTGATCTAGAAATCTGGTCTAAGATCGTCTCTATATGTATACTTTCACCCTGGATGCGAAAGTACACCTTCCTGGTACCATAGTCGGAAACGACCTTTGCTGTCGCCAGAAAAGGTCATCCTAGTAAATGATCGAGGTATCGGTCACACATTTAGGGACCGCCATATCCAACACGATGAAGTCTACGGCGAAATGCAAATCTTAATCGGTGACGCTAACATCTTCGATTAAACCTTTAGGCCTCTTGATTGATCTATCAGCAAACTGCAAGACCGTTCAGCTTGGTCGAAGAGGCCCGAACTCCAACTTGTCAAGCAAGAAAGAAGGAAGAAGATTTATTGAAGATCCGCTATCTAATAGAGTCTGATCAAAAGTCTGATCGAGGATCTTGTATCTGACATATGACGCTCTCGAATCTGATCGCTTGGCTGGGAGTCGGTTCTGAATAGCATGGTATGTTTCCTTGGTCGGCACATGGATCTTAGAACAGTGATTGCGTTGCATGTTCTTCTTGTGGACTGTAATTCGTTCTATTAGGCCTTTCTGAAGAAGAGGGATGCGTACCAAGGCTTGTTGACAAGATTTATGCATGGTTTAAAATAGTGATTTTATCAAGTCGTTGAGTTACCACGATAATCAAGGTCAAACAAATAAAGATACAACTACAAGCACAATGGAGACATATAAAATGCATACGGTAAGTAGAGGTCCGAATCCGCAGGGACTTGGCAAGTTCACAATGTAGTCAGTAATATTTTTCTTCTGGAACTTGATAGTTTTCTTTTCTTTTAAAAGCAAAGCAGGAACACAAGAATATACTTTAGAGATTGAAATAACTGGGGCCTGAAATGCTTGAATAAAGTTAACTACTTATGAAACTGATGGGAGTAAAATTGCAAACTAATAAGGATGTGAATGATATTTTTGCAATAAACAAATTCAGAAGAGGATAAATTACACTAAACTAAGAGAAGCTTTTGCAATTAACGAAATGATCTGGATGTAAGAACAAAAACAATAATAAAGTAAAGAGGTAATCCGCTTCTTTGCATGGATCCTGGAAACCCCAAAGAAAAAGGGATGAACACAGTGAGCGTTAATGGGCAAGGCACAAGGGATGATAGCGCATGAAGATGGTCGGAGACTCGCACACGGGTGAGGGAGGCACGCGGGGCTCGTGATGCGGAACATGAACTTGGAGTTGGAGGCGGGCGGAGGCTCGTATGCTGCAACACGGTCTAGATGCGCGGAGGCATACGGGATCACCTGAAGTGGGAAACTCACGGGCTTGGCATAGGAGGTGTGCGGACGGCGGAACTGAGGAGATGTGTGCCCAACGACCATGAGGTGGCTAAGATGCAATTGTGCAGAGGTTGGAGAAGATGGGTTCCGCCCCCGGTACTCCCTTCTGGCTCCCATTTTATAGGATTGACCCCGGACATCGAGTAGCCGAGGGGTCTCTGGACTTTTGAAGATTTGAAGATCCATCTTGGGACGATGTAGAATTTGATCTATGAGGCATCCATGGGTGGCGTGTTCACCATGGATCTGGAACAGCAATGGCTCTTCCCGAGATAGGAATGGAAGGGGCGTGGTTGCATCTGTACACAGGAAGAGGGGGAATATTAGGAAGGGACCCCACTTGCTTAATATAGTACACGTAGGATGAAATAGGAGGTGCATCCACAATACTCCGTGGTCTTAAGTTATAATTTACCAAATTGTGGTTGTATGGACTATTTCTTAATATTGGTATTTAGATTTTATGTTATATATGTATGTATGTATACGTATAGCTATAATGGCAATATATAAGTGAGTATGATTTAATCATGATTGTATTATAAATGATGTGTAATTTAGATAGTAAGAGACTATTGTATTTAATTCGTGTTATTTAACATATTAGGTATTAGTGAGATAATAGTGTATCACATTTTCAAGATGCAATGGTAAAAAAGTAGATTAATGTTCAAGAACTCATCACAGTACAAAGTTTATACAAAGATGGTAAAAAGTGAACTTTAGATATATTGCCTTAAGATATAGTAGCAGCTTGAAATTTTATACTTCTAATGATCAACTGATTGATTTAAGCATTATCTTATCCTGTATATATTTTTTGGATATACGGGGAGTAGTAGTTTTGATGTAAATCAAGTGTTTTTATCGGTTTTTATGCATGAAATAAATAATGCAGATCATACACAAATGAGTAATGAATGAAAGAATTTAATGATGGTATTATTGTAAATCAAGTGAATTAATTTCTATGAATCATGCATTTATCAAGGCTTCCGAAAGAGTGAGTTGGATCGTAAATTTATCGAGCATCTCTTTCGTCAGATCATTCAGTTGGATCTTTTTGGTATTTTCTTTTTTAGCGCCTTTTCCTAAGCAGAGTGCTTTGGGAAAAGGAATATGTACATCCTCCAGATTAGTCTGTACAATCGAAGGATCAGAAGAAGTAGAAGGAAATATTTTTGTAAAACTGGGACTTGCTTTTCTCGAATCATTAGAAAGAGAGAGATATTGATCAACTATCTTTTTATTTCTTTTTCGAATTCTTCTCTTTTGTACATTTTTTGTGATTTTCTCTCATCATCACTAGATACAAAGTAAGGTAAAGCAGCTACGTCGGCATTTGGCTCTGGATACTCTTCAGACTTGGTGGCTTCAGCACCACCATCTCTATCATTAAAGGATGTGGCTTCAGTACTGCCATTAATGTCTTCTACAGGCTTGCTAGTGTTATCGAGATTGTCCTCCTCGAGCCTAGTAGAGTCTCCACCTACTGGCATCCTACTGCTCCTAAAAGAAATGAAATCAGAATCATCACAATAAAGATAGTCATCGGAAAATACCTGTGATTGGAGGGTGGGTTCTGTCAAATCTACCCGCTCTGATTTTTGCTTCAGATTATTTGGGTTTGGCTCTATCTAGGCAGGCAAGGAGGACTTCCCTTTGACCATATCGGTGACATGTGTTTTAAACTCATCTGTTTCTCTCCTAAAATATTCATGTTGGTCGGTGATCAGGTTGACGAGATACTCTAAGGCTGGGTTGTCATGGAAAGGCCCATGAGACCCGGATGAGTTGCCTCGATGATACTGAGGCTACGGCTGAGCTTACTGCTGTGGAGGGTATTGTTGCTGATACTAATTTTTATAAGTGATATGCCTCCACTGAGGTTGTTGATACTGACGAGGACCAGAATGCTGCTGCTGCTCTCTGCTCTATCCCATCGGTGCCTGCGGTGGCTGCTGGGAAAAGGCACCTCATGTTGACCAATGGAAACCAGGGTGATCGCAACGGATCCCTGGTTGCTGCGGCTTGTTGTTCTAAATCCCATTGACCTTGTCAATGGCTCAGGCATCTCATAGTATGATGGGGGAATGGATGCCAAGGGCTAATCGCTCTGATACACCACCATCTGAGTGTTAGATAATGGTGCATGCTAGAGTTGCGGGTACACTGAGGGTTGATGAGTCGGCTCACAATGCATGTTGACAGAGGTAATTAGGATTTCCATGATTAGATTAGGCCCCTTAATCCTCATTATATAGAGAGGATTTAGGGTTAGGGTTTACAAAAGGGGGGAGCACATTTATGCCAAATATCATAACTACCCTTTTGTTCCAACACTCCCCTTCAAGCTGGAGCATATAAGTCATACATGCTCAGCTTGTTACAACATTTCTCAAACTGGATCCTTGCTAATGGCTTTGTAAATACATCTGCAGTCTGCTCTGCAGATGTAACACCCTGTGTGCGTAATTGTCCCTTTTGTATGAGATCTCTTGTGTAATGACAATCAATCTCCACCTGTTTTGTATGTTCATGAAACATGGGATTGTTTGCAATGTTTACTGCTGCTTGGTTATCACACCTTAGTTCCATAATATCCTTGGTCCTGACATGAAGGTCAGTTAGCACGGACTTGACCCACACTAGTTCAGCTGCTGCTTGTGCCATGGCTCTATATTCGCTCTCAGCACTGGATCGTGACACCACTGCTTGCTTCTTGCTTTTCCATGTGACTAGGTTTCCTCCCAGATATGTGCAAAACCCTGTTGTGGATTTTCTGTCTTGCAAGCATCCTCCATAATCTGCATCAGAGTAGGCCACAAGATTGAGGTTGCCGTCTTTACGAAATAGTAGCCCTTTTCCAGGAGACTGCTTGATGTATCGAAGAACCATCATGCATGCCTCAAAGTGATTGATATTGGGAGAGTCCATAAATTGGCTAAGTTTTCCAACTGCCATAGCGATATCAGGACGAGTAATAGTGAGATAGAGCAATTTACCCACTAGGCGTCTGTATCTGCCAGCATCCTCTGGTGCTGCTTCATCGAAGATCCGCCCTTTAGGATCCATAGGGATGTGTGCTGGCTTACAACCAAGCATCCCTGTTTCCGTCAATAGATCAGTGGCATATTTTTGTTGAGACATTACCAACCCATGCCTTGATCGAGCTATTTCAATCCCCAAGAAATATCGTAATTGTCCCAAATCTTTAATCACGAACTGTTCTGCAAGATGCATTTTTACTCTGGCAATTTCTTCATATTCATCTCCTGTAAGAATGATGTCATCAACATATACTAGCATTGCTACTGTGCCCTTCATACTCCTTTTCGTGAACAAGGAATGGTCAGAAGACGATCGCTTGAACCCAATCACATGTAATGCTTCTGACAATTTGTGAAACCAAGCTCGAAGACTTTGTTTCAATCCGTAAATTGCCTTGCGGAGAAGACATACCTTCTGACACTACCCTTGTCGCTCGAATCCAGGTGGTTGTTGCATATAAACCACCTCATGAAGATCACCATATAGGAAGGCATTTTTGACATCCAGTTGATGTAACGACCAATCTAGATGAACTGCGACAGCAATAAGGATACGTACCGTCGACAGACGAGCAACTGGTGAGAAGGTGTCGAAGAAATCAATGCCATAGGTTTGGGTAAACCCTTTGGCTACCAATCGGGCCTTGTAGCGGGCAATGGAACCATCTGGGTTGTACTTGATGGTGAAGACCCACTTGGAGCCAACGACATGACTATTTGCAGGTGAATCCACTATTTGCCAGGTATTTCTGGACTCCAAAGCTGTCATCTCTTCTTGCATTGCCTGAAGCCAGCGGGGATCTTGCAGCGCATCAATGTGATTCTTCGGAATAACAGTGTCTAAGACAGCTTGCGCAAACTTCTTATAGGTCGGAGTAAGGTTGGAGAGAGATACTGCAGCATTGATCGAGTGTTTAGTCCGATAGACTGACGGACATTGACGAGCTTGACGACGTTGAGCGATCGGGAGCTCGTTTTGGTTCTCTGCAACAACATTAGTTTCCAAATCTTGAGTTGGGGAGCATACCTGAGGAGGTGGCACCGGCTCAGAAGGAGACGTTGGAGTTGGGATAGGTACTGGAACAGATAGGCTTTCAACGGAGGAACTTGAGGAGCGAAAATTTGTGGAAGTTGAGAAAAAGGGTATTGACTCAAAAAAGGTGACATCTGCGCTTACAAAGTGTTTACGTGATCGGGGGTCGAAACATCGGTATCGTTTCTGACTTGTAGCATACCCTAGAAAAATACATTTGACAGCACGTGCGGAAAGCTTGTCCCTGCCCGGTGCATGGAGATGAACAAATGCAGTGCACCCAAAAATCCGTGGTTGGATAGGAAAGATGGGTTTTCCAAGAAAAAGGATCTTCATTGGTATTTGTTCTTTTAGAGTTGTAGAAGGCAATCTATTGATAAGAAATGTCGCTGTTAAGACGGCATCTCCCTAATAGAGTGATGGGACATTATAAGCAAGAAGTAATGTTCGTGCGGTGTCTAGGATATGACGGTGTTGACGTTCAGCCACACCGTTTTGTTGAGAAGTGTAGGGACAGGTGGTCTGGTGCGAAATGCCTTGGTTAAGAAGCAGACTTTGCAATTCAAGAGAGAGAAATTCTTGTCCATTATCGGAGCGAAAGGTTTTAACAGTTCGTCCGAATTGCGTTTTTATATTTGCAATGTATCGAATAATGAAGTTAGTAGCATCCGACTTGTTTTTCTATAGAAACACCCATGCGACTCGAGATGAATCATCGATGTGGACAAGATAGTAACGATGACCCAGTCAATCAGGATACCGACTGGGTCCCGAAATATCCATGTGACTAGATCAAAAAATTCAGTAGAATGTTTGTTACCAGAAGAGGGAAATGTAGCTCGGTGATGTTTCCCAACTTGACATGCCTCGCAGGTGATAGTACTTATGGATGATATTTGGGGGATAAGCTGACATAGTTTGTGTAATGACGGATGACCTAAGTGCCGATGCCAAAGAGTAGACTGGTTCATAGAGGTGGTGGAATAGGAGACCATGGGTGACGAGTTTTCAAGGTGGTAGATGCCTCCTTCTTCACGGCCCGTACCAATCATCCTCCCAGTCAGTATGTCCTGAAAAATACAAGTAGAAGCATCAAAGATTGCACGGCAGCGAAGTTC
This sequence comes from Ottelia alismoides, assembly GCA_037367405.1. Lineage (NCBI taxonomy): Eukaryota > Viridiplantae > Streptophyta > Magnoliopsida > Alismatales > Hydrocharitaceae > Ottelia > Ottelia alismoides. The sequence goes on from JAZKJV010003880.1 coordinate 1,104,650, forward strand.
TTTACATAGCTGGCTGACCGAGAGTAAACTAAGTGGGAAGTCTGGGACTAATAGAGCATTATGCAGCTGAATTGTAGGGGTAAGGGGCACATCCCCAACTCCTGTAACTGGTGATGATCGTCCATCAGCAACTTGAACAGTCTTTCCCTTTGGTGCTGTTCTGAGCTTTCGGAAGAGTCGAGGGTTTCCACATAAGTGGGTGGAGGCCCCCGTATCAATAAGCCATTGTGAGTGATTATGATGGCTGGATGAAGCAAAAACAGTACCTGTCTGGGCGATGGCGGCAATATCTCCTGAAGTGGTCGCCTCATTAGGATTCATTTGTGAAAGGCGCTGCATAAGGTCTTCAAAATCCTTTCGTGGGATTTCGATTGAGCCTCCTTCAATGTCTGTAGTCGCAACCCGAGCCGATGGTCCAGGATGCCCATGTTTGCTGTAGCACACAGCTTCGGTATGTCCTAGTTTGTGACAGAAGCTGCACTGTATGGGTGATCTCCCTCTCCCTTGCAGGTGACGACCGCGTCCTCTGCCTCTGTAGTTGCCTCTGAAATTCCGTCCGGATGCCGCAAGAGCTGTTGTTTGACAAATAGTGTCTGGAAGAGGGGCCGAAGCAGTCGGTAGTCGACATAGGGTGTTGTAAGCTTCCTCCATGGTTGGCAGAGTAGGGGAGGTGATCATCTGATCCCGAGGAGCCGTAAAGGTCTGATCTAATCCGCCAAGGAAGATCATGGTAGCCATATTTTGCCGATGTAGCCGTTGTGTGGAGCATGTGCAGAGAGGAGCACATACGTTGTAGCTGGCAACCAGGGATTTAATTGCAGAGAAATACTCTGATAGAGGGAGACCATTCTGACGCATATGCATCAAATCATGAAGATTGATATATTTTGGTAGAATTTTTATCTTGGCCATATGTGGCTAGCAATGATACCCACATATCGTGTGCACATTCACAATAGACTAACTCCTGAGCAATCCTGTCGATGACACTAACCATAATCCATGAACTTACCATGGTGTTGTCTTTAGCCCAAGACACGTATTTTCCAACCTTGTTGGTTGGTTCTTCTTCAAGGAGGATATGTTCTTTATCATATCCTCGAACAATCATCAAGAATAACCGGGACCACATTGAATAGTTCGTGGTATCGAATTTTGGTATGGATCCAAAGGATGGCATTTTTGAATGCCCACCGCCATCCATATCTGATGTAGGTACCTCGGATGCCATGGGAGCGTCTGTCGTAGCTTTTGAGCAAGACCGTAGTCTGCTGCCACCTAGGTCGTATTTTGTTGATTATGCGGCTTGCTCTCGCTCTCTCTCTCTGTCTCTCCCTTTATATATATATATATATATATATTTGCATCAATACATATGACAGATTACAAAACGAAAAAACATGCGGACGGAAGAAACGTTGGATGAAGCTTGCGTTTTGAATCATCCCTTCAAGAAGCCTCGTCGATCTATGCAGTGGTCGGCGGGCTTGCGGTTGGTACTGCCACCACGGGCAAAATCGTTGATGCCGACCTTGTCCTGGCCGCTGAGGGCGAGCAGTCTTGTCGCAGATGTGGGGCCCCGTCTTGGCGAGTGGGCCTGCGGCTAAATTGCAGAATCAGCAATGGGCTGCCCCATCACCACATCTTGGGATGTTTATAGCTTTGGAATTCTCTTGCTCGAGATGTTTACAGGAAAGGTTCCTACAGAGATGGAAAACGGTTTGACACTTCACAGCTTCGTGGAGAAGAGACGAGGCACGATGCACAGGAGGGAGGGTGATGAACCTCAGTTTCATCATCTTTATTTCCTATAATTAACCCCCTTGCTTAAAGTTTTGTCAATAAAACCCAGTTAAAGTGTTGTAAGTAACAGAGTCCTAAATAAATTAAAAATCACAAAAAAATGACAAAATAAAAATTTGTGGTATTTTTAGACTTAAAAATACCCTCAAAAATATTTCGGGTCTTCATTTGATCTCTTCTCCAGTTTTGGTCAACATGAAACTTGTAGATCTCGTCAAGATCTACAACTTTCATGTTTTGAGCTTTCTCAAATTCGGCCAATATGGCCCTCAAAAATCGGAAAAACCTTTTGAATAATCTGATTGGGCCACGTGGCCCATTCTGGGGGCACCACGTGGCCCGCTTCCTTTGTCTTTTTCCGCCACCACCCCTGGCCGTTGGATCTCGCTTCAGATCCAATGGCCCCGTTGTGTCCACGCGCGCCTATTGCCTCAGCCATTGATCTTCTCCGCCCCTTGATCATCACCGTTCGTCAGCGTCGAGCGCAGAGCGCGCCACGCGGCGATTTATGCGCCCTTCGATCGTGCTCTAAATCTTTCATCTGAACCATTGCTCCCTTTGACGCTCTTCGGCCCTTCGATCACGCCATCTTTTTATCACCACCACCAGTTCGCGCCGCTGTACTATCACGACACGTGGCCACACCATCTGCCTTCGTTCGCATCGCCCAGATCCTATCTACACCGTCCTTTCGCGACCAAATACCCGCCGTTGGATCACCAGATCCAACGGTTGACGATCTTCGTCTACCTCCCGAAGACACTCTCTCCCACGTCTTCCATCTCACGCAGACCTCGCCCCCTTCCCATTTTTTCGCCCTCACCAGCCATCACCCCCACGTGCCAAGTACCTCTCAGTCTTCCCCACTCGTCCCTCTACCTAGCGCACGCCTCCATTTACCACTGTCGTTCCCCTAGTCGTCCCAGTTCTCCCTCGAAACCCACGTTCTGACCACGTTCACCGCCGGCTTCCCCTTTAAAGACCTCGCCCCTCCTCCATTAGCCAGCGTCCACCTTTACGACGGGGCACGGCCCAGCCCTCCTCCTCCTCCCTGTGATAGGGGGAGGAGAGAGGATCGAGCGACGATGATCGGATCCCCCGGTGTCGACCCGCCGCCGACCACGACGGCTTTGCGGTGCATTGAGCCCGCCCAGCTGCTCCGAGAGGTCGCCGGAGTCCAGCGATGACCCGAGCTCCTCTCGGAGCTCAAGCCCAGGCCACTGCATTCATCTCCGATCGGGTAAAGTTCTCGAACTCTCCTCTTTGCTTTTTTGCTTAATTTATTAGCCTCTTTCACGCACTTCCCATGCTCCATTATCACCTCTGGAGCTTCGCAGTACCTTCCCCTTTCACGCGTTATCCACTACCACCTTCTTCTTCCGTCGCAGCCCCAGAGAATCCTCGACCCACCTCCTCTGCCACCCACGGTGGAGGAGCTCCGAGCTCCCCAGTTCTTCACCCCGACGAGCTCCCATTTCGCTCACTCACGCAACCACTTCCTGTGCTTCGGCTATAGGACTAACTTTGCAGGTCAATCTCTCAATGATCGGAGCGTTGCCGGAGCACTTTGGCTGAGCTACGCTGCCACTACCAGAGCAAGAAGACACCGCCTTGAGCACCGTCGTAGCTCGACCATCGCCTGAGCTTCATCAACAACCTTCCAGCAGCTTCGGGCGATCTCCACCGGCGCCAAAGAAGAGTGGCGGAGCACGGGCTCCTTCGCCGGAGTCCTGTTCTCGCTGCCAGTCGCGGAAGAGGATGAAGCACAGCTGCCGTTGGATGGTCCTCTTTCAGCGACCATCCAACGGCCATGACGAGGCCACGCCATCACCGTCAACAACCGTTGGATCTTCATCATCCAACGGCTCAGACGAGACCACACCATCGGCATCAGCTTCCGTTGGATCTTCTAGATCCAACGGCCTACATTCCGCCACACGTCGACACCTGAGCTTCCCCGAGCCTAACGTGCGAGCCTGAAGGTTCGTATGCTCCGAGCCTCTATCGAAGCTGCAGCGAGCCAAGCCTAAGTCCGAACCAAGCCGAAGCAGCCGAGCCTCTGTCGAGCCTCCTTCCGAGATTAGATAGCACGTGCATCGCACGTGCTACTCTGGGTAAATTGCAGAGCAGCCCACGAACTTCTCAATATTTGCAAAAAAGTCCCCGCGCGTTTGGTAAATTTACAGGGAAGGACCCGCGCCTTATTTTTATTACAATTTTAGTCCTTCTCAGGGACCTTTTTGTAGTTATCTTTTTATGTTTTCTTTCATTTATGCCCTTATCTTTGAACTTGCATATCTTAAGCTACATATATTCAATCGAGTTGATTTCAGTTTCATTTTGAAGCTCTTCTCGTCCTCTTTATTATGGCGTGCTTTAAGTTCAGATTTGACACTATGAACTGTGGTGTATTATTTTAGTATCTAAGTGTCCTGAGTTATTTGTTTGCCCGGCCTAATTGCTTAATGAGTGAAGAGTGCTTCTTTATTTCAACTCAATTTGACTCGTTTTATTTTTATGGCTCGAGTGGCTATCATTTTGGGCATATCGTTCGCTTTGCATGTTCATTTATTTGCATAAAAAATGAATAAAAAAAAGCATGTTTACTTTAATGCATTGTCTTGTTGTGTCTCTGCATGAATTTGACCTATATGCTTTAATTCAACGCTTAGTTAAATAAATAGAAATCCGATCAATACGAGAGAGGCTCGTGTCCCTGAGTTCGACCTTGGTTTCTTGCCAAGTAAAATAAAAATTAACGACCATCGCATTCTTATCTGACATATATCAATGAGTTGGTCTCTTTGATGACCAAAATCGGCCCGATTGCTACGACATGTTGAAGTGCTAATCTAGCACTCTTAAAGGGCCGATTTTGCGGTTCATCAAATGGCGTCGTTGCCGGGGACATGGCTCATTTCTTATATTTTTTGGATTTTTGTGCGTTTAATTTAGTGTTTCTTTTTATAGGTCAAATGATCATATATTTTGCATATAAAATTTTTTCTTCATTATTTGATATCTAACTATTGTTTTTGTGGCAGAGCCCTTGATGGATCAAGGAGGCGAGGAGCAGGATACTCCCCGCTGCGAGGAGCCGCAGAAGCATGCTTGGAGTCGATAAGAAAGAAAAGAAAAAAAATGTGTGTCGCATTTTATTTTTGCTTGTAATAAACTCGTCTTTTACAGCGGTCTTCGATCGAAGACTCGCGTGTGTAATCGAACGAATGTGGTTGTGTGGGGATCGTCCCCACTTGAGTCTCGACCTAGGATAGGCACGCGGCTCTCCGAGCTCATTCTATTTTTTATATTTTTACGTGCTTAATCGTAGGTAGGACACACTAAATTCTATACGCACATAATCTCGCATCACTTAGCTAAAATTAATGAAAATCAATTACCGCTAATAGATGCATGATTAGGTGCGGCTTTTTCGACTTGCATACATGTTGGATTTGGTTTTCAAAACGGCCTCAGTTTTTCACGTGTTTTTGTCAAATCACTGCATGATTTCTCATTTAGCCTAGATCGCGTTTCTTTTCATCGAATACATGTTTTTCTCGGCTTTCATTTCCTAGCTCGATCACCTAGGATTAATGGAAAATGGAATGAATGGTAGACGATGATTTTCTGATTTATGTGCTAGCCTTAATTCAGTGATAATTCAAAATAAAATTGGGACTGTTAATTGCAAGTCAAACAAAAATGGAGTAAAATTTGGTTTTGGGAGAGCAACACCCGCGCATACGTCTTGATTTTCATTTCACATTTTTCGCGTAAATATCTAAGGCTTTATCACCAATAAAACTGACAAGATAATAAACCAACTTCGGTTGGTTTCATGTGTGAGTTGGTGAAACTAAGGGTTTTTGCTTGCTTGAAATGAGCTATGTTTGCTACACAACCCTAAAACCTTAGTCACTCCATTTCATCTCCAAAGATTCAACCGCTCACTTGTAAATACCATTCCTCTTCTTCGTTCACCTTGGGTCCCTTCCAACATCAATTCCCATCTTTATACTTAGGCTAATCTCAGCCTAAGTATAGGGGGGACCCAAGCCCCCGTGATTTTTCTCTACTCTTCTTTTCTTGCCTTTCTACTTAGGTTATTTCTAACCTAAGTATAGGGTGAGCCCCTCTTAGCTCCCGTATATTCCTATATACTTAAATGGACCTATGTACTTGTAACATCTAGTGCTATGAGGACATAGCAAAGTTTAAGTATAGGGTGGTATACCGTATATACCGTATATTTACTTTAGCTATAATCTGAAAAATTTGAAAAATTTAAAACTTTTTGGCTAAGGTAAAAATTGTTGGACTAAGAGAACTCAAATGATTTCGCGGCTTTTCGATATTATGTTACGCTATTTTTATAAAAATATTTTCGAAAATGATTTTTGAAAATGTTTTGAAAACTTTTTATTTTGTGTGACATGGTTTTGAAAAATCGCCTTCTCTTTTCAAGTAAAGTTGAGTTTAACTCGTGTTTTAACGTTCATTAAAATCAATAAAAAAATGAGAAAAACCGCAAAACCCTTTAGGAGCCGTTGGAGACTACTAAGCCCAATTACGTAAGCCGCATTCAGTGAGGGTTCACCCTTAGCAGATTGGATGGTTTAGAGGACATCGCGCAAGGCCCCGTCCTCAAGCAACGGGCTTCGGCCTGTACTTACATCCATACTGGCTGAATTGCAGATGCTCAATTGAGTTTTGAAGTTCTAATATCTCTTAAAGTTTTAAAAAAAATGAATAAAAAATGTGTCTTGTTTTTGAATGAAGAAGTTGGATTAGTCCTCTACACTTACACTTTCACCCAGGATCTGAATTGGTCAAGGAGACTTAGCTTTTTGAGGTCTTTGAGATTTTAGGATTAACCAGCCTTAGTCATCAGGGTCATTGACTTAATCATCCACATTCCTCTAGGTTTCTAGATTTGCATGCTATATTCCATGCTTAGTCTCAGACATAAAGAATATGATCAGCACAACACATGCACGACTGCGGTTTTGATTGAGATGAGTTGACTCTTCACCTGAGGGATTGGGATGAGGGATTCGAGTATGGATTTGATCTAATGATGCTCGAGGATGGGATAAAATTTTTTGAAAGCTTCAGGAAACCTGAGTGTCAGCAATATTAGCTAGTATGAGAACTTGGTTCTTATACTAATCTCTTGACATTGACCTAAGTTCCAGGGTGTGAAATAAATAAAAAATGTTGATCAGTGTGCGCCAACTTTTGGTAAAAGCAGTGGAGCTAGCCACAAATTATACAAGTCAAAGAAATTTCAAAGAAAAGCTCTCATTCCACAAAGTTACGTATCAAAGAGCTTCCACCAAAGGCGAGCGCTCCCAAACTTTTCAAAGTGTCCACTTGGACCACCACTATTAGGACCAGGAGTCGGGCTTGCACCAAAAAAGGGCTCTGCATCGTAAATGCTACAAGTCTGGGTGTCGAAGGTACGATAGGTACTCAAAAGAGACACACCCCGGTGTACTCCCAGGAAAACAAGTGCTGAAGGCTCCAACTTCTCTTGACGGACGCACTGATCAACACCAAAAAAATGTGTTGCGTACAAAGGCACTAGAGAGAATCCTTGTTCCAATGAGAGGGAGAGAAGAATTGACACAATCCCATGCCCTCCATTTCTGGCCTGCCATCTACATTTTCTAAGTCTGACAACTAAAGAGACGGTGGACTGAATGCAAGATTTGATTTATTCCCTAGTGCTGAGGATTGGGTCCTTAGGAGATTTTCTCGGACCAAGATTTTGGGTGACGAATTGACTCTACTCTCGAAATTGCAGTCAACACTAAACTTCATATCCTTTAGCTTATATGTACATCAGAGAGAGTCTAGAGAAGTAGAGGAATTTGAAGCCTCTTGATTAAGGCTGGGTTGAACTCTAGAATTTTGGATCTCTAAAGTCGAGTCGAATTGATCAGATTGGATCCTGGATTCACATGCACAAGGGGGTTAATCCAACTTAGTCATTCTTTTTGATGCTCGAGGACGAGCATATTAAGTATAGGGGGGTGATGAACCTCAGTTTCATCATCTTTATTTCCTATAATTAACCCCCTTGCTTAAAGTTTTGTCAATAAAACCCAGTTAAAGTGTTGTAAGTAACAGAGTCCTAAATAAATTAAAAATCACAAAAAATGACAAAATAAAAATTTGTGATATTTTTAGACTTAAAAATACCCTCAAAAATATTTCGGGTCTTCATTTGATCTCTTCTCCAGTTTTGGTCAACATGAAACTTGTAGATTTCGTCAAGATCTACAACTTTCATGTTTTGAGCTTTCTCAAATTCGGCCAATATGGCCCTCAAAAATCAGAAAAACCTTCTGAATAATCTGATTGGGCCACGTGGCCCATTCTGGGGGTGCCACGTGGCCCGCTTCCTTTGTCTTTTTCCGCCACCACCCCTGGCCGTTGGATCTCGCTTCAGATCCAACGGCCCCGCTGTGTCCACGCGCGCCTATTGCCTTAGCCATTGATCTTCTCCGCCCCTTGATCATCACTGTTCGTCAGCGCCGAGCGCAGAGCGTGCCACGTGGCGAATTATGCGCCCTTCGATCGTGCTCTAAATCTCTCATCTGAACCATTGCTCCCTTTGACGCTCTTCGGCCCTTCGATCACGCCATCTTTTGATCACCACGACCTGCTCGCGCCGCTCTACTATCACGACACGTGGCCACACCATCTGCCTTCGTTCGCATCGCCCAGATCCTATCTACACCGTCCTTTCGCGCCCAAATACCCGCCGTTGGATCACCAGATCCAACAGTTGACCATCTTCGTCTACCTCCCGAAGACTCTCTCTCCCACGTCTTCCATATCACGCAGACCTCGCCCCCTTCCCATTTTTTCGCCCTCACCAGCCATCATCCCCACGTGCCAAGTACCTCTCTGTCTTCCCCACTCGTCCCTCTACCTCGCGCACGCCTCCATTTACCACTGTCGTTCCCCTAGTCGTCCCAGTTCTCCCTCGAAACCCACGTTCTCACCACGTTCACCGCCGGCTTCCCCTTTAAAGACCTCGCCCCCCCTCCATTAGCCGGCGTCCACCTTTACGATGGGGCATGGCCCACCCCTCCTCCTCCTCCCTGTGACAGGGGGAGGAGAGAGGATCGAGCGACGACGACCGGAGCCCCCGGTGTCGACCCGCCGCTGACCACGACGGTGTTGCGGTGCATTGAGCCCACCCAGCTGCTCCGAGAGGTCGCCGGAGTCCAGCGATGACCTGAGCTCCTCTCGGAGCTCAAGCCCAGGCCACTGCATTCATCTCCGATCAGGTAAAGTTCTCGAACTCTCCTCTTTGCTTTTTTGCTTAATTTATTAGCCTCTTTCACGCACTTCCCCTGCTCCATTATCACCTCTGGAGCTTCGCAGTACCTTCCCCTTTCACGCGTTATCCACTACCACCTTCTTCTTTCGTCGCAGCCCCAGAGCATCTTCGACCCACCTCCTCCGCCACCCACGGTGGAGGAGCTCCGAGCTCCCCAGTTCTTCACCCCGACGAGCTCCCATTTCGCTCACTCACGCAACCACTTCCTGTGCTTCGGCTATAGGACTAACTTTGCAGGTCAATCTCTCAATGATCGGAGCGTTCCCGGAGCACTTTGGCCGAGCTTCGCTGCCACTACCAGAGCAAGAAGACACCGCCTTGAGCACCGTCGTGGCTCGACCATCGCCTGAGCTTCATCGACAACCTTCCAGCAGCTTCGGGCAATCTCCACCGGCGCCAAAGAAGAGTGGCGGAGCACGGGCTCCTTCGTCGGAGTCCTGTTCGCGCCGCCAGTCGCGGAAGAGGACGAAGCACAGCTGCCGTTGGATGGTCCTCTTTCAGCGACCATCCAACGGCCATGACGAGGCCACGCCATCACCATCAACAACCGTTGGATCTTCATCATCCAACGGCTCAGACGAGACCACACCATCGGCATCAGCTTCCGTTGGATCTTCTAGATCCAACGGCCTACATTCCGTCGCGCGTCGGCACCTGAGCTTCCCCGAGCCTAACGTGCGAGCCTGAAGGTTCGTATGCTCCGAGCCTTTGTCGAAGCTGCAGCGAGCCAAGCCTAAGTTCGAACCAAGCCGAAGCAGCCGAGCCTCTGCCGAGCCTCCTTCCGAGCCTAGATAGCACGTGCATCGCACGTGCTACTCTGGGTAAATTGCAGAGCAGCCCACGAACTTCTCAATATTTGCAAAAAAGTCCCCGCACGTTTGGCAAATTTACAGGGAAGGACCCGCGCCTTATTTTTATTACAATTTTAGTCCTTCCCAGGGACCTTTTTGTATTTATCTTTTTATGTTTTCTTTCATTTATGCCCTTATCTTTGAACTTGCATATCTTGAGCTACATATATCCAATCGAGTTGATTTCAGTTTCATTTTGAAGCTCTTCTCGTCCTCTTTATTATGGCGTGTTTTAAGTTCAGATTTGACACTATGAACTGTGGTGTATTATTTTAGTATCTAAGTGTCCTGAGTTATTTGTTTGCCCGGCCTAATTGCTTAATGAGTGAAGAGTGCTTCTTTATTTCAACTCAGTTTGACTCGTTTTATTTTTATGGCTCGAGTGGCTATCATTTTGGGCATATCGTTCGCTTTGCATGTTCATTTATTTGCATAAAAAAATGAATAAAAAAATGCACGTTTACTTTAATGCATTGTCTTGTTGTGTCTCTGCATGAATTTGACCTATATGCTTTAATTCAACGCTTAGTTAAATAAATAGAAATCCGATCAATACGAGAGAGGCTCGTGTCCCTGAGTTCGACCTTGGTTTCTTGCCAAGTAAAATAAAAATTAACGACCATCGCATTCTTATCTGACCTATATCAATGAGATGGTCTCTTTGATGACCAAAATCGGCCCGACTGCTACGACATGTTGAAGTGCTAATCTAGCACTCTTAAAGGGCCGATTTTGCGGTTCATCAGAGGGAGCGACAGGAGCGACCTGAGGGAGGGCGCGACAGGCGCGATTCGCGACAGGCGGGAGGGCACCGTGCGCGCGCGGCGCGAAGGGCACGGGGGAGGGGGCGGCGGGCGGGGGGATGGCGATTGCGAGAGGGGCGCGTTGGGGGGGGGGAAGGTCGGTGGCGATTCTGGGGCGGTTTGGCGGGGGGGATGGCGATTGCGAGGGGGGACGCGTGGGGGGGATGGCGATTGCGAGGGGGGGCGCATGGGGGTGGGGGGGCGGAAGGTCGGTGGCGATTCTGGCGTGGGGGGGGGGGGGGAGGTCGATTGCGAGGGGCCCCGTCTGGGCGAGTGGCTTGACGAGGATGGCGATGGCGAGGAGGGTTGATGGCGGGCCTCGGCGAGGGGACGGTAGGGGAGAGGCGGCGCGATCGGGACGGGAGGGGATAGGCAGCGCGAGAGAGGATTAGGGAAGGGGGAGGCGGCGTGAGAGAGGATGGGGAAGGGAGAGGCGGCGCGAGGCAGGTCCCTAGGGAAAACCTAGGGCTCTGATACCATGTTGACAGAGGTAATTAGGATTTCCATGATTAGATTAGGCCCCTAATCCTCATTATATAGAGAGGATTTAGGGTTAGGGTTTACAAAAGGGGGAGCACATTTATGCCAAATACCGTAACTACCCTTTTCTTCCAACAATGCACATGGTATATGTGTTGTACTGGAGGCTTAGCAAGTATACCACGATCTTGGCTTCCTGAATCAGCCTGTGATCTTGAAGACCAGTTAGAGTCTGCTTGTATTTCTTGAAGGCACATAATATGTGTCTTCAGATCACTCAGGCATCTCTCAAGCTCGTCAATCTTATCGAGCTTGTCTAAGTTCTAGCACTTCTTCTCGATTATTTCCTTCTGATTTAGCTTCTGGCAAATGATCCCCATATCAGCTAATGGAGATTCGAGAGGAATCGAAATAGCAGAAGACGGATTCCCTTCTATTTGTGCTACTCAGGAATGTTGGTGATAAGTAGGTGGCTTTGTCTGATTATATACCTGAGTCTGGGACATCGTTGTATAGTTCTCTGTTATTTTCTCACAAATGGCCCAGACATGATCTTCGTGCATTGAAAAATAAGATTCATCACAAGCTGCGTTACTAATCCCTATAATTTTGGTGTCATCCCACTGAAGAAACTCTGTACTAGAGTTGGCTTTGAAAGTTCGTGATGGGGACACCGATCAATGAGCTCTCGAAAACGATACCATGCTTCATGGAACTGCTAATTCCTGATCATGGTAAAGTTATTAGTCATATCTCTAGCAGCATTCATTTGATCGAGAGGGTAATATTTGTTCAGATAAGCGGTTCTCAGCTCCTCCCACCTCGACACATATCTCCCTAAGTGTTTCAGCCAGTAGGCTGCTCGATCAACAAGGGAGAAAGGAAACACAATCAACTTGATCGTATCCTCATTCACATACGCATCATGCACCGTGCTGCAGATCAGGTCGAACTCCTGAATGTGCAGGTGCGGCTCCTCAATGAAACCCCGTGAAACTTGGGTAGCAGCTGGATTGTGTGAGGATGGAACTCAAAGTTCGCGTGAATGACATGGAGACAGATCCACCGGTGAGTCATAGTAGCTCCAGGGTTGTAGAACTACTGCATCGTGCGATTTGGTCCTAGTGGAGGTCTCTCTGCTACATCTGGTTGCTCTTGATCCTCAAATACTGGCTGATCAGCTCTTGGCTTCTCAGCATCATGATTATTGCGTTGGGCTCACAGCTGATTCAACTCGGCACTAACATGGTTCATTAGTCTACCTTGCTCCCTAATATAATTCTGCATTGTCTCAAGGGAAGCAAGTAGAACGTTGTTGATTGTATCCTAATCAATGACTACAGAGGTGCTCTACGGTCCTTTGCTAGCCATGTCTACTAGAAAGGAGAAAGAATCTAAATCAGGCTTTGCTAGATAATTATGTAACTGTTGATATTCTTCTGTAGTTGGAGGTAATGATGATAGAGAAGGGGAAGGAGAAGAAATCGACGATGGACTTCCATGGTTAGATTTACGCCTGGAAGTAGCATTTCGAGTGGATTTCGATTTGGGATGAGAGACATCCCGAACCGATCTAGATGAATGGGTAGGTTCGTGAGAGAGTGGATCGGTCAGAGTCGACCGGAGTGATCGCCTTCCCATCATCTTGTTAATTTTGTTGATCAAGATCTTACAAGATTGAACACACACCGCAATCAAACGCAAAGCAAACCCCTAGTTCACCAACACAACCTTGGTGATGACCGTAAGAGTTCGATCGTTTATCTTTTCAATTTTAGGGTTATTTGGCAAACAATATTCTCACAGATTAGCGAGATCAGATAGGTATCCAAAACTTCTACAGCATATTGTCCCGAGTTCTCACCAGAAATCAACTAGTCTCAGCCAGTATGGGAGTAAGTACAGATCGTTTCTGGCTGCCCATGTTACTTGAGGACGGAGCCTTACGTAGGTTCCTTTAAACCTCCCACTCTGCTATGTACACCCGGACCATTTCTGGCTACCCGAGAGTACCCACTGAAGATAAGGTGATTAACAACGTGAACTAAGTAGTATTTCGATAAAAGCCCACACTCTGGCTCTAACTTTTATATCGTCTCTCACTCACAAAGTCTAGAGATTGTACCTACGATGCAATTTCGGGGTTTTCTCTCCCCAACACAAGTGGAGTCCTTACATTTATTTTTAATTCTGATATAATTAGCAGTTCCTGTTTTAATTTTCAGTTATCACTTTTTTTGGATATTTTCAGAGAAATCGTCTAACGTTTTTGTATCTTTTTGGATTTGGCAGTAGATACAAGCACCTAGGTGTCGTAACCTAAGAAAGCATCTAATCTACGGTGCACAAAGAAGGGAAAAAATCGAGAAATCCTAACAAGACCTATCTCAAAAAGCCGCAGAAAACCGTCGAGAAAAATACGAGCGAAATATCTGTGTTGGGTGCCCTGCTCCACCAGGAGTACAACCCTTGTGAAATATACCCTGAGAAAGATACAAGTCGGGATGCCGTGAAGGGGCTTCTTCCTACGTGACAATATTTTTACAAGAAATTACAAAAAAATCGGCTTTGCGGTTCTGTCTTACGCTACTCAATCTGTGTTGCACAACTCAGAAACAAAAAGCTATGAAGTTAGATAAAATAAAATAGCGAAAAGAGAAACCCTAAACCTAGGTCTACGGCTACCCTAGTGCTGCCTCCTGGTAACGACGCCATCTGAAAAATCACCCGATCTAAATGCTAACTGATCCTGTAAAGAGAGGATAAATTTCGGTCGTTGTATCGACCATGTGAATTTTACAAGAAAAGATTAAGGTTTAGTTAATCTTCTTTAATTTTATTTATACTCCAAAACTTTGATGTATAGCATTAAGTACAGGAGTATCGAACTCAGGGAGGCGGATGGTTTGAAACAAGGGAAAATCTGTAGAAAAAGCTTAGAATTTTAGGTTTCCTATTTTTTTTTATTTTAGGGATTTTTATGAATTTTTATTCGATTTTTAATGAATTTTATATTGTTTTTATGATTTTAAAGTATTTTGTATTTTTTATTCTTTTAGAAAATGTTTTTAATTTTTATTTGATTTTTATTTTGTTATTTTCATGTTTTATTTATTTCCTGTTTTTATGGATTTTTAGGAAGATTTTAGAATTTTTATGGATTTTGGATAATTTTTTAATGTGAGAAAGTTACATTTTTAAGGAAAACTATGGAGTATTTTTTACTTTTAATATTGAAAACTGGATGAAAATATTTTTATTTTATTTTTATCGAAAGTAGATGAAATTATCTTTAAAAAGATTTGTTATGCGTTTTTAAGGGTTTTTATTTATTTAGATACGATTTTTTCATGTTTTGTAAATTTTATATTTTTTGTTGATTTAATATTTGATTTTTATTTTATTTTTATGTTTTTTTTGCAAAAAATATGGTAAAATGTATTTTATGTAATTTTTATTATATTTTTAAATGTGTTTTTTATATTTTGTTATGATTTTTGAAGTTATGATATTTTTATGTTTTTTTGAAAAATGATTTATTAATGAAGGAAAAAATTATATATATATATATTTATTTATTTATTTAAGACTAATGTTATATTGTATATAGAATAGTATACAATATTTATACGTTTTTTTTATTATTTTTTTATATTTTGTATTTTATTTGTTATGTATTATAATATGCTAGTATATTGTATTCTGTACACAGGGGTATCACTATGATAATAACGGAGATCTGGCGTGCGCACGTAATAATGCAGAACTAGGGGGCGCTCGGGCAAAAATCCCATAGATCATGTGTAATTCACGCATTGCTTCCAGAATACAGGGACATGAACGTGATTTGCAAAAGTCCAGAGGGTATCGGTGCAATTATTCCACCACGCACATGGTCTTCATGTGAGGTTCAATCTGCACGGACCTGATCATAATATCGTATAGTGCGGAGGGCATCATTGCAATTCACCATAGAAATCTCAACCGACGCGTGAAGCAGGAACAAGCCCTAAGTGGTGGGGCGATCGAGAAGCCCTGGAGTCGACACGTGGCAGGTGGTAGACCCTTAGATCATTTCTCGATATGTTGTGTTGGATGCAGATCCAATGGTTGTGGTAAGATGTAATCTTCACCGCTGATGCGTGGTGATAGGATGGGTTCTATAATCCATGGTCATCCCCAAATCAACTCTGCGGTGATGGAGTTTTTTGGCGCAAGCGGCGGTGACGGAATCGACCTCAAGCAATGAAGATGCTGCACAATTTTATCGTGATTTGATGTGGTGGTTGATTTGCTAAATATTCTTGATTTACAGGTGATTCCAACTGATATAGTTGCTTCGTGCCAATCCAGATGATGCGAGCTTCACGGGTTCAACTCCTGCAAGGAAAGGAAGGCTCGAGAATCGACTCTCAACCGTATATTAAGTACCAGAGGAGTAATTGGGTGGAGATCCTTGGAGATGGAGGCAATTAGGATGAGATGACGGTAAAATCATTGATGATAGGGTTGGATTCAAATCAACAATGATGAAAACAGTGGGAATGTGAGGAATCGAGGAGAGAAAAGAGGGATTGAGAAGAAGAATAGAAGAGGAGATGAGACACAGAGAACATGAAGACGAGGTTCAGGATCAGATTCCTAACCTGGAAGAGGATGAAAGCAATGATGGAGGTAATCGCCTGAGAACCTGAAGAAGAAGCTCTAGATGTGATTGCCTCGACTTGCAGCAAACGCACAGGGGTTGTGCACGGTAGAGTGGGGCTCGACACCAGCGGTGACCGCGTTGCTCCTCCTCTTTCTCACGCTCGATACTCGAAGTCGTTGTCACCTAACTCCAACCAGAGCTTTAAGGAGAAGAGAAGAAAATGGCGGGTCTAGAAATCAGAGCAGGTCAATGGACTTAAATAGGTGAGGGAGGATGTGGTCACCGGAGGCGGTGAGGGGATGTGAGGTAGTTGGAGGAACGGTCGGCCGTTCGAGGGGATGACGGTGGGAAGAGGAAGAATGCGGAGGAAGAAGAAGATATAGGGAGGAGATTAGGAAAGTAGGAGAGAGAGGGAAGAAGAGACAAGAGAGGAAAATGGATAAAAAATAAAACTAATATAATTAATTGATTAAAAAATTAAATTAATTATTTACATAATAATTATATAATTTAATAAATAATTAATAAGTAAATATGATTAATAAATTATTGATGTAATAAATTAAGTAATTAAGTATATTATTAAGTAATTAAGTATTAAATTAATTAATTAATCAAATTAATTAATTAAATTAATTAATTAACTATTTGAATAAATAAATAAAATGATTATTTACTTAAAGTTTAATAGTAAAATAAAAATAATAATATAAATTATGGTACATTGTACAATGTACCAATATGTACCCGAAAACAGCTTATTTCGCATTAATTCTGATTTTAGAAAAACTAGTGTCATTTTGTATATAATTTAATAATGTGATTTTTAGAACCGAGTTTGCTTAATTCGGAGTTCATACGGCCGAGTTATGAGGTCCGAAAAATTTAGGTAGTGGCTTCGAGGCTTCGAGTTTTATTAGTATTTTGACTTAATTAGATTTTTATATACATTTGAAAAGATTTTAGGAAAAGAAATGAAGTTAATCGGGTTTACGGTTAATTAATTAAAAATTCGGGAAAATTCTACATATAGTGCATATATACAACAGGTCCAAAACGCCAAAACTCAACTGTTTTATAAAATATTTTTTTGATATTATTAATAAATAGTACTAAGTATAAAACGGATTTTAAAAGTGAGTTTGATCCGTTTGGAGTTTTCTATAAATAGTTATGGACCTTGGAAGTCAGCTTTTACGGCTTTTCCAATTCATTGCATTTAATTATTTTTATAATGAAATTTTTTTCTGATATTTTTATAAAATAATATATATTTTCATGAACAACTTTTACAAAAGAACTGATTTGTTTTGGGGTCGTCTTGATGATAATTAAAATAGGTGACATATTTACATTGTCTAAAATGGATAAATAATATTTTTGGTTTTGATTTTCTTAATATTTTGTTAGTTTTTGATCCTTATCTCCCCCTACTTATTTATTTTGTCTCCCAAGTCAACATTGACTCGGTCTTGGGGTTTAGGATCAGAATGTCTATATTCTATATACATCCTTCTTTTCTTTTATTTTTCTTTTTATTTTTATTCTTTTATTTTGGATATAAATAAGTGTTAAATATATAATATTAATATTTGTGGTTAGAATGATAATTAGTTGGAATTAGTGGATATTTACATGTATTTTACCTAGGATTTTAGCCAAAATGATAGATTACAAGCGATGCATCACGGATTCATCACAAGACCAGTGAAGTCAAGTCATCCAGCTATAGGCTCGCATGATTTGACTTTGAAGCTCAATCTTGCTTATTGATTATACAAATATATACACTCCGGCAGGCATTTTATTTCCAATCAGGCATGTCCACTTTTTTGGAGTTTTTTTGAAATATTATATATAACAACATTTACATAAGAAGTTTTTCCTCTTGAGCCAGTAGACTATCCCTCTATTGAAGCATTATTGCAACCCATACTCTCCTTTATTTAGACATCACTACCACTGGATGGATTGTGGTGTACTTCCCTCCCTAGACGAGGACAAATGTTTCCACTTGTGTGCGTCTCATATCGGAAAATCCAATCCCCTCACAACTTCAACTGAGTTGAGCCATGTGAAAGGTGCAGGTGTCCAAGTTAGGTCATTATCAACAAGAGTCGTATGTATGCTTCGAAATACTCTACTTAGGTAGTCAAGAATCCATTGAACCAAGTGTCACAATTCTCAAAGAATTAAGTCAACTAAACCTGAAGTACCTAAATTCTATCTCCTATAAGGTTTCTGTAATTAGGTAGGTTTAAGGTCCCAAGCTCCAATCTTCAGAGTTTACTTAGAATTGTACAATTACCAAACTCAATCCGAAAAATGCGAATGCTATGCAAATTCTATGTACAATGCAAAAAATATTTTTGTGATTCAATTTTTCAAATTTTTGAACTTTTTGTGGACTTTTGACAAAGATGAAGCAAATGCATTTTTTGTATTTTTCAAAAATACTTTGCAAAATATTTTTGGTATTTTTAGTTTTGCAAATGTTTTTATGTTTTTTTGTAAACAAAGATTTTGGATAAAAAATAGGTGCTAATATTTACACGAGGATGCATCTCATATTTACAAGAGTTAGGTTTTAATAATATAAAAAGGATAAGTGATCATTTATATATATATACAGTTTAATGAATATTGGAGTGATGTATATATTCCTCAAATATATTCCTCAAACTTATTTGAAAATTATTTTACAAAAAATTTGAAAACTATAGTCCAAAGTATTTTTTACAAATAAATTTAAAAATATTTACACACATTTAAAGATCATTTTGTTAAGATTTTTCAAATAGTATATATAGATTTTTCAAAATATTTTTTCAACTATTTTTCAAAATCATTTGCAAATAATTTTTTCAAAAAATTTAGTTCACATAAAGAAAAGAAATTTTTACAAATAAAATAATTTTACAAAGGTTGATAATATTTAATAAAACATTTTCCAAATGGTTTTCAAAGGATTTTTCCAAATGATTTTCAAACTATTTTTCAAACATTTTGCAAAAAATATTTTTACCTGATTTATTAATCAGTAAATAAAAAGAATTTGAGGAATACTATGCATCTTTCTATTAAGTGATTTTAATGAATTTTTATAGTATATTTTATACATTATTTTAGCTATATTATTCATTATTAAAAAAATGAAAGTACAAGTTATGGCTAAAGTATATACAGAGTATATACAAACACCCTATAATTGGATTGAGCTATGTCCTCATAGATCAGAGAGAAAAAGAGAAGGCATAACTCTTACTGAGTATGGGAAAGCCTAAAGAATAAACGAATGAATGAGAAGTCAAATGCCCCCCTTTATTTAGGATCAAATAATCCTATGTATATTAGACTGTACACAAAGCAGGGATAATGGAGAGGATCAAAGAATAGAAGAAATCGGGGTGCACACCCCCCTATACTAGGACAAAGTACGTCCTAGGTATAGAAGACTGACAAAAAGGGACGACACCTTTTCGGTAGAAAAAGAAAAAGGAAAAGAAGAAAAGAGAAATGAAGATAGAAGAAGATAGAAGAAGGGAACAAAGAATATACGCATCACTCCCCATATACATAGGGTAAAAGAGCTGCAAGTATAGGTAACAACATGAGTGATGAAATCGAACAAAGAACGAATACTCGACTCATCCACCCCCCCCCCCCCCCCCCCGCCCCCGATACTTAGGAAAAAGTATGTCCTAAGCATGACACACAAAAGAATGGGGTGGATGAGCGATACGGAGAAGGAAATAACGAAAAGAGAATATACAAGAAGAATGGATGTATAAAGGTCAAGAAGGACGGAAGCGAACCTTCTTGCGAGACTGCTGAGGAATGGATCTGACAAGATGCATGTCGATATCAGGGTCCTCAGTAGACAAGTGCTTATAAGGATCGACATGGATAAGATCCTCAATGATCCTAGGGTGATAAGGCACAGATGAGTCAGCGGAAGTAGTGTGGCTAGGTCCGTCCTTGGGTGTCTCGCAGATGTCAAAGTGAAAAGGGGCAAACTCATCATCGGAAGAAGTAAGGTCAAGGTCATCCTGCAAGGTCTCAGGTAGGTCAAAACCAAAAGGAACGAACTCATCTATGGAAGTAGTCAAGTCATGTTCGCCACATCACCAAGTACCAGAAGAGAGAACTCCAAGGTTTATGCTTTCCGAGTCTTCCTCCATGGAGAGGAATTCTCGGTCTCAGTGGAATCCAACATGAAACAAAAATCTCTGGTAGTCTCATCTAGGTCATAGTCCTCTTGGTCAGCTAAGATAGGTGAAGTCGAATTAGATGCAGGTCTCTGGTCAGCAGTCGGTTCAATGATGACCACAACACTCCCGTCAACAGGGTGGAAGCAAATCTCTCATGATCCATAATTAATAACGACTCTCGCAGAGGCGAGAAATGGTGGTCCCAGTACGATTGGAGAATGCCCCCGAGTGGAGGTCTCCATGGGCAATACGGCAAAATCAATAGTGTATTTCATGCCTGAATCCA